>JNNX01000005.1:3664837-4236361 GCA_001657655.1 Talaromyces piceae | reverse complement strand
TAACCCTAACCCTAACCCTAACCCTAACCCTAACCCTAACCCTAACCCTAACCCTAACCCAGACGTCTTATCTGGGCTTTGCACCCAAGAGCAGCTGGACCTCTTAGATTCAATAGATACCCTTCATCTATAAGGAATTAGTCACTATATCTTACTGCTATAGATTATTATATATAGTGACCAGTCTTCCGGCAAAAGCTCCATTCTCGAGGCTATATCAGGAGTCGCTTTTCCAGTAAAAAGTAACTTATATACGCGATTTCTAACTGAACTGGTTCTGCGCAAAAGCTTGCAAACCAGAGTAAGTGTATCGATTGTGCCTTATTAGTTCTATAGTAATATAGAAAAGCAGTTATTAGGGAGCTTTTGTGAACACCTTGAGAGTTTTAATGGCCTACCTCCGCTAATCAAGAAAGTGAAGGTAGTTATGGGGATTTTAACTTATAGAAAAGCTTTTTTGAACGACCTGCTATAAGTGGAAGTCTCTAGACCAGACCAATCTTATTTAACGATCGTTAATCTTCTAGGCTTGATATATTCTAAAATAAAGTAACAATTAGCTAATAACGTAAAACTGGTACAAAACGTAGTCCAGGATTATATAAAAGAGCTGTGGAGTATCATTCTAGTGGTGGTCTTAGCCAAAAATGATTATGCCAACCAGATCGTCCTGAACCTAGCCAGAAATGCTGACGAATCTAGAATAAGAACCCTGGGGGTGATCACAAAACTAGACACTCTAATTCCAGGTTCTGAAAGCGAATCTCTGTTCGTGGCTCTGGCTAAAAATCAAGATATTATATTCAACCTTAGATAGTATATACTAAAGAACATAGATATAGATAAGAGTAAAGGGACACTATTGGAACAGAATGTATAAGAGTAAGATTTCTTTTCTTAGGGCGTTTAGAAGTTCATGCCGCGGACATTTCTTAGTATTGACTCGCTTTGAACTTATCTTAGCAAGTTACTGCTCACTCAGATTGCGTCAGAATTGCCAAGCCTAATTAATGAGATTGAAAAGAAATTGGATAACTGCCAGGAGGAACTCAAGTTATTAGGAGACACGCGAGAATCTCAGGCTCAGCAGCAATTATATCTATTCCAAATTAGCCAGTCCTTCCAGTCTGTAGTGAAAGCTGCTATTAACGGAATATATAATAATGATTTCTTTAATAGTACCAAGATAAGATCTAGTATTCAGAAAAGAATATATACTACGATATAAAATCTCAACGAAGACTTTACATAATATATAAGATAATGGGGCCACTATCGTCATATTTATTATGACGATGAGAAAAAAAAGACCATTAATAAAGGTCAATTTTACGTCATATATAAAGAGTTTATTAGCTATATTGAAAAGCTATTAAAATAGATAAGAGATCGCGAGTTACCGGGCACTTTTAATCCTATAATTATATCTAACCTTTTCATGGAATAGTTGGCTCTATAGGAAGATATTACTTGTCTCTATTTATCCTAGGTCTGGAATGCAGTAACTTAATTTATGAGACTTATTATCTTCTATATAATAGATAAAGCCACTGTGACTGCCTTGATAAGAAAAATTTTTGAACCTCAGTTGGACGAACTTCGGAAGGGTATCGACGCGAAAACATCCGAGTTGCTAGTACATTATACTAAAGGTTATCTAATTATATATAATCACTATTTTATGGAAAATTTGCAGAAGATATAATATAAGTAGCGTAAGAAAGAAATCCTATAGTCACTTCAAAAATTCTTCAATGTAAGCGATATTAACTTACCTCTTGAATAAAGCGGTTCTATTCAGCTTCGTGAGCTATTTAATTTAATTATTCAAAGTAGAGAGCTAGATATAGGGCGCTTCGCCTTCTTAGAAGCCTTAGATTGTCTGCTAATCTATTATAAGGTTAGTATTTTGTTTTAGCCTATGCTGGATATACTACTTATGAGACCTTTAGGTTACTTTAAAGAGGTTCATTAATAATATAGTGGTCGAGGTCATTGAAGAAAGACTATTGGCGTCTATTTCAGTCTTATTTTCTTCTGTTACAGTATTCAAGATGGCCCCAGAAGTTATTATATAAATTGCTGGTAAATCTGAGGACTATCATAGCTTGCGCGAATAGTTAACGAAAAAGCTAGCTATTTTAATGAAGGGCTCCGAAACTTGTAAAAAATTTATTGGAATCAGACATATAAGTGAGAACCGTTTTCTCTATATTGAATTTTAGGCTAATAAGATGTTACCTCAGCAATTGAAAATATAATGGAGAATACTAGCAAGCTTCACGATGATAACCCGGCGCCCCAGGAACAAGTCTCAGGTTATATAGATATCAATAAAATATCTACTGGTTGCAGTGATATCTCTATTATCGACGAAGGTAGAAGCATAGATGACATTAATCTCCTATATAGTACTAATAATGTGGAATATAATAGAGATTTTGGTCACTCAGAAGCAAACGAAGTCCTCGTGGTCCAAGAACGAGACAAGGTTGAAGAGTTTTCGTGGTATCCAAAAAAATCAAAGTCAATAAAGAAGGGCCATAAACGGGTAAAAGGGTAATAAAGCCTCATTAGTATTGAAATTCCAGGGGAAGAGTTCGCTGAATCTAAACCAGGCACTTAGGGTTTTTCAGTGTACTACCTACATATTCTTATAAGCAAAACTCACCCTTAGTTAGTTTCTATAAAATTTATACAAGTAAAATTTTTAAATCAAAATTTCGTTGAACCAATCTTTATATCTATATTAATCAGTATAATTATTATAGGAGCACCCTTAGCTATCGCTTTAAGAGCTATATAGTTGACTGTTTAAGTACTAGATTGATAGATAGCTACTATATAGTGTTGCCAGCTCTTCTTCTCGAAATTCTCTAACTATCTTTATAGAAGTTACATTGACGATCATTTATATAAGCTAGCCGAAAATGACGGAGCAGACTGCTTCTCTAACTATGGTTCTACCTGCATTAAATAGCGTGAGATCTTTTATGATTGCCTTAGTGTCCTGAGAATTAGTATTATCTAGAGTCATCTTACTTATAGAATAGCGGCCTTTATTAAGCTAAAGCCTTGTTCCGAAATGCTTCTAGCTAGGCATCTTACTCTATTACGTCGGAACACTAAGATAGCTATAGTATATAGCTAGAAACGAACTACTGGGGAGTTATGTAATTCAAAACTATATTGGCCTGGGTCTTATTTACCCCTTATCTTTTAGATAGTATAACCGCGCTCGCCAAGTTAAATTATATATATCCTTCAATAACCTTTATAGTAGTTACCTGTAACTAGTGGAAAATGATGCTGCTCATCTATTTGTACCACTCGCTGAACTAGACGGCCGGAGTCGTTGTATCTCGCGCCCTATAATATGAAATGAAAAAGATTTAGAGATCTATGAGCGATATATAATTAAAGATAATATCTATAATATTATTGCCAATACATTTTATATATTCAGTATTGATCATTGATTTTATTTTCTACTATGACCTTTATTTCCCTGCTTAATAGAATCATGCTGAGATCTAAGGGAAAATATTAAAAATTCTAACTGCAAATTTTCTATGTTCCTCTTCTCCGGGCTCCACAAGTATACTCTATCAATAAATTCTACCTATTTCATTTGCTCCGCTTCTATACTGTATTATCTATTCGGATAATTGGCAAATGGACCCTGATGTACTCCCTATCTATATCAAGTGAATTCCGACTTGTGTCTAATAATTCAATGCTGCAGTTGTTCTGGCTTGCTTGTTCATAAATATAGGCTGCTTCGCCGATGATGGCTATAGCTTGATGGTTAATGTACCAGTCAAGGTGGCCATTCCAAAAGCAATCCCCTGAGGGCCACTTATAATAATAAGGGCTTTTGAATTCAGCTTACTATTTTTATATTATATCAGATACCAAGTGCTCACCACATTTCCTAGCGTTCTGACTTATTTATATTATCTAAAACTTCAGCTAGATATCTAGGTTCAATATTGTTGTCCATCCTTTCGTGATAGAAGATTTATAAGAGGTTGACTTGAAGTTCCTTCGCCCACTTGGAATTTTAATAGCTTAGGATTAACTTTAGCTAATAAATAGGTCCTAACTTAGAAAAATATAATTAGTGAGCCCATTCTAGTAAGATTTCAATGCAGGCTGCATATCACCTATCATCTATTAGTATATCTTCTAAATTGACTAATTTATCAGGCGACCAGAATAATAAGTGGAACTTACCGGTAAGATAAATCAGCTAGCTGCAGTGATTTACAGCTGAAGCCTGACAGACCAATGAAGTTTTTCATGAAGAAATAATATTGCTAGTCGAATACAAAACAGTGTATATATCTAACGCGAGCCAATCTCTTTTGGGAGGGGAGAGAGCAAGGGACCAACGAGATGAGTATCGGGCCTTAGTGGCGCAGATATGAGACAGAATAATATTACTATAAACCCAGAACGCTTGCTTTGCAATAGATCTTTTAAACTGTATTACTATGGTGTTGCTACTGCTAGATTGGCTAGCTGCTAACTATATCATTATATTATAGTGGCCCGAAAAACAAAATTGCCCATCTGTGTATCTTATTAATCTAAACAGTCAGACTTAAGATATATTCTATTCGCGTGATATGGAGTTATAGGATTACCCTGCAGACTTAGAACATTCTAGCTAATACACATTAGTTAAGAGTAGCAGTAATTATTTTTATTAGCTTAGTTATACCTGAAAACAGTATAACGTTGACAGAAATGAAGAATAAGATAATATATATAATAGGCTTCGATGGTTTTAATAATGTATAGTGAATCTGGAAATATGGCGGCAAATAGATTGTAACATTTTGAAAATTATATATCTACTATTATATAACTCAAAAAGACCAAGTTATAGTCTATTTAGATTTCGATTATTTATGCGCCTGAGTCCGGAGTCCCAATATACAAGAGTTAGATAACCACAAGTCACCTGACTAGCCGTGGACTGTAGCTATCGCACAAGGCTTTTTTTAAAAAAAAAAAAAAATTAGAGACAAGTCGCATATTGTTCTTTAATATCTTTCTATATAGTAATGGTCAGAATTCTAAGAGAGTACCAGCATGATTACCCTTTAATTCAAATTCAATTAAATGAGAGTATATATGATAACAAGAGCAAAAGGTTAATGAAAGACCCCATTGAATTTGCAGTATACCAATTATAACCTAGCTTTATTTTTATAATATCTACTCCGTGGCCTGAGGGTATCGCTTCTGCCACTCTTCCTTTGTCAGATGCCTACCCTTAGTGATAAGGAAATTTATAATCTTGGTATTCAATTCTTTGAAACTTTATCAGTATACTCATTTTCATTTATATAAAACTAGTTGACGTACCCTCGACAGTCATTTCCTTCCTTAGCTATAGAGAGTAGTAATCTCCGAACTCATAGACTAGAATTAGATTATCTGGAAGCATAGTTCCTATTATATCTTAGCATTTCCTTTATATAAGATAATATTATATAATTAACCTGCAGGTACTATATATATATAGATAGTTGATCCTCGAAATATTCGGACAAGGTTCTGCTGTGTTAAGGAATTGGGCCTCATTGAAGCGCTATTGGGCTCTATAGAGAGTCAGCGAATATCGGCGCAAACTAAGTAATTATATATACTCATATAATAGAGGGTCAAAGGCCAGTAGCCGGATCTTCCCGGCTTCCGTGAGGAGATCAAAGCTATATTGTAGTCTTATAGATTCTAGTTAGGCATAAGGACGGATCGCTAGTCCGGTATTCAAATGAAATAGTTCCTTCGGAACTCTGGTTACCTAGCCACTTCTATATTCTATCTACTTTCTAAAAATCAGGAGTTTACGGCAGTTTTCAAATCTAGATAATATATCTGCTAGCTAGGTTCTAACACAATTTTCGAAGTTACTAAACTCCATAGAATCTATTAGTCCTAAAATAAGTTCTAATATTCGCCCAACCAGAGACTAGCTGAACTAGTTTCAAGTGTTCGGTTCGAAACAGTTTTGGCAAGTTTCGAGGAACTCCACTTTAAGTACTGAGGATGCAGCCATGCACTGTGGCTATTGGTAGAAAATTGACGCTGGGCCTACAGGATATATATAATATAAATAATGAGTATATTAATGTAACTATTAATATTGTAGCGCGGCGGGTTGAACGAGCTAATTTTACGTTAAGTATTACCCGCGAAGTCGACCATCTGAGATCTTAAATCAATTATTAAGCGCTATCAATTCTATAGACGTAAGACTGAAACAATAAGCTGTATATTTATGGTCACTGGTGCATTGAAGCAGTTTAATTTGTTAACTTTCTGCCAATCCAAACAGAGCCCTTAGATAGGAATGAGACGCTGCAAAATCGCGCGCGCGAAGATGTATAAACCTATTACCAGGCGCACTATTGTTATTGTCAGTCAATGACTTATCGTAGAGCGTTAATTTAGGCATGCTAATTGGACGCTATCTTAGTATTAGAATATTTAGCTAGGCGCCAGCTATATATAGCTTTAGATAATAGCTACGAGACTGTGCAAATAGATTCGCGTAAATACTGTGGTTCTTATATCGCGATAGGTTTATCTGGGTAGGTTATCTAGATACAGCCTAGTTAACCATTCCTAATCATTATTAGATTAAGATAAATATTAAAGGTATTACTCAAGCGCCGTCGGCGTTAAGTCGTCTGCAACTAATAGTTAATGCTAATATTCGATAGGTTATAACTTAACTAGCGCATTGCCAATAGAAGCGTAAGTACACACGCGACGGGAAGAAAAGGTGGAATAGGTATCTTCTATGCCTAGCAAGCGCAGAATTCTAACTAATGGTAGATTATAAATGTAGAGATAATGATTGGACACAATCTTAGTAGTCAAAGAGTTATTAGTCTCACCTTTAACTTATCTATAGCTTGCCTTCTTGAATTAATTTCGATGCACTACTCTTAATCTTTATATCTATCTACGAATCAATAGATAGTGGTAATTTTATTACGATAAATGAAGTTAAATAGTAATAAGTAAAACTTAGCTATATTATAGCGATCTAAACGATGATAATTTTAATATAACAAAACATGCATTTCTATATAAAAACTAATTATAACTACAATTAGGACATTACAATCTTTTATGCCCAATAATATAACAGTTACTGTAGCGTGGAGGCGCCTGTACGCGGCGCTATAATATATCTAGTATATTCGGTTCCTGTAGTGTAGATCCAGTCTATATAGCCTCTTCGACCTGATTTCTACTCTGTACAAGCATATAGTTTTCTTTAATTGAAAGGCCCTCTGCAGAAGCAATCTGCGCTTTAGACTATATCGATCGTGTTATATTTATCTGTTTCTCGAACTATTATAAATAAAAATGTGTGTTATAGTTCCATTACTAAAGGGTACGATTAATATATAGTTCTGTGCTTCGACTCAGCATAGCTTATAAGAGCCATCTTATCTTTTAAGTCAATGTTACATATATTGCAGTGAACTATGTTGGTCTAGGTGAGTGTCATATATTTCTATAAGAAGTGTCGAGTGAGAGATCCGGAGTTCTTGTATTTTTTGGTTCGCTCACTTATAGAAAGCTGCGGATTTCCAATATAAAGAAAATAGATGACTGGCCGTTGACTTTTTTCCATAATTACTACTAATTTGATTATACTTTAGAGAGCACAATCGCGCTCTTTATCTACTAAATATTATAGTCATTTTATAGGGGGACGGGAACCCTTATTATTATTATCGTTATCATTATTATTATTAGAATATAATCGGCGAGGTAGGAATGTTCGGCGTATAGAACGGCCTTCTTCCACCCTGTAATATATAGTATCTGTATCAATGGCTCGAATCCGGCGCTGATACTCTAATTCGATGATCTTTCTAGGTGCAGCCACTATACTCTTAATATAGATTAGATACTATATAGATATAGTATTCTGGCGCTCTAAGGTCTTTATAATCTTGGTATCGATCATGATCCCTACCAGTTAACTTTCTAAGTCGATCATGGATTATTTATCTCGATACCGCTATAGGTTCTTATAGATCCGGCGGTTCCGCTATCGTTACTTCTTATTGCGCAGTTTATGAATAGCTTAGTTATATCTCTGCTTCGCTATCTTTATCTGTTCCTCGAGCTATTATAGTTTCTCCTATACTTGATGGCGGCATTTAGATAGAGGCTCTATGTCTATAGCGTCAAGGTAGATTTAATAGATTATATAGGCGCGCTTATATCTGGCCTCTCAGTCTTTCCATTTCTGTTTCTATTAGGTGACGGTATCTTGTTGTATGCAAACCGCTGTGAGCGCATTGAGAGATTTCGATTCTTCTGGAGATAGCTAAAAGGGTCGGTTAGGGTTAATCGACGCACTTAATGAATAAGCAAATCGGACTAACTCCGTTTAGGAACTGGTCTTACAGATAATACCCTGGGCGTCGATATCAATATCTACTTTATAATATCGGATAAATATATAGATATCACTATACTGCAATATGACATTTTGGAGGGCCTCGGAGACTTCCGCTATTTAAGATATTAGCTGGGGTCGGCCATATAAAAGAATGAAAAAGGGTATAGACTACTATTATTGAATGCCTTCACTCCAGTATACCAAAGATAATAGGGCTTTATAACGTCCTTAAAACCGGTAATTTAATCTACTCAGCGCATTTAAGATTGTAGTGTCGATATAGTTATCCTCTCTATTATAAGGAGTTAATACCCTGTCGTCTTGCGTTCTACTTGACAGAAGATATATTGGTCTAGAAGTATATCTTTGAGTTGCAAATCCTACTATCCTTTACCGTTAGGAACAATAAGGCTATAGAGCTTATCTAGAGAATCCAACACTGGGCTAGTCTTGGAAATCCTCTTGAAGCCCTAGATATAAAATAGCATACTCAGTAATATTATATACAGATTCAGGACTAGAGTTAGATTGAATATAATTTCGGGGATTTTGAACTCATTTCTATTTCGTAAGTATATAACATTAATTAATACTGGGAGAGAGATCCTTATAGAGGCTTTTCTCCCAGAAATCACTTCGTGAAGACCGATTTCAAGTATATAAATAGGTATGGCCGTCCTCTATCTAGGTCTCAGATATACTTAAGTTCTAGATTCCAATAGCGAAGATATAGAAGGGCCCCAGGACGACTTACTATAATAGCAGCTAGTTAAATATAGAATAGGAGCTGAATTCGCCGCCAGCCATATCTAAATGTTATTTCAATAATAATTAGTAGAACTTGGGCGAACTCCACTATATCTTCAATATATATATTCTTTTTTGGCCGCCAGTGAAGCTCCAACTTTTTCTCCTTCGCCATAAGAGTAATAACCTATAAACTATTAGAAGCGATATGGCAGCCTAAGGGAAAATTAGGGTATATACTTATATTATCTACTTTAATAATAATATCTTTGCTTAGCCCCAACGATGTTTATTATTTTAGAGCTAGATGTCACTATTTCTAGAATAACTCTAATAAGCTCTTAAACTGAATGCCCAGATAGTATTGACCATTTTTCCTATAATAGATATTGTATCGCTAGCTAAAGAACCCATAGAGGAAATAGACAGTGTTATCTAAGTCTAAGATCCAATACTATTATTGCGAGAGATCTAAGTCAAGATGCCAGCAGTATCTACCTATATATTATTTATAAGGTTCTCGTATAGCTGAAGAGTGAAAATAGTTCCTTACCTATTCCAATACTCGCCAGTCTCGTCTAACTTCTCCTAGGTTGTGTCACTGTAACGCTTCTATCGAAGCTAAGTAATATCTAGCTACTCTACTTTAGCTAGATATTCTTTGGGAGTAAGCTGGCCCTTATTAATAGTCTTATTATCTTTATAGTTGCTCTCGACGTCTAGATCCTCGCTATCTAAGTCTAGATCTAAGTTGGTAGTAGAGTCATTATCAAATCTATCGTCCGAGAAGAGTTTGGTGAGGATAGAGCTAACGTCGCTCTTAATCTCATTTTCAGTGGTAAGGACAGCTATAGTAGATATAAAAAAAAGGATTTAGCAAGATTAAGCGTGTTAAGGGTGGTGAGGGAAGCGAGTGACTGAAAGTGAGAGATGCAGCGGGGGGTCAGAGGATCATATATATTTGACCAGCAAGTCACTATGGGAAGCGGGTAGAATAGATGCTATAGCGCTACAATATCTATAGTGCTACTACCACTAAAGGGAGCCATTTTTGGCTCCTAGACCCTTATAAAATGAGTATTAGAAAAGCGACACCATAATTCTCTAAATCATGTTCAACTGTGCAGTAAATCCCGCCAGTAGTAGGATGTGGGGCTATATAGAGTTATATAACTGTAAAATGGCAAGGGAAATAGTGCGTGGTACGAAGTCGCGGGGCCGTGGCACGAAAGCAAAGATCTCAGGACAGTAGTCTTGGCGAGTCTTGGCGGTGAATGGGAAGGCAAAAACGGCGTCAAGTGTAGCCGTTTTCGGCATCTTGTTCACCGACACAACGTTATAGTGAGTAGTAGGTAATGTGGAGCTCGCTATTAGGTTACTTAGACTCTATTTACTAGATATTATACTATATAGTAGATATCTACCATTATTTTCACACTCCCTAATATTTTCTATTAGCTAAGCCCCTAATCTTATTCTTATTAAAACTTACTCTAGCTATTAGATATCAATAGATCCTCTTACTCTTCGTCCTTTCAACCTTCTCTTTAAGTAAAAATATCTATAGACTATTATAGAAACTCTTATATAGCTCAATCAAAGTTATTTAGATATATAGAGCTATTTAAGGGATAGAAAATATTCTCTAACTGGGAAATCACGCCTAAAGAGACAGTTACTAGTGGATGGGGAGAAAGAGGGCAATATTATAATATTAGGGTGGAAAAATTAGTCTAATATAAGCTGTAATAGTAGAGAAAAGATAGAAGATTTATAGGGCATTTTTATATTAGATATATAGAAAGGGAAGAAGGACAGTAGAACTTGATTTTTTCCATGGTAATAGCTATAGTAATATAGAAAAGAGTAGGATAGGAGGAAGATCTAGCATTGGGTAGACGGGATTTAATATATCTTTACTCTAAGAATGTCCTTATTATATACTTATTGCTAGATGCAAACAGTGCAAATCTGCATTCTTTTTCCACTCCCAACCCACTTATATCTAATAGATATGTATAACTGCGCACTCCGAGCAAAAAACGCCGAGGGCGGCGAGGGCTTCACGCACGGATATACCGACATCCAACCGATTTCCAAGTGAGTCTCGTCTCAAAATTGAGACATGGCGCGAGGGCTTGAGATGACATCTTCGTCGAGAATAACATATTTGCAGACGTACGAGCCAACGTACGGTGATAGGTACCAAAAACTCTTAGGTAGATATATAAAGTCAGAAAACTAGGGCCTCGGTATAATTATTTCAAGGTCTTTTGAATCACATATTCTCTCAAATCTACATCACAGGCTGAAAAGTAGAGTGAAGTTGAGGTCCATCACAACATTGAACTAACCGAGTTCATGTCTAACCACCGATTTGGCATGTGCTGGTAACTCAACGCTGGCAGCAGTCCCGGAGAGTTCTGGCGGCATCTCAGGACCACGAGGCTCATTGTTGACGTCGTTGTAAACCCCGCTATATTTATGTCCTTCATGTTCGGTGTTTCCGGGCAAGTTTGTTTGCCGCCGACTTCGTCTAAGGAAGTAAAATGCACCGGCAGCGATGAGTGCTACTCCGGCTACACCGCCGACCACACCACCGGCAATAGCGCCTGTATTTGTGGAACCGGAACTGGAGCCGGAACTGGATGTTGCTTTTGCCGAAGGGATGGTCGTGGAACCGCTGCCGGATGATGGCGAGGGGGTTGAGGTCGGAACAGCGGTGAAGTTTTGTGTTGAGAATAGATCTTTGAGACTCGTGGACTTCAAGGCTGAGAGTCGATCACTGGATTGGATTGTAAGTACATAAATCGACAGTTATTGTGGGCCGGACGGGACTTACTTTTTCTGGTAAAAGTTCATAATCTCGCTGGACGGTGTGTATACTCTTTGACTAGACGAGAAAGAGGTCTTCCACGTTAAAGTGCTGATATCGAATATGCCGAGGCCATTTGTGAACGGGTCGGGCGACTGAAAAGGTCCTTCATACAAATTATCATTATCAATTATAAGCGAGTCCAAACCACCAATAGTAAGCATCTGCCCCCCTCCGACTGATTCGCAACTCAAGGCATGTCGGGGGCGAGAATATTGGTAGTTAGCTTGCACCCAGTAGAATCCAGGCAGCGTAAGCACATATGCTGAATCTAAGGGCGCCGCGTCCGCACCGAGACCACGGCCCCCGCCAGCGTAGATGAATATCTCATAAGTATTATTCTCCGAAGCGACCCCGGCGAGGCAGAACTCCTGTCGTGGTGTCGGAATAGCGCCCGATACAGCCTGGTCATACCAGTTCCCGCTTGCTGGGTCGAATATCTGCACAGAGTCCATGGATAATAATGTGTTTGAGCTTCGACCGCCAATGGATACTATGACTCCGGAGGGTCCAAAGTTGGGTACAAATATCATCTTGCCGAATTGCACAATACCACCATCTGTGGATGCCAGAGAGACGGTGTTGTTGGACAGCTGGTGTGAGTTAAAGTCGTAGATTAGAAGCCCGCTGGCATTGACACCACCGGTAAACCCTTTTGCCAATACGTATCAATTAAATTTTCCTTTAAAAATGGTGTTTGTATTTTATTCAACTTACCACCAAGGGAGTATCCTTTTCCGTTTCCGCTCGCGACTAGAGTATAAACTGGCCGTATGTAGGTATCCGTGAACGAGTCCGCCGTTTTATTCAAGTTTGACCATTCGCCAGTAGCCGGCGAATATTGCCAGAGGCCATTCGGCTGGAACACCTCATTGCCGAACTCGGGCAAACGTCCAGCAAAGCCTGTATATAACACGTTGTTTTCGTGGTCAACCCACATACCACCTGCACTAAGATCGGGGACTCCGCTCGGCTTCGATATCGATTGGAGTGTCACTGTGCTGTTTGTCCAGTCCTCATCGAGGCTGATCGCGATCATGTTTGATGCTTTACCCCTGTCGTTAGTACAGTTGTCGCAAAGGATATCGTTTGGGGTGTCTGATTTTGTTTTGAGGAGGAAAGAGACTCACAATAATTATAATCAATGCTATTTGATGAGTTATATGAGAATTCCCCTCCATCGATGTAGACGGTTCTATTTAGCACACCAGCTGCAAGTAACGTTAGTACTAGCGAAAAATTCCATATCGTGTTTGTAGAGGCGAATATCCTTACAAGAATGGTATGCTCTTCTCAGGAAATTAGTACTTGCAACGTTACTATTAATCTGCCTAGAACGAAGCGATGATGTCGAAAGGGCTTGCGACGACGAGGCCGCGAAGCAGGCCATAGAAAGGAGTGGCAGCCTCATCGTGCAAGCATACCTGTCATGTGGATAGCACACGTAAGAAACAGAAGAAGGAAAAAGTCTGAGGAAATAACAACATTAGCCACGGGTGGTTCAGCCGGAATCAGCCATGCCTAAGCTGGGTAAAACACTAAGAAGAGGCTTAACGAACACTAGGGCAGAATTTTAAGACTAGCAACCAGGAAAATCCACTAATCATATTGCTAAGCACTGCAGAAGGCAGCGGCCACAGTGTTGGTTGTTGGAGACACTATGTCTTTACTAGATTATACCCCGTACCTGGTTGGTGTTTTATGGCAGGAGAAGGACGCGGCTTAGTGCGGCTGAGTGACTTGAATGTAACGTCGCCCAACTTCCAACACTTCAAGTCCTGCTCTGATTGAATATGATATCCTCAGGCTATTTTAAACCACCCTATGAGAGCTCTAATTTTAGCGCATATACGCAAGCCTAACAAGAGTCCAGTCCCGAACTAGTTAAATGCGCGAACGGCCTGACAATCTAAATATAAACGAATTGTTTCCGACGACTTGCTCATTAGTATTGAGATGAAAGACTTTCGAGAAAAAGAAAGCCCGTCTATTATTTTCCAAATGCTTTTATTTATAATTATGCTGAATAAAAATAAATTACTCTAGCCTGAACTAGAGAGTTTTTCCCGTTCTCACAACCAGGATCACCCTTCGTTGTGCTCATTGCCCATGCTGACTGACCATGCGCAGGTGCAGAATGCGGACGCCGCCGGACAACCTCCATCAGTCGAAGCCTAATTTTTGAAATTTCTCCATCACCACTGAGCTATTTGGCTCAGACTGTGTCTTAGGTTATTCACCGGCTCTCAAGGTATCGTTTGATACTGAGAAAGCATGGTGAGTAGCCAAATTGCGCCACAGCTGGGTCTCCAGCCACAAACCATACGCGACCACGCGATCTAACTTGAAGCAGACATACACGCCTTGCAAGCATATCGAGTCAACCCTCTAGGCAAAAATCGCACACCGAACTGGAATATTATCGAACCGCTACTGGAAAGCATCGGTGGCTACTTAAAGAAGACCCAGGACCTCCCAACCACGAGCGAACTGACCGCCGCAGTCCACGCGACAGCGAGCGCTCAAGCGGCTCTCAGCAAAGATGTCATCGAGATCAAGAATATCCTCACAGCCCCAGCCAGGAAATCAGCCACTCTGACCTATGCGCAGATCGTGAAAGACCCATACATATTAAAACCCACAACACAGACGCGCCCATCAATCGGACACCGAGAAATCCTAGTAAAACTCAACGAAACGAACACAGATAGACCAGTTCACCGAGCAACAGTGGACGAAGTAAAGCAGAAGGTAAACAACGCGCTAGGGAAACACCAGGACCTGGAACTCAGGAATGATACCCAATATGTACTTATTTTTCATCCCAGAACGTACAAGGAATAACATCGGAAATCACCAACTGTTTCTGAGAATGTCTCATTCGTACTTAGAAACTTAGACTCTATACGCGGGATTTCACAATCAATTGCCAGAACTTGAATGTATGTTTCCAGAGCTCGGCAAAGAGTTCTTGGAAATTCTATCCTTGTTCCCAGAAAAGTCGCGTTCATTTGTAGAAATATACCAGCTATTTTCAGGACCTTAGTATTCTCTAAAGTCAATAATATGCTTTTAAAAAGCAAAATTCGTCCAGGCCTAATGAAATTTTCAGTTGGCCATCAACCTTCACAAGTGGGCTGATAGTGAATTCGTACGGCATTAAGTGATAGGGCATTTTTTAATAACCATATAGACGTCATATATCAAAAGAGTTCACATAGGTATCCTGGCTCCTACCATGAACCGCGTATCCGCGCCATGTATCCTCAATTATAGGCAGGCAACCTAGCTAGTGATAGAATTATGTTTCCTCTGCATTTGGGTAAAAATCCAGTAGAATAGTATTTATTCTATTAGTATTAATTGACTGGGCAAAAGATTTTGAGCTAAGCTTATATTTTGGTGGAAATAAACGACCAAATGACCGCACTCCCAGGGATAGTAGTGATACATTGACGCATTTCTTTAGTATAGGGCCTAGTGAAATAGATGAAAATCACAGTTAATTGGTTAGATCCTCTCTATACTGCTGGCTGGTTTCTTTCATTATACAGTGATATAGTTATCTATACCTAAAAGTGAATGATTGATTTACTTTGACACTATATAAATATTGATCATTTACTTCGCTTTTCCGACTAATTTAGTTTAAAGATCGAATCTATTTCCGTAGTCCTGAGGTGAGTAGTAAACTAAATCTACCTATAGAAGATTATGGATGAACAGCATACAAAGAAACCACAGGTTGCTCAGAAATCCAATGACACTGCATTATAATCTATCTCGAAATTTAAAAGATAATAGTGGCAGCTACGAGATTGGCGCAGCCAGACACTCCTAAAAAAAGCATATAAAATGAGTTACCTTAGCAATACTAATATCTTTATGGGAATAAGATGGCGAGAAACGGGACAGACGAAGACTTTCTGTGCAGATAAGATAGGTATTTGGTCTCCATGCAACTCATATCTGGTAAGAGAATCCCCGTATTCTTTCACAACCATTAAAAACCTAATGAATGTAGGACTCATGCTACCCCGTGCCGGATCGTAAAACGCCTGATGATTTTAGGCGCAAATGTACAAACCCACGGAATCAATCGAGCAGAGATGGCGCCAGTACCAAGGAAGCTATTGATGGTCATGAGGCCAGGCCAGCGGAAAAGCGGGGTGTGAAATGACAGGCACGAGACCGTTGCCAGACGGAAGGGTCTACTTGCCTACCTCACTGTTATTCTTCACTGCTTTATTAAACCACATCTAGTACTATAATCGGTTTCACGCGACATCTGTTCCGGTTGACGGTTTAATCAGCCCTGATGCTAGTTGAAGTTTACAAGTAGTGCCCTCCTGTCGAAAAGAGCCTCCTAGGTTGAATAGAATAGTTGATGCTTTTAAAAAGAACCTACCGATAAGAAAGAGTCTCCTGATGGACAGAGAAAGAATACCTTATACTTAATGTTATGAGTTCAAGAATTATCGCGATTGAATTGACGTAACGTCGTAAGTAGTTGTTACTGGAACAAGTTGCAAGGAGATCGCTTGAGAATAACAGTTGAGTCTGATAGGTTAATGCATCTTCGCGCGCGCGCTGTCGCAGTGGTGCACTGCCGTCCTGTTAGATTGGCGCGAAGTTAGCGAATCAAGCTGCTTCCATGCAGCTTCTTGTTTCAGTCTTGCGTCCATGTAATTGCTAGCGCTCAATGATTGGTTCAATATCCTAGATACCTGGCTAGGTTACTTAACTTCCTCTAGTCTCAACACAGTTAGCACGTGTGTGGCCGTTCAATCGATAAACGGTGCAATGCATGCTCGCGCTATGTGCATGTACACAGGCGCTTCAAAGTTCACCAGGTGTGATCGAGGACCAATGAATATCTGTTGCCTACAAAAACTGAAACGAAAAACGTGTGAAGTGATTTATCTGAATATTAAGTAGCATGATTCCACCTGGCTGTCTATTTTAAGGCCTACGATGAGACCTAGACATGTAAGTACGTAAATGACATAAAAGGGAACATTTCCACCTCAATGCTGTATAGAAGACCGCAATCAATCATTAATTTCTCGTGCACTGAAACACTGAAACACCCCGATTCCATTTACTTTTCATTTGCTTTTACATTTTGCATTCAATACTTCCAATATCCGACAATGTCCGCAGCTAAAAGAGCACTTTCAACCGCAGCCCAACGCCTTAAGGAGATACCTTGGTTTGAAAATGGAACAACCGAAGAAGTGGGGTGGATAAAACGCACAGCAGAAAAATCCTTGGATCATCATCCTAGACTGAAAGAGATAGTTACAAAAGGCGTTGTAAAGTCAGAATATCCAAAAACTTCGTCATTGTTTCTTTGATCATACTGACAATTCTTAGTGGAAACCCCCATCCGACACCAAAAAACGAAGACCCTCTCCATGGTTCTGTCCTCTTTCAAGGTACAAATGGCGGCAGTGTCGTATCAGCACATGTTTATCCGAGTGGACTCGTTAAGTTTTCGACAAAGAAATACGCCGATGTCAATGTCGGTCGCGATCCGGAGGCCCCTGCTGACGAGAACAAATAATCTCAACGAAGATGCAATATGCTTTTGTTGATCGCTTACGATTGGAAGGAATAGAGTTTTCACAAAACACTCTTAGTTCATATATTAGAAGTTCTACTTCGCTATTGGATTATCAAATCAACTTCCTTATAACTAACTTTAACTAACAATTTTCTTATTATAATGGTAGCCGTAAGAGTTGCTTGCTAATATCCGTGTGCCAAGACTACATCGCCCCTAGCGTAGTCAGCTAGTCTGCGAGGCAGTGCGTCACCGCGTCAGCTCGCCCTTTCGTATTTTATCTTTTTTCTTTGAACCTCATATATAACCCAGCTCAGCTCCTCACCAATCGCTTCATACGCTTATCAAACTGTAATCCCGTAGGACATTTTTCCTATTTGGAAATGCAGTTCCTAACTCGTCCAATGAAGCGCATATCGTTCCTTCGTGCCAAACCTCTCCAGCTCTCGCCATCAGTCTCAACGAAATCCGTTCCTCATCGCGAACTTGTGGATGAGGAGCTTGGCCGTGGTTATAATCCAGATCACTATTATCCAGCGAAACCCGGGGAAGTTCTTGCCAATCAGTATCAATTACTGGTTAAGATCGGATGGGGGGCTGCTTCAACTGTATGGTTAGCACGGGATGTGGCAAGGTATACAAATGACTTTTTCTTCTTTCCAACTCAATAAATGTTATTATGGTTCGTGTCGCTGAATTTGAGACAACTACGTCTATAGGTACCGATGGCAGACGGAGCGCTTTGTCGCTCTAAAAATCATAAACAACGACAATTCTAAAGGTGCCTATCATGAGCGTGATATTGAAAAATACATTGGACGGCAAACCCGGCCCCATCGTGGTCGTCCCGTTATTCGCAATTGTCTGAACAGCTTCGAGGTGACAGGTCCTGTAGGAAATCATCTCTGCTTAACCTACAAAGCTGCACGGGAGCCACTCTGGATTTATCAAAAACGGTTTGAGAGCGAGAAATTCCCTCTACAAATGGCGAAAGCATATATCCTTATTCTTTTGGCTGGTCTTGATTACCTCCACTCTGAATGCAGGATCGTCCACACTGGCAAGCAATCGGAAAACACCTACGTGTTGAATAATGAACTGATTTGAATGACTCCAGACTTGAAGCTCGACAATATACTCGTAACCTTTGAAAATGAAAATGTTCTTCCTAAATTTGTTAAAGAACAGTCCTCTCAGTCTATGCAATGCAAGACCGATCCAAACACCGACCGAGTCATTTATCGCTGTCACAATGACTTTGGACCTCTTGATTCGAGCGGACTAGGAAATATATACCCTCAAATAACCGATTTTGGCGCTGCGACTCTCCTTGGTAAAGATGGACATGATGGCTCCATTCAACTTGGTACCCGTCCCATACAGCCCGACTATTATCGTGCACCGGAAGTTATTCTTGGCTGCGGTTGGAGCTTTAGTGCGGACATATGGAACCTAGGAACTATGGTAAGTTATATATCCTGCAGATGCAGACGTTCATTAATTTATGTTCTACAATAGGTATGGAATATGATTGAAGGTACAGAGTTATTTAGTCAAGTGCAAGATACAGAAGGAAATTACGATCCAAAGGCGCACCTTGCGGAGATGATAGCATTACTTGGCCCACCACCGAGGAAGTTGCTCGTAATGTCGGATTCCATGTCGCAGGTTGAATGGTCTCCGGCTATCACAGACGAACGGGGCAAGATATTTAAAAATAGTAGGGATTATTTTGGTGGGCCATTCTTTGATGATGAAGGTAGGCGAGCGATCATATATCGGCTTTTCAATCTGAATAAAACATTCACGCTAATCGTGCTGGGGCAGGCAAATTCCTCTACAATGACCTCATACCAACTCGAAAACTGAAAGACACAGTTCCATCTTTGGAACCAAAGGAAAGAGAACTCTTTTTCTCTTTTGTCAAAGAAATGCTTGCATGGCTGCCCGAGGAGCGAAAGACGGCTCAGGAATTAATGGAGCATCCATTTCTCAACGATTAAAAGGATGACAGAATGCATTGGGCTACAATGAACAGCATGCATGCGGCTTCTCGTTTCATTCTACGTCTCTAAAATTGCTAGCGCTCAATGATCGGCTCAAAGTTAGCTACACAGCTCGTCTCGTTAATGGAACATGCTCTTCAGAAATGACAGGGTCGCTAGATTTGATTGAACCATTTATCTTCAATGAGCTTCAAGCTGAAAATCCACGTCAGAAGGCTCCAAGTCGCTGTTCGTTATGTGGGTAGTTTCAGCATACCGCTCGAACACGCCCTTCGCGCTAAATAACGGTACGACAGTCTGCATGACATGTACACTAGCAATTTCTATTAGAATTTTGTAGAGACTTGGTAGCCCGTAATGCCTTCGGATAAACATTTTCGTCCGATTTATCATGGAATTGAGGTTTTCAATACACGGATTTATTTTGAAAATAGTTTGTTCCAAGGCGATTGCCTAATTTGGTTTAGACTGATCGGTTGACTCCGCTGACCAGTTGTCCCCTTAACACTTGCCGATTACGTTTATTACACCATCCCCTGAGCCAAGTTCCGACAGCAGGTGTCGAAGACGAGGCTGGACGTGGAAGACTCTTAGCATTTCAAACGGTTTCCTCAACTCGACTCAAAGTTCACTTGTCGCGAGAGCTGTGTTTCACAAGGGATGGGAAACTACAACAAATACACCATTGGATGGATCTGCGCCATCACTACAGAATACGTTGCCGCAAAGGTCTTCCTCGACAAAGAGCATGAAAGCCTGGAATATGGATCTGCCAACGACAACAATATTTACACTTTGGGTGAGATGGGGAAACACAACGTGGTGATCGCTCGGCTGCCAAAGGGGGACTATGGGATTGCGGCTGCAGCCAATGTCGCACGAGATATGGTACGGACCTTTCCTGACATCAAGATTGGCCTTATGGTTGGCATCGGTGGTGGTGCACCTAGTAAAAAGCATGATATCCGGCTTGGCGATGTGGTGGTGAGCGCGCCGAACAACGGAAAAGGGGGTCTATTTCAATATGACTTTGGAAGAACTGTCCAAGATCAGAAATTTCGAGCCGCGGGTTTCTTGGATCAACCCCCTGGCTTGCTTCGGGCCGCAATGGGTGACATTGAAGCAGAGTATGAAATGGAAGGTCATCAGCTGAACGCAACAATTAATCGCGCGCTAGAGAAATGGCCAAGACTGCGCAAAAAATACCAGCGACCAGATTTGAGTAGCGATCGATTGTATCAATCACACATTGTGCATCCTCCCGATGACGGAAATAGTTGTGAAGCAGTGTGTGGAGATGACGAATCGAAGTTGATCGTGCGGCCTGACCGAAGTGTTGAAGAGGATAATCCAGCGATCCATTATGGCTTGATTGCGTCTGCAAACCAGGTGATGAAGGATGCCTTGGTTCGAGACAAGCTTTCAGCTGAGAAGGATGTTCTCTGCTTCGAAATGGAAGCTGCGGGGCTGATGAATCATTTTCCGTGTATTGTAATACGGGGTATCTGTGACTACTCCGACTCACACAAGAACAAAGAGTGGCAAGGGTATGCTGCGATGACTGCGGCTGCGTATGCAAAAGACCTTATCTCTCGCATTCTTCCAGATAGGTTTGAAGCGGAGAAGAGGATTAGTGATATACTTTCTTCCGGTTAGTCTCGAGCGAATATTATACAAGTCTTTTATTAACAATTTTCAAATAATTTTATAGTTGAGAAGAGCATAAAAGAAGTACAAACCACTGCTCAAAATACAATTACGGCAATTGAGGTCCTGGATATTGACCGACGGCGCGAGAAAGTAATTGCGAAGCTGCCGTATGCAAAGGGCTCCGCATTCGACTCGTTTGATGGGGTTCTTGATCCAAGATGCCATCCAGAAACAAGAACGGCCCTACGTCGTCAAATCAGGGACTGGGCCGAAAATGGACAAGGGAAGCCGATATTTTGGCTGAAAGGAATGGCTGGTACGGGAAAATCAACAATTTCCCGGACAGTAGCCGAGACCTTTCACATGGAAGGAAAACTAGGAGCGAGTTTTTTCTTCAAACGAGGGGAGGCTGACCGGGGTAGTATGGCTATGCTCTTTACAACACTTTGTGCCCAGCTCTTGATTAAGATTCCGTCTCTGGTTACTCCTGTTGAATTGGCGATCGATGCCGATCCTAACATATCCGACAAAGCAATGGGGGAGCAATTTGAGAAGCTGATTTGTCTACCTCTGTCACAGGTTCGAGGTGAACACCTCCAAGCCTCGAAATTCATCTTTGTGATTGATGCCCTAGATGAATGTGCGCAGGATGGAGACGTTTTCCTTCGCCTTCTATCGCAAACAAGGAATACATGGTCACCAAGCCTGCAAATATTTATTACAAGCAGACCGGAGCAGCATATGCGATATGGATTTGCACAAATTCCTGAAGATGCACACGAGGATATAGTGCTTCACGAAATACCTCTGCCTATTATTAAGCAAGACATCGCCACTTTCCTTGAATATAGATTTGCCCAAATCCAGGACAAATATATAAAAGTTGGTCAGTCACTTCCTTTTGGCTGGCCTGGCCAAGAGGCGATGTCGGCTTTAGTTGAAATGGCCGTCCCACTTTTCATTTTTGCCGCTACCCTGTGCCGGTTTGTGGAAGATCCAGCATGGTCAGATCCGCCAGGTCAGCTAAAGAAGGTTCTTGGATATCAGGAAATTGGACGTGACTCTGAGATGGATCAGCTAGATTCCACTTACTCTCCAATTCTGAATCAGCTGATCCATGGAAAGCTTGAAAACACTCAGAAATTATTGGTAAAAAGGTTCCAGGATATTGTAGGCACAATTATTCACCTGGCCGAACCTCTCTCAAGATCATCCCTAGCATCTTTGCTTAATGTTGACAGCCAGCAGATTGAGGGGCAGCTGTCATGTCTTCATTCTGTCCTTAGTGTGCCAACCTCTGCGGAATCTCCCATCAGGATGCTTCACCTCTCATTCCGTGATTTCCTCGTCGATCCTGACAAACGTCACGCAAATCCATTCTGGATAGACGAGATGGAAACTCACAAAATGATTATGGCTAAATGCCTCGAACGAATGTCTCAACCCGGGGGTCTTCAAAAAAATATTTGCAAGCTATCAGGCTACGGCGCAGTTCGAACCGAGGTTGATAGCAGAATCATAACCAAGTACTTACCACTGGATTTACAATATGCTTGCCGCTTCTGGGTATACCATTTGAAAAAGAGCGAAACGCACATCAATGACGGTGACCTAGTCTATGCATTTCTACAGAACCACTTTTTACATTGGTTAGAATCATTGAGCTTTTTGGGAAGAACTGCTGAAACTATTAACCTAGTTCAGACATTGCAGACTATTGCAGTATGTACCTTCAGGTTCAATATGTGCAATTCCTTGTTCTAACATGTTTATTTAGAGTCATAAAGACACGACAATTTACCGATTCCTGGATGACGCAATGCGGTTTCTTCGAAAGAATATCTCCGTGATTGATCAGGCGCCTCTCCAGCTCTATACATCCGCGCTTATTTTTGCACCAAGGAGAAGCATAATCAAAAATCAGTTTATGAATAAAATCCCTAGTTTGATTCTAAAATTACCGGAAGTGGAGTCAGCCTGGAGTGCAGCGTTGCAAACCCTTGAAGGACACTCTGATGCAGTTACTGCAGTAGCATTCTCCAAAGACGGGAAACTAGTGGCTTCTGCCTCTGATGACAACACCGTCAAGCTCTGGGATCCAGCTACTGGCGCTCTACGGCAGACCCTCAAAGGCCACTCTTCTAGGGTTTCCGCAGTAGCATTCTCCAAAGACGGAAAACTGGTGGCTTCTGGCTCTCAAGATCATACAGTCAAACTCTGGGATCCAGCTACTGGTACTCTGCAACAGACCCTCCAAGGCAATGGTCATTCATTTAGGCGTTACGTAGTGGCATTCTCTAATGACAGGAAAATGGTGGCCTCTTGTTCTAGTGGCAAGACAGTGAAACTCTGGGATCCAGCTACTGGCACTCTGCAGCAGACCCTTGAAGGCCACTCTGCTCCGGTTAGTGCAGTAGCGTTCTCCGGTGACGGGAAACTGGTGGCTTCTGGGTCTGATGACAAGACTATCAAACTCTGGGATCCAGCTACTGGCGCTCTACAGCAGACCCTTAAAGGCCACTGTTCTAGGGTTTCCGCAGTAGTATTCTCCAAAGACGGGAAACTGGTGGCTTCTGGCTCTCTAGATAGTACAGTCAAACTCTGGGACCCGGCTACTGGTGCTCTGCAGCGGACTCTCCAAGGCCATTCTAACGGCGCTAACGCAGTAGCATTCTCCAAAGACGGGAAACTGGTGGCTTCTGGGTCTGATGACAAGACTGTCAAGCTCTGGGATATAGCTACTGGCGCTTTGCAGCAGACTCTCCAAGGCCACTCTAATGGCGTTAACTCAGTAGCATTCTCCAAAGACGGGAAACTGGTGGCTTCTGGGTCTGATGACAAGACTGTCAAGCTCTGGGATCCAGCTAGTGGTGCTCTACAGCAGACCCTTGAAGGCCATTCTGCTCCTGTTAACGCAGTGGCATTCTCCAGGGATGGGAAACTAGTGGCCTCCAGCTCTTACGATCGAACCATTAAACTCTGGGATTCGGTTACTGGAACTCCGCAGCAGACCTTTTACGGCCACTCTGGTGGGGTTAACGCAATGGCGTTCTCCAGCGATGGGACACTGGTGGTCTCTGGCTCTTATAAGGAGATAGTAAAGCTCTGGGATCCAACTACTGGTACTCTGGAGCAGACTCCTGAAGGCCACCTTAGCTCGGTTATCGCAGTGGCGTTCTCCACTAACAGGGAATTAGTGGCTTCAGGCTCTGATGACAAGAACGTTAAACTCTGGGATCCAGCTACTGGTACTCTGAAGCAGACTCTTGGAGGCCACTCCGGTCCAGTTAACGCAGTGGCGTTCTCCAGTGATGGGAAACTGATGGCCTCTGGTTCTGAAGACAATACTGTTAAGCTCTGGGACCCAGCTACTGGTACTCTGCAGCAAACCCTCAAAGGCGAGTGTAATTCGGTTAGTGCAGTAGCGTTCTCTAGTGATGGGAAGCTAGTGGCTTCCACGTCTGGTAATATGACGGTTAAGCTCTGGAATCCAGCTACTGGTGCTCTGCGGCGGACTCTCAAAGGCCACAATGGTTTGGTTAGTGCTGTGGCATTCTCCAGTGATGGGAAACGGATAGCCTCCGCCTCTTACGATTGGACGGTCAAACTCTGGGATCTAGCTACTGGTACTCTGCAGCAGACCCTTGAAGACCACTCTGCTCCGGTTAGTGCAGTAGCGTTCTCCGGTGACGGGAAATTAGTGGCTTCTGGCTCTAATGACAATACAGTTAAACTCTGGGATCCAGCTACTGGTACTCTGAAGCAGACTCTTGAAGGCCATTCTGCTCCTGTTAATGCAGTGACATTCTCCAATGATAGAAAACTAGTGGCTTCTAGTTCTAAAGACTGTACAGTTAAGCTCTGGGATCTCGCTGCTGGTACTCTACAGCAGACCCTGGAAGGCCACTCTGGTTCGGTTATGGAGGTGGCGTTCTCTGTTGATGGGAAACTAGTAGCTTCCAGCACTGATCGCAACACAGTCAAGCTTTGGAATCCGGTTACTGGCGCTCTGCAGCAGACTCTCCAAGGCCACTCTAACGGTGTTAACTCAGTAGCATTCTCCAAAGACGGGAAACTGGTGGCTTCTGGGTCTGATGACAAGACCATCAAACTCTGGGATCCAGCTAGTGGTGCTCTACAGCATACCCTTGAAGGCCATCCTGCTCCTATTATGGCAGTGACATTCTCCAGTGATGGAAGACTAGTGGCTTCTAGTTCTAAAGACTGTACAGTTAAGCTCTGGGATCTCGCTACTGGTACTCTACAGCAGACCCTGGAAGGCCACTCTGGTTCGGTTATGGAGGTGGCGTTCTCTGTTGATGGGAAACTAGTAGCTTCCAGCACTGATCGCAACACAGTCAAGCTCTGGAATCCAGCTACTGGTGCTCTGCAGCGGACCTTTGAAGGCCACTCTCATCGAGTAAGCGCAGTAGCATTCTCCGGTGATGGGAAACTGGTGGCTTCAGGCTCTGTTGACAAGACCGTTAAGCTCTGGGACGCAGCTACTGGTACTCTGAAGCAGACTCTTGAAGGCCACTCTGGTCCAGTTTACGCAGTGGCGTTCTCCAGTGATAGGAAGCTGGTGGCATCTGGTTCTAGTGACGGTACAGTTAAAATCTGGGATCCAGCTACTAATGTTCTGCAGCGTACCGTTGAGGACCATTTCTATTGGGTAAGCGCAGTGAGATTCTCTAATAATGGACAACTGGTGGCCTCTGCCTCTTACGATAAAACAGTCAAACTCTGGGACCCGGCTACTGGTGCTCTGCAGCGGACTCTCCAAGGCCACTCTAACGGCGTTAACGCAGTAGCATTCTCCAAAGACGGGAAATTAGTGGCTTCTGGGTCTGCTGACAAGACTGTTAAGCTCTGGGATCTAGCTACTGGCACTTTGCAGCAGACTCTCCAAGGCCACTCTAATGGCGTTAACTCAGTAGCATTCTCTAAAGACGGGAAACTGGTGGCCACCGCCTCGTTTGACAAGACTGTCAAGCTCTGGGATCCAGCTGCTGGTGCTCTACGGCAGACCCTTGAAGGCCATTCTGCTCCTGTTATGGCAGTGGCATTCTCCAGTGATGGAAAACTAGTGGCTTCTGGGTCTGTTGACAAGACTGTCAAGCTCTGGGATTCAGCTACTGGTACTTTGCAGCGGACCTTTGGGGGCGAGGGCCACGATCCTCCGGTTACTGCTGTGGCGTTCGCTAGTGATGGGAAACTAGTAGCTTATAGCAGTTTCGATCGGACAATCAAGCTCTGGGATCCAGCTACTAGTACTCTGCAGCGGACCCTTGAAGCCCACTCTAGTGCTCTTACACTGCCGATCTCCCGCGACGGGAATTTCCTCGAGACTGTTCATGGGCGGTTTGATATTAGATGTCTTGGACTTCGTAGCCCCTCCCCAACAGCAAACAATTTTTATAGTAATATAGTACTGAAGAATAGGTGGGTGGCTCTCAATGATTCCAACTTTATTTGGTTGCCTTCTGAGAATCGAGCAATTTGTTTTGACGTTTATGGGAGCATGCTTGTTATGGGACATGACTCAGGCCGAGTTACTTTTCTGACGTTGGTCTAATGTTTTATTCATACTGTAATTACTTTGATATTTTCAAATATCTTCTCCAGAAAGGGCCTTGGCAGATTTTTGACACTTTTGTTTGTCTTGTAGTTGACTGGCTACAGTACCAGAATTTCCTTCCATATTGCATATATTCCTAACTGTACAAGAGTGGGCTGTCAGGAAGCTTGGCCTGCTCTTGGCTAAGCTGATTTAGTATACTTGCGAACAATCTTCAATCTTTTGCTCATTTTGCCGGTTAAAATTGCAGTAGATGTATGCAATTCCAACGGATTTGTTGTGCAGGAATTGTGTAGTGAGGTCGTCAACAACTGTTGCACTCAGGATTGTTTTTCCAGCCCCAGGAATACCTGGGCAGAATAACGTCATTTTGACTAAATCCAGCCAGGTTCGGTACTCATACGAATTTAAGATCCACTGGCCCGTTCCCGGTTGTCGCCTCTTGAAGATGTCGCTGTGCTGAGGACCGTAGTTTTCTGGTGTTAGCCAATCGAGGACCTCAAGATCCTCCTTTGCTTATCAAATTCTTTCGATCGATAAAGAAGCATCTTGTCAATTCCAGCTTTACGCATCTCGAGGAGGAATTTCCAAAGTTTGCGGTACTGATGTTAATTCTCCAGGCCGGATGCATATCCAGCTTCACCCATAAATTTTTTAGTTGCAACCTTTTCGGCCATAAAGATAAGTTAGTTATAAACTATACCCACATAGCATGCCGGCAGACAGATGTTGACAGTCCTAATTTTGAAGGAACTTTTAAACAACTACGGATGTGGTTAGTTGTGCGAGCAGACAAGGCTTAGCCGATATTCAAGGTAACACCAACTGCGGGTCACGTATACAGATTAGGACTGGCTCCGGTGTATAAATTATTAAATCGGCTGTAATATTAAACCAACACTCAACGTCGGCCTCAATTAGGCAAATCCCTGGAAAGAACATTGCAGATAGGAAACCCTAACTCAAGAGCAAGCACGGGCGGAGATCAATGAAGTATGGGTGAATCTGTTTATTTTTCACTAGGCGAAGCGGAAGTCAACCTCGTCATCATCTACCAGGGACTGTGGGGGCCCAACACAACAAGACCACGCTTTTCAGTATTATTCTCTGAAATTGGTCTAGCTGGGAGTGGAGCTGGCGCGTCTGCATTCGGAGAAATGTATGTGGCACAGGGCGAATGATAGAAGCAAACTTCCGAGAGCTGAGAACGTTACACGGCGGGGGCTGGTTTGCCACGCTCATCCACGTCAGAATCTCAAATCGCCATTATCTGTATGGAGTAACTTTCCACAAAAACGGGCGAATCGGCTGACAGGGATCCCCTCTAAGCTAGTAACTGGGGCGGAAAACACAGGCGAATCAGACACATATAATACATTGGCATGGGGTGGCAGCTCATTCCAGTTTCTCATACATCTGCAAAGCGTTCCGCGCGTCGGCTGACAATTGGCTGTGGCGTTCCGTTTTCCGGCACTGCCTTATGAACAGCCTCATCCTCAACCTCAGCCTCGTGTCTCCCAGCAGTTTTTTGCTCTTCTCACGTTTTCCCTTTATGTCAATTCTATCCATCTTTTAATACATTTGTACTCCGCAACTACTAATCTCCCAAACGAATAAAAAGATTACACGATCACCTTATGTACTTCGCCTATTACTCTCTTGTATTGAGTAACACCGTTCTTAGATCGAAATGTCAGGAAAGTGCAGTTATGACTGTCAACAGCAATCTGGTAACCAACCTGACTCGGATATCACGGGGACTGGGGTAGGTACTATCTGGTCTGGTACTATTGAAGAGAACAGTCCTAACAAATTTCTTGTAGGTCCTCATTAGCTATGTGGCCAGTGCTGGTATAGCAGTGATCATCATCATCATCCATTTCTTTCTAGCCTACCGACCCGAAGTCGATTCATTTACACCAAGCGATGGCACTGCTTCCACCTCGAGTCCGTCATTTCGCCCTAACCCGGTAGACCAGCTGATTTTAGGATCAATACGACGATTTTTCAAGAAAATAAAGCCAAAGTCATCGCAGAGAATGCAGTCTAAGGGAACCTACCTCAGTAAGTCGCTCATCAAGGTGAGTTCGCCAAAGTAAGACTGATTCTGCAGCCAATAGTAGGTACTAATGGAATGAATAAAACCTGAAGTGTATACTTTTGATGAGTGACTTACAAATCATCACCGGATTCGCCATATTGATTAGTGGCTACTCACAGCTTCGCTGCGGTCTAACATTTGCCAATTGGCTGGTCGTTACACGCCTAGCTTGGTTTTCCTGCGTCACGCACCTCTCATGTCTGACTGTGCTCCGAGGCTATCTTCAACATCACCTAAGAGAGCGCTGGTGGAGACTGTTGTTCATGTTTGGTCTAGTAGTCATGCTCATCGCCGGAATCATTCCGACGGCCAACTATTACTCAGATGCCGATATGGATACCGACATCCTTACCGATATGCTTCAAGACTACGCTATTTGTCATTTTGAGACCCTCAAGCCAGCCCCAAACCAAAAAGGCGAATTATATGTCATCATTCTGGTCCTGCTTATCGGTCTTGGGTTTATTATCCGCGTAATAAAGGTATCCCCGAGCCTTTCGAGGAACACCATGGCTCAACCAAGAGCTTTTTTGAGCAAGCGTCTCAAGAAATGGTTAACAGTCTTGTACCAATGGACTGGCAACCAGGGACGTGCCATGAGTATCGTGGGCAAATCTATTTATTATCCAGCATTGGCATCGTTCCTAACCCTGCGCCTTCTTGCAGACCATTGGTCATCTGTGTTTTTTGAAGTACACCAGTCCAAATTTTGCGGAACAATAGCATTAGTATATGGTTTCTAATATTGATTGTTTTAGATTTACTGGCTTCTGATAGCGTTTTTAACCGGTTTGCTCAACCTCTACTATGCTATCTCAGTTATTGATAGGGAAAACGATAATACTTGGACCTTTGGCCAGGTTATAGCCGTTGTTCTTCTTGCTGCACCGTTAAAGTCTATTCTCGATCAAGTCTGTGAAAGTGAGTCTCCTCTCGTCTAGATCAAGGAAATATCGAAGTTAACCACTGCTTCCACCTAATAAGAACCGTCAAGCACTTTTAATTTGAGAGAGGAAAGATCAAACGTTCATAACGTTCAAGATGAACTAAACGAAGGACTTCAGCTTCTCAACTTATCTGCAAGCGCTCCAGCATTCACTCCAGAACAAGACTACTATTTCTCAACCTCAACCATGTCCCTCGCAACAATTTACATTCTGATGTTGGAATCTTATATCGGATTGATGCTATCAGGATCCTCGAGTACAAACAGTATGGTCCAAATCCTGCAGCCAAATATTTTTTGGTTCTTGGTTATTTTTCCTATTATATGGATCAATGTTTTGTTGTCGCTCATGACAGGCTGTTGGGCGATGAGGTACAAGGATCGGAAAACTAGGAGAATAAAACTGGCGGTTCTTAGGCTTGGAAATTTGGTTTTCTGTATAGCGCTGAGTGCTGCAACATTTCTAGGAACTGTTTATATAGTGTAAATTCCAGGACCCACTTCTGACCCACTTAAAAATCATTTACAATCTAGACCAATTTCTGAAATTTTTACTGGTTGACATAAAATTTAGCCAATTATATGCCTTGGATGACCCCCTTTCCATTACGCAAATTGTCAAACGTTTACCAGGACAAGACTTTGTTTTTTTACGAAACACTAGTTTCTTACGAAACTCACGTGGCTCAGGGCCTAGGCAACTTTTAGTCCACCAAATAAAGCCGCGATCTCCAACAATTCCGCCATAAACGATTCGTGGCAAAACGTCTCGGACCTAATTAAGCTCCAAGAACGCAACAGGATGCCTGAAGCCATGGGGGAGCGGTCGTGGACACAACTACACCGTCCTTTGCAAAGATTGCCCAGATGAACAGCGGGATCTAATTGTGTCTTTTCGGCAATCTGAGTCTACCCTGGATCAAGCTATCATCAAGCTGGCAAAATCCATCCATGGCGCCTTGATTCCGGAAGCCATCTTCCATGGCGAAGTGCCCGGTTCCAACCCACCTATTCTCGTCTACGCGATGCCCTGTCTACAAGGAATTCCCTGTCTAGAAGTACTCGGCACCAAAGTCGAGTTGAATCCTGAAGAAGAGGCTAGACATATGTATTTTGTCAAGCATCTAGCCGGGTAGCGTCTTCTTTGCCCACCTTATAGAATAAGACGAGAAGGTATAATGTTAATTCTCTCCAGGTACTTTGCCCGGTGTTGGTTAAATCCTCAGCCGGTTGACCCTAAAGTGCAAGCGGGCTGTCAGGAACGGATCTATCTCCGACTCATGAAGCTAAAGAACTCATCACCCTCCATACTTCCCCGTGCAAAAATCCTCGAGCTGATACGCAGTCTACCAATTCTCTTCGAGCAAACATACCCGCAAACCCTCACACACAATGACCTTTCTCAAACAAACATCCTAGTCAACGAGAGGACTTTGGCAAGCACATGCATTGTCGATTGGTATTTAGCCAGAGTGCTACCATTTGGCATGGAACTGGACACTCTTTTATTGGCGACTGGCTATATGGATCTCGGCGGTTGGCATTGATTACACATGTCGTCTGAAACTGCTTGATTCTTTTTGGCACGAGTTCTGGGCTCAATGCCAGGTTACCAATGATGCACGCCAGCAGGAGGTCCGTACTGCTGCGGTCCAAGCTACCAAAATTGGCGCAGTACTGCACCATGCATTCCAGCGTAACTATGATGGTTCTCCATCTGAGGAGCTGACGACTTCTAAATGGGCGTTGAAAACGTTGAATGCTTTGCTTTTGGACTTTTGATTCTGGGCAAAGTACCCCAGCGGGTGGTCGGAATTACTGCTTCGGATGTTATTTCGCAGGCTCGAGTCCATATTCTCTCCCTTTGACAAATGAACTAGCGAAGCATGAAAGAGAGTACAAGCTATTTGTAGCAGCACAGGACTTGAAGCATGACCTATACAGCCTGCTCAATGCTGCGACATATGGATGGGTTCCTTCAGATAACTAGGAAGCAACTGAGTTGGCCCATAAGGAAGTATTTGATGGCATGTTGACTGCTGTTTTAACAAACAAGAACCCTGATCACGACGAACCAGTGAAACATGAAGGAGGCCTAAGATCAATTTGGCCATATGACCTTAAGACTTGATACCGGTGGGCTTAACATTTCCAGTCATTCCTGCGCTCGCTTCGACAAAGTGATGTTAAGCTCTCGTTATTGACCCGATATCGTTCTGAATAGCACGAAGAAGCCGATGTCTCCTGTGGGTGGAGACAGGCATGAGGCTATGGTTGATTGGACACACTGCCAGTGGAGTCACATGTCTCATCGCCGCATGATGGCATGCAAAAACACCTGTAGTCATTCTTAGATTTCTAGTTGAATATGCACCAATACGAGTAATTTCTGTTTTTGAAAGTAGAACGCAACGAACGCACCGTTGGAAATACAGCAGAGAGGGCTTTCCACTTGAGCGTAAGAGTCTTATTGTCTACATCATGTCTATCTTGCTAATAGCGGCGAAGGCCGAGGAGATCCTGGAAACGGATCCGGGCCGATAACACGGACATTTGCGTGATCGGGACTCATCTTGCTGAAGCCGGGGCGTGACCGATCCGTGAACACAAGTCGTCGCCAGAGACGAGCCGTACCACTTCCCACCGACCGACGCACCTGCATCCTCTGTTCCATAAAATCAGGGACAGGCCCACACCTATCACCGAACCAAGAGGGGGAAGCGAGCCCTCAACTGACCCCTACCAAACTTCCGCTGTGTAAGGTATAAATTAATTATAGGCAGAGGACAATTACAAGCCATCTAAACAGTGACTAGCCTTCGTGAATGATCACGTCTAGTGTCGGTCCTTTAATTTCGTACTCCAATACACTTGGATAGCTCCTATACTTCTCCCTGGGAACTCTTCCGCAAAACGCTTCTCCACAGCAGACCAAGGTAACTGTTCTTCTTTTCTCAGTTGTGTTAGAAGATCTTGCTCTTCTGGTTTCCACGGTTTGTTTTCTCTAGATTTGTGTCGATACAAGCAATCTTCGCGGTACGTCTCCGTCGTGTTGACTAACGGCGGCAATTGCGCAACAACAGACTCAGACATGCCCTGTGACAATGCTCCTTCAAACAGCCAAGAAAGAAACTCTAATCGGCCTTCGAGTGACGTTGCCAAGAAAGAGAAACGAAGTCTAGGGAAAGAGCAGGCATCCTCACTCAGGGCGGAGCTAGTCCAGTGTTGCTTGACAGCCCATCCTAGATCCTGTTGCGCTGGCTCACTTTGACAGATCTTGGCTGACAATCGCGTGGCTCTCCTAGTTAGTGACGAGCATGCGCTCCAGTTGATTCGGCGTTATTTAGAGGGAGGCAATTGTTGGCCCGCCTCGAGAGTTTCGTCGTCATTAATATAGTCTGTATCATCCTCGTCGTCTGATGGAACGGAATGATTGTCGTCTTCGAGCAGTATGGGTTCGCGGTCAAACTTGTTGTTGGGGAGTGGACATTTTGGGGGTCTGGTGGGAGCTCGAGACAAAGCAGGCATGACCACTACGATAGAAGGTAAGCTTGAAATACTTAATATCTTGTTATCTTATATAGTTGCTGGTTCGTCAGGTTGGCTAGTTATATCCTACTCTGAGACCGTAGAAGTGCCTTGCTGGTGGGCTTCTTCATTGTGTGGGACACTTTGCACACTAGACTCTGCATCCGGACTATCCACATCCGGACTATCCAGGATAACACTTGTGTGATTAATCTTATGTCTATCCGCCTTGCCTTCACGAGTAGAAATCGGGTCCGGTGTTGGGAATTGCGGGCTTGCATCATTCAGGCGGAGGTCGATAGAGACAGATGTTGGGACTAGGTCTTCCGATGAAACAGATGGGGCCATAGGACGAGTAGGAGACATTGGCTCGAAATTGCCTGTCCCGGTCTCAGAGTTCTCGTGGTCTTGGTTTTAAGGTAGTATAAGATTAGCACTTAGTAATTGAGCGAGGATATTATTAGTAGTAGATAATGTAGAGCTCGCTATTAGGTTGCTTAGACTCTATTCACTAGATATTATACTATATAGTAGATATTTACTATTATCTTTATGCTCCCCAATATTTTTCATTAGCTAAGCTCCTAACCTCATTCTTATTAAAACTTACTCTAGCTATTAGGTATTAGTGGACTCTCTTGCTCTTCATTCTTTCGATCTTCCCCTTAAGTAAAAATACCTATAGATTATTATAGAAACTCTTATATAGCTTAATCAAAGTTATTCGGGTATATAGAGCTATTTAAGGGATGGGAAATATTCTCTGACTGGGAAATCACGCCTAAAGGGATAGTCACTGATAGATAGAGAGGAAGAGAGCAATGTTATAGTGTTAGGATAGAAAAATTAGTTCAATATAAGCTATAATAGTAGAGAGGAGATGGGAGATTTGCAGGGCATTTTTATATTAGGCGTATAGAAAGGGAAGGAGGACGGTAGAATTTGATTTTTTCCATGGTAATAGCTATAGCAATATAGAAAAGAGTAGGATAGAAGGAAGGTCTAGCATTAGATAAATGGGATTTAATGCGTCTTTGCTCTGAGAATGTCCTTATTATATATTTATTGCTAGATGTAAACAGTGCAAATCTGCGTTCTTTTTCCACTCCCAACCCACTCATATCTAATAGACCTGTATGACTGCGCACTCCGAGCAAAAAAAGCCGAGGGTGGCGAGGGCTCCACGCACGGATACACCGACATCCAACCGATTTCCAAGTGAGTCTCGTCTCAAAATTGAGACATGGCGCGAGGGCTCTCACTCGATGCAGGGCTCAACACGCCCGCGCCTCTTCCCAGGCCGTGCCCATGCCGTGCCCCATTTTACGCCTCTCCCTCTCCTCGCGATCGCCTCCTTTCACGGACTGTCCGTATCCATGCCCGCTTGATTGGACGTCGTACCGTCGCCTGATCATCACATTCCGCTCCGAAACATCATCGACGCCGGCGCGCCAGTGCCTTCAAGGAATTGCGGTATTTTCTCCATTGGTGCACAGCAGTCGGTGGATGCGATTGCCTCCGCGATGCTCGGAGATTAGCATCAGCTACAGGCGAGAAACACCACCGCCTCGCCGACTTTCAGCCAATAAGATTTGCACGACGCCACCGACACGGAATCAGAAGATCAGCCGTCCACATGGGCCTGCAGCCGGTCAAGTGACGGAACATACCAATACGGATGCAGCAGGCTCAATGGGGGCCGTGCCGGAGCCGGCCAGGGGGGAAGCAGCAGACTAAAGAGAACAAAGGAGTACGCAACGAGGCCGGTACAGTGGACGGATGGACGGATGGACGACCTGTGCCCAGCAACTCGGCTCTCAATATCTCTCTTCCATCTCAGGAAACTTATTCTTTGCGTGCCAGCTGGCGTCCATTAGGGTCGTGGCGCTGCATCATCATTTGCGTTGCGTCGACCGTCCCGGCGACGGGGATGGGTCGCATCTGGGCGCGGTGGACCGTCTTGGACCGGTGCAAAAAATACGAAAAAAGGGGCCGACAGGGGCTGCAATCGCCGATGCCTAGCCCAGCAGTGCGGCTGGGTTCTGCGAGTTGGGCGAGGAGAATGCAGAAGGAGAAGGACTTGGGAGCTTTCGGGGACGCACTCGCGGTTTATATAGATGATGCCCGGTGGGGCGCGGCCGTTAAAGCGGCGACGGGGTCCCGCTAAACTGCGTTCGGGAATCCGCGTACTGCCACGGCCCGCCGTTAAACTCGATCGGGGCATTCTTGATCCGCGCCGAGCCGTGGTTGGTCCGTCGCGGGTTCCGGCGCCCCGCTCACCGGCACAACGTATACTACTAATATAGTGGTTTATCTAAAGTAAAACTTTTACATTATTATATAAAGTTATATATTTACTCTATCAAGATTATTAGAGAGCTTTTAAATTGCGGCATTGGGCCGAAAGAGCTTGATAAAAATGGCAACTCTATTCTTAGCTTATATCTAAGATCATTTTCACTTATATCTTTAAGTTAAGATCTTTAAATTATCTAGTTAAAAATGGGGCCAGTATAAACTAGCTTGGCGCTAGAAGATAGAGTATAATATGTCTAGTGATATAATAGTTAGATCCTAAAAATGCTAATTCTTGACCACTTATTAGAGGGTGAGATTGATATAGAAGCGAAAGACCTTGACGGTAGAGATATACTATATTATAGTGCAATATATAGAGTATTTAATAAAAACTTAATAGGTTTTCTGCAAAAAAGCAATATGATTAGTTTACTCCATAAGAAGGACGTCTAGGGCAAAATACCTTTCGACTATGTAGAAGAGGAGACATAGCGCAAACGACACCTATATCTATTTTATGAGCGAAGGTGGAAAGAGTCTCTACGAAATCTTGAGGTTATGCAAAATATCATGACTTGAACAACTAGAGAACGAATCTAAGTGCTATATAGATCGAAGGCCGCCCTAATGTAGTTAACAGTGTAGAATATGAGATTAATAAACGCATGTTACTGTCTAAATCACTATATCGATTCAAAGATTTTCAGCTCAATTGAACACGTCCTTCCAGGCGCTAACAGATGCTATGACCGTCTTCTTATACCGAAACAATACTAATTTACCCTATATCGAACTCTCAAAACCTCTCCCTATCTAAAAACAGCAGAAAAACGCCTGGGATACTTCAACTCAGGGAAACTTCCCAGTTCTAAGATATATCTCCTCGTCAGTCTAAGATATTTTTGCTAATCTACCTCTTCATTGATATATTATATAAGACCACTAGTCTCACACCCAACTTCAATCACACGGCGAGGGAAATTATATCACTGTAAACCTATTCTTCTCTTCCTAAATGAAATACCGGACTATATAGAGCTTGAAACCAGTCTCCAGGTTTCTCTTGTTTTGAAAGGATCGAGAAAGCCATGCTAAGTTGTCCTTTTTGAGATAGAGTAGCGCGAATCCTTTGGAAATTAGCGTCGATAGGTGATAGATGGAATTTCATACCACATATCACAAAGGTAGACCAGATCCCTGTATTTTTAACACAAAACGGCAGGGTCCCATCAGTATATATGATGTGAATCCCAAGATGAATATCTGTAATGCATAATATACGCAACTGATACGCCTTCTTTAGTAGCGAATGTCAACATCAATCTCGTTTCTGCCTTGGATGCTGGGATACTTAACCATATTCATTTGTCATTTAAATTCTATTAGCATCTCAATCGCGTCAATTTGGACTAAGGGAATTCTATTGTATAGGAGAGTCAGAGGTATGATAGGTAGGTCTTCTGCAATTGGAACCTGAGGCTAATTCTAGCTTTATAGAATCTGTAGAGTAACCTTGCCATCTCTAGGTGACGCACGTTTATGTCAGCTATACTACATGTTTGTGGAGGTCGAGAACTATCGTAGAACGCAGTGAAGCAATTATAAAGATACATGTGATTTTTCGAGTGGCTTACTTCAAAGCGGGCTCCCTAAAGCGGCTTCTAACGAGCAGCCTAGGCTAGATAATCATGGTATTGTAAAGTAGAGGAACGCAGTGCCAGCGTAAATGTAATAGACATGGGCTTACACTAGTTACATAAGCTGCATGCAACATCTTTTATTAGATTTATATGTTAAACACCCTATGAGATATATTATGTCAGTCCTAACGTACTGATAAGCTTATCATCACAGGACAAATATACATAGGAAATAGAAGTGCTTAGGGGCATTTGTGCTTTGCCGTTATTATTTACGAGGTAATCAGAATGTTGAAACTCTAGAGAAAATGCTTCAAAACATCCGTGTACGGACTGAAGATGATGTACTGAGCTCACACATTGTCGACATAGAAAGAGATTTGCTTTAAAGCATTTACAACCTGTTGGACACAATGACAAAGGCGATAGTAATATAAAGAGAATAAACCCGATATTATTACAATGCTACTATTAAAGGCTAAATCTAATAACTAGTAAACATACCTATTATTGAATTTCAATAGGGTTATACTTTTGGTGTGTTCTTCAGATGTCGTCTATCGCTATTTGATAGTTGAGCCATGTTTCATTGTGTTATAATGTATCAGTTCCGAGGGGAGCCTGCTTTGATAATTACACACAACTAGCGTCGATGATTAGCTTCAACGGCTGGCCGCCCTAAAACAATTGGCCACGACGTACCCCGACTTGCCTGGGTGATCTATGCGAAACTCGCCCTCATGACTCGCCTCCACGGCAATATCGGGAGCGGGCACCAATGATATTACTTTCTAGCTAGATACCTGAAATATTTATCTAGAGCGTTTCCAATCCAAAAGGTTTCTGGACATGTAGAACAATTTTTCACGGCTCGACGGATGATAATTTTTGCAAGATTCTAGACCGTCTTCCAAATTGATAAGAGATTTTCACCGCCTTCAGTCCAACTTGGCCAGGACAAAAAATTTTTTACGAACTTTCTTGGGGGCCGCATGCTAAAATCCTCTATTCCTTACTTAGTCCTACGCACCCTTATTTTGTGTATTATTCATTGAAATTATCCGAATATCGAATGACCAGGTGGATAATGGAGTGCCAAGCTACAGGTGATCCATTGTATTACGTAGCGAAAAACTTGGAAGTCTGGACGAGTTGAATTAAGCCGTGATCTCGGACAAATGCACCGACCGTAAGAGAGTTAGCAGGGTTTAAATACAGCATAATAGAATCAATAAATCACAGAACACCAAGTTGACCGAAAATGTCCGAGGTTCACTTGACCCAGTACTTGACGCGCCTGCTTGACGCTCTGCAGCAAGAGTTGAAAGACAATCTCCTCGCAGTTTACCTCTTTGGTTCAGCCGGTTACAACGCTTACGAACCTAGCACCAGCGACGTCGATGTCTATGCAGTGATCCATCACGAGTTAAAATCAGATAGCTATTTCCAACTCGCTAGCAAGATCAGCCATGCATCGATCCCCTGCCCAGCACGCAAACTTGAATTTGTCCTATTCACAAGATCTAATGCAGCCCTGCAGACTAGCAGCCCGCAATTCGAGATGAATTTCAATACGGGAAGAGAAATGGAGGAAGATTACATCAACCTAGATGCATCGTCCGAGCCTTTATTCTGGTTCGTGCTTGATATGGCAATGGGCCGTGAGCTGGGCACCGCACTTTTGGGACCGCCGGCTAGCGGGGTCTTTGCTGCGCCGAAGAAAGAGTTTATTCTTGATGCAATGGTCGAATCACTAGATTGGCATAGTCAGCAATCAAGCTTGACACCTGATGGAATCCTGAATGCGTGTCGGGCACTGCGGTTTGCCAAGTCTGAAAGATGGGGGTCCAAGAAGGCGGGCGCGGATTGGGTGATTGAGAATTACGAGGAGCATGACGCTCACGTGGTTTCTCTTGCTGTCGAGGCCCGCCGTTTGAAGGGAGAAATACCTCAAAAACAAGCAGCGGAATTCCTTGATTTCGTGCATAAAGAGATCGAGCAGTGTGGAAGCCCATAGTAATAGGTTGGCAGGCGGGCTGTTCACTTATGTGGTGATTGCTATATGAAAAGGATTAAACCTGATTCTTGATTTCCTCCGAGACATGGCTATTCCTCTTACTAGGTTCATTGCCATTATACTCGCATCGTCCGCAGTGATGAAGGGTTCTCCTGACTTATAAAAATTTGTGAAGTCTCAGGAATCTAACACCAATGCAAAAGCAACCTGCCAGTCGATTGTAGTTGCTCCTGTTAGCAATTGTTAGCGCGGTGCTAGATAAACCAGAATCAGTTGTAAATTCTTTTTTTTTTTTTTTTTTTTTTTTTTTTTTTNGTACTAATTCATGTTAAGGTAGTGGGTCAAATTTGGACCAGGGATACGATCAAGTTGCGTCTGAGTCTGAACATGTTCCAGTGATTTGTTATTTAACTATCAGCAGTTGAAGACTTTTAGGGTAAATTTTTGAAGTGGTTAGGATACAGGAGCTTTAACCCTTAACCAGGACAGCAGAAATTACCAGAGATAAATAAGTATCAATACAATATAAATAATGTATTTGAGTACAAGTGATGAGTATGATTTGGTTTAGGCCCGTATCCGAGATTAGCAGAATCAAGAGCAGTCAGAGACTGTTATATTAGGGTTTTTGAGTTCTATCCAAGGATAACCCTATCCATTATAATATATCTTTCAGATATGGTGATAATGGAACTATCAAAGCGTCTCACCAACCGTTCTTTAACAAGAAGGGATACACTTGGTAGCCTTCTGCCGAAAGACAAGCAGGTATGTACAGAGGTCTTCTAGGGATACGATATGAAGTTGCGGATCAATTATATAGAGACAATTCCATTAGAGTCTATAAAACGAATAGAGTATATATTCGGTTTGGTACAGGAATACGCACAGTAAAACTAGATATATGATGGTAAATGAGTCCCTCCATATAGTTGCATCTGTTCCGATCCTACAGATCAAACATCTCTTCCAGTCAGTGTATTGCATCTGATTATGCGAGCTGCATTCATCACATGACTCAAGTTTTCAGTGGGATTTTTTCCGTGAAGATGGTGGCTGTTAGATGAATTCTTAGTGTCAAAGTCACGCGTGTTTTTGCTTGTATTCCATATAGCCTGCCTATATGATCGGCGTCAACATAGTCATTGGCTGACAGCTGTTGATTCTAGTGAGGCGTAGTTCTATTCATTATACTTGTTCCTGTAGCATCAGATCTCGTCTTAGGGGTGTGGCCATTCACTTTAGACTATCTCTCAATGGACTATTTATTATCAGAATGGGATATATGATGCTCAAGTCTGCTATAAAAAGTAGCGATACGTCACTTGCCAGGCCAGTGCTAACTTAATCCTCTTAACGGAGAGTTACTGAAGGGGTTCTCAGAGGCTTGACTCAGGTGACTAAGTGGTAGTTATTTATTCTTGACCCTTTATTATGGTCTGGGTCAAGATGCAAACGAATGTGTGGATTTAACCAAGATGACAACTGACTAAAAGAAACTTCCAAGTACAAAGGCGTCAGCGTCTTATTTATGGACACTGGCGCGGTCCCTGGAATCTTCTGAATCAAGGAAATCTTACGAATGAGAAGGTCTGCGCTCCGTGTTTCTCCATGGTGTCTGATCCTTCAGGATCTATGATGGAAACGACCGGTGACTTGTATAGTTTGCGTCTGACAGGCACGTGGTTATTGGATCCGTGACATATATAAGAGAAATATGAAAATATCTGAGTCCATTGTTACAGGCTAGATCCTGCTAAACTGTTCTAATGTAGGCACACATTCACGTGGAGTTGAACGTGGGGTTCGGCTGTTAGTGTAGGTGAACATCAGTCTCAGTGCGCTATAGCAGACTAGTTATAGAGCCAGGGGTTTCTTCTGCTAGATTAGGTGCTATCCTACGAGAGCGAAGCAGAGTACTCCAGGGGCTAAGAACCTAATTTGCTTTGACTAATTTTCTTGACTAAAATTATTTTGACTAAATAAATAAGACTACATAATAGACCCCTAATTCGAGGTAGCACGCATAGGGATACCAGGCACAAGCGCAGAAAAGACACTGCCAGAGAAAAACCGCAAACTATCCTAACTGATTTCGAGTCAGTTCGCACATACTTATAAGTAGTAAAACACAATCATAAATAGGAAAATATCAGTACTGTCAAAGCAATTCAAAATTAGTTCCAAGCCACTCGATTCTCCCAACATCTTTCTCAGTATACTTCAGATAACCGCCTTCTATTAGATACAGTGATAACTTTGTAGTTATTTATATAAAAACCAAGATGATTGGACCGTGAAAATGCTGTCTAGATATCTTGTTAGCACATTGAAAAATGCTTCGTATTCAGTTGGAAAATAGTACCCCATTATCGTCACATTCTGGGGAACGGCAGCAAATCCAATCATTCAACTCACAGATTGGTAGGATGGGAGGACAAAGCGGCTGGCGGCAACCTTATATATGCCGTGTGTTCCTCATAGTAATCCATTACTCACCCCAAATCAATGAAAATCAGCTGTTATATCAGAAAGCTTGGAAAGTTCCTGATTGATTTGCATTCACTTACGTAGCTTCGAAGAAAGACAGGCGCTAAGTTAGTGATCGACATACTAAGCAAAAAGAAGGAAGACGCTAGAAAAACACGTAATATGTAACTGTTTTAGAATTGATTTAGTTTAGTGGGGCTCACCAGGTGCCCAACCAGCAACCCTAAAAGTTCCCCAGACCGCGCTATGCCATCTGAACCGTGCTTGTCGTGCCAGACCGTATCCTGCGGGATTTCCTGCGGGTCAGTAAACAGCGCCGTTCCTGGTGGACCATTAACCAGTTCTGGTAGACCACACGGCAGAAGGGTGCCTTAGTACTGGCACGCGACAAACCGGCCATTTGACGGCCAGGAGTTTCTTAACGTTTTAGCCCGCGAGGGAGCGAGGGGGCGGCCCGACTTCAAACCTGGCAGCTGCTGCCGTAGGACCCGCCTGGAGCAGGAGCGCCGCCATCGCCCCAAACCCCAACTTTTCTCCACAAACACGACGCAGCACGATCCAAACATGCCAGGTTCTTGAATTACTGCAGTCTGGATAATCGCTCATTTGCCTATGGAGTACTGCAAGGCACTCTGCATAGTGTTACATACGTATACTGCAACATCTGCTAATGATGTACTGTTTCCCCCCTGGCCCCTGGGCTGGCGGGATATAAGACGACCTTGGCCCACGCCTGGCCAGAGCTTGTCCTTGTAACCCGAAAGGCACTCACCGGGCATTTTCTTCTCTTTCTTTCTGCCTCGACGGATCGTCGCCATGACCGACTTCGAGAAGGACATTCAGGTCTCCAAGGCCCCAGCTGCTGAGCACGATGATCACCCGTATGAGAAACAGGACGACCGCATCCGGCAAACAATCGAAAAGGAACGAACGACCAGCGTTCGCGATGCTCTCCGTCTTTACCCCAAAGCCGTTGCTTGGTCGATCCTCTTTTCAACGACCGTGATCATGGAGGGGTACGATCTGCTCCTGGTGTCCTCGTTCTTTGCGTTCCAGCCGTGGGTCCGAAAATACGGCGAACAACAACCGGATGGATCGTACGAACTCTCTGCATCGTGGCAATCTGGTCTGTACAATGGTGCAGCTTGCGGTGAGATCTTTGGTCTGTTCCTGAATGGTTACCTTGCCGAACGCTTCGGGTATAGAAAGACCATGATTGGTGCTCTCACCACCATTTCGGCCCTGATTTTTGTTCCCTTCTTCGCACCCTCTGTGCAAGTGCTTCAGACCGGCAGTGTCCTCATGGGAATACCTTGGGGTATTTTCCAGACGCTTCCAGCAACCTACGCGTCAGAGGTCTGCCCCGTCGCTTTACGTGGCTACCTGACTACCTACATCAACCTCTGCTGGGTCATGGGCCAGCTCCTCGCTACAGGTGTACTCCGTGCAATGCTCAAACGATCAGACGAGTGGGCCTACCGGATCCCCTATGCCCTGCAATGGATGTGGCCCGTACCTCTCATAATCGGCGTAGCCCTTGCTCCCGAATCACCCTGGTGGCTGGTACGAAAGGGCGACAAAGCCGGTGCAAAGGCCGCCGTCAGCCGATTGACGTCCAACATTCCCGACTCGGACTTTAGCGTCGATGATACCGTCGATGTCATGGTGCACACCAATGAAGTCGAAAAGGAAATGAGCTCCGGATCAAGCTACCTGGCCTGCTTCAAGGGCCACGACCTGCGTCGAACGGAAATCAGCTGCCTTACCTGGGCGGGCCAGAACCTGTGTGGAACAGCATTCATGAACAACTCGACGTACTTCTTCGTCCAAGCCGGAATGGACGAGAGCAATTCGTTCAACATGTCCATGGGTCAGTACGCGATCGGCTTCTTCAGTGTCTTCATCGCGTGGTTCATGATGAGACATGTAGGAAGACGGACCTTGTATGTTTCCGGGCTTGCGCTGCTGTGTCTTCTCCTACTCGGTATCGGGTTCACGTCGCTCGCTCCCTCTTCGACGAATGCGGGCTCATGGGCGGCTGGAAGCCTGCTTTTGGTCTTCGCCCTATGCTACAACCTCACAGTCGGAACAGTCACATACTCGCTCGTCTCCGAAGTCTCATCCGTTCGCCTCCGCCCCAAAACAGTAAGTCTGGCTCGCAACGTGTACAACGTCTGCAGTATCGCCTCCGGAGTCATCGCGCCATACATGCTCAACCCCACGGCTTGGAACTGGAAGAGTAAATCGGGTTTCTTCTGGGCGGGTATTACCTTCCTCTGCCTTTGCTGGGCCTTCTTCCGCGTGCCGGAGACAAAGGGTAGAACGTACGTTGAACTAGATGTTCTGTTTGAGAAGGGCGTCAGCGCTCGGAAATTTGCTACCACACCCGCCGAGGTTATGCAGCGTCGTAGCATCGTTGTTACGGAGGATGAAGACCAGCGATGATAACTGCCAGGTGAAACCAAAAGGCACACGGACACTACGGCGTAAGGAAGTTCTGCCACGCACCCTTGCCTCCAGGAGATTACTGTCAGCGGACACGGATTCCTTCATTTTCACCAGTGTACCCTGCTTTTCCTTTGTCCTTATTAGTGGCTACAATGTATATTTAGACAATTATATATCCCGCAATGTACCGGTTAAGTTTATTGTATACTCAGTCTATCTAAGGAGCCAGAGTGTCAATGACGCAACGCAAGGAACCATATATTCCCTTCTGCAAACCGGCAATCGTTGGCATTTGTAGACTCTTAAGGTGGTATGGCTTAGGACAAAGGGATTCTCTACACCCTGGCTCCCAATTCGACGAGATCTCCCGCCTGGAACATATATTTGTGGCTGGTAAATATCAACGGGTGCTCCGCGCAACGCCTGCTGATAAGATTTTTAATCCAGCTTGAATCTCGTGAATGATGGAGTGTGTCAATAAACATAGTTCTCTGAGGTCGTTCCTACAGCCTTGCTAGTGAACAGTCTGCTTCACTTAGAATATTGATAGCTTTTCGAGTCTTGGGCGGGAGATAGATACAGGCCAGATTCGAAGGGATATTGGCCATTCCCTGGTATCAGCAAAGACGAGTCCCGATCACGCAAATTATTGTGCTATCGACCCGGTTCTTTTGTAATTGGCCATTATTAGCGGGATAGAGGTAATGCAGAGAGGTACTCCAAATTCGCTCAACAAGGAATTGTGGATATGCAACAATCTTTTTATAACCAATGCCTCTCTTTGACCCTTATTATCTCTCCTGGTCGTGAGTTATTATATGCTGTGATCTCTTTCACACCATAAGCCGTTTACCGTATTTCTTGCCATGACTATTGTTATGCGGTGGAGAATATCAATGCCAGCGCAATAATGGAACGGGGGCCAACTAATGACAAGAAAGTATATATTCCAACCAGCGTCCGGGTAAGTCATTCTAGCTGAGCTAGAAGCCTGTCTTCTCGCGCCTTTTATTCTGCTTCCCGCTCAATTCGATCACTGCGCTATCTAGGCAAATGCGCCCATGAGCGTGTCCCGGAAAGTACGGGATTCCGTCAATGGCTACTCCTGACAATTTACCTCGGCTGTTGACTGCCAAGCGCGATCAATCGATTGCTTGAGATTTTGAAACGCGATATCCTCCCGAGGCTGATCGCTTCAGAATGATCGTCTAGACCTTACTCCCTTGGAATCCCCCCTTTGGTACTGTTAAACGGAGAAACTGGATACATAAGCGTGCTGTCGGCTTACTTGGTCCGTGCCCAGAAGCAGGTTAACACTGATATAGTGTCGCTTTCTGGTGCCTACAAGAGTCCAATCCGAAACTGATTGATGACTGCTAGGGGGAAATGTGTGATTGGTCTATGGCGTTGGTGCGTAACAAGAGATGACAATAATAACTTGATACATAAGCGACGAATTGAACGATTTCCTCAACAATGGAGTAATGATGCATGCTTCCTCATATTTTCACTCAGACTGGGAGCTTAATACAATTATATTCAATGCAGCCATGAGAGCTATCCAATCACACTTGGTACCCTGAATTCTGGTGTAGAAAGGAAGTGAACTAATAGCTTATGATCAAATTGACTCCTCTCCTCTGACGCCCTTCTCGTTTAGTCGTTGACTTATTCTCTCGGAAGCCTTTACTTCATTGTAGATCAGACTCTCGGGAACAGAAAATGTTCGACAGAATGATTTCATTCTACAATAGTTACTTGAGTACAATCCATATCTTAATCTATCCTAGTTGAATCAGCGCTTAACAGATTGCGTGACCTTTGGTATTCATGTTGTTACTTCTCTTCTCTGTTCGCTTTTCTTGTCTAGATTACTCTGTTATTCACCAAAGCGAAACTCAATTCTTCCCGGAAGGTTTTTGTATGTATTGGATACTAGGTTGCGTCTTTGCCATGTCTGACGAGAATACCAGGATTGTGTGCTTCTCGGTTTCCCGAAAATCCCTTTTCTCCAGCCAAGTTCTCCTCCACTAAATTATACTTTCCTACAAATCCTGCTGAAACGAAATTTGGTTCTATGCGGAACATTCCCCTCCTGGCCGCTAGGTTTTAGGGGCGTGTTTGCGTATCCTTCTCCGACAATTGCGGGTAGTTATGATTCGGTTTTCCGAAACTCGTAGATAATCTGCGACTAAATCCAGTAACAAGGCTGCAAACATACGCAGAGAGAAAAATAATTCGCAAATAAGAGGGACCTCTCAGGCCTCATCCCGGTTGAGGTTCAGCACTCTGGAGGTCTATTAGTTAGGAGGGGGTCTGCCCAGGAGAATCTATCCCAAGAAAATACTGTCCTAACAGGGTATACTCTCAAGAGACTACGAGACTACTTTTTTAGACAGACGCTCTCCGAGGAGATCCGCAAGAGCTTTTAAAAATTGCCGCTTGGGAGAAATCTAGCTTAGCAGAGAGCCCTCCTGAGAGAAATACTACCTAGGAGAGATCTAATGTAAGAGAATTGGTGATTTTATTCAAGATTGTGGGAATAAACTGTTATAATCTATTCAATAAAAAATAGAAAGAATCTCTTCCCTGGAGTACATGTCTTCCTAGGCTAAATCTACCACAAGTCTAAGTATCTATAATATGATTTGTTAATGTTATTATATTTTTGATAAAGGATTTGCTTTCAATCCTCTATGACTCGACAATGTCCGACCAGAGCTGTATTAGCGATATCTGATCCACGTAGCTCTCGAGTCCAAAGGTAGCTCCGATATATAAAATGAATATTTCGCTGCTCCTTAAGGATTCTCTACTATAAAATAATTTTATATTCTATTAATAGCCGCTATATTCAATAACCCAGCAGGGCAGAAAAACTACATTTGGAGAGCTCCATGAGCCTCGCAGCTTAACCTGCTACTGATTGACAACTACTGGACTGGACGGTCTGGCCTTGTGGCCAACTTGGGTTCTAGGCTGTGCCGGTATGGACGCTGCCTCCTATTCATGGCTGCCCCCTAGTCGCAGTATGTGGCTGGTGATCCCAGGTCCCGCAAAATTTACGCCCCACGCAGGGCCGAAACCTGGCCGCAAGCTAGCTCCCACGAGGGTTAGTCCACGTGTGGATTTTGAACCGCGGTGCTTGCTGCCCCCAAGCCGCGGTCGATCCTCAGACTCCAGTTCTGTTGCCTCTAGGGGCGCTAGCAACAGAGCTAGCCATAGAGATCCAGCCTCTTAGCAATTTTGTGAGCCGTAACCATCGTCCTGAACCATCCTGTGGTTGGACGGGAAATACCGCGTATTTTTAAAGCAGTAGCTTGCTTTAACTACACCCTTAGGAGATTAAACTCTAAACCCTAAAATATAATTCCGCCTAAATTCATCTCATCTGTATTTGCTTATGGTTTTTCATAAAGTACAGATGCTGAGCAGATACTTAATTGAATCTAGACATTCAATTGCTTCCAAACGCAGTGTAGTAAAAGCAGCCATCACTAACTTATTGCATTCCCTTAGCTCTTGCCAATAACTCCCTTCATGGCTTTTTCAAGGTCATTTTATATCCCTTTAATATATCCGATGTAATTCGTAAGCCCGTCTAGAACCACTTCGAGCCGATTTGTGGCTATCTCCCCTGCAACTCTGAGGGTTTATTTAACATATGATTGTAAGGCTTTGTCTGAGTGCATACCACTAGATATGCTTGGTATGGATCATACCTGCGTCCAAGCATCTTTTATTATAGTTGTGTGGTGGATACCAGCACCAATCAGGCCACTAGTGAAAGAGGGGAACTGTGTCTTCGTAGGAACGGTATAGAATATGAGCTTGTAAGATCTATTTCATCTACAATACTTAGTAGGTGATAAATTTGAACTTCAGTTAATTCACTTATTTGTGTCCATCAGTAGTCATTGTTACTGGCTAGGTCCCGTCGTGCTGTAACTAAGATAAGTACAGTGAATTCTAACTCATTCCTGGTATAAATAGTTTCTATGACGTTAGCTGTCGTTCTCACTAAGCCTAATGCTAAAGGAGGGACCTGCCATTATGTTAAGATTGCTGGGAAAACTCACACGTTGGGCAACAAGATAATAATGTTTACAAAAATGGCCGATATCATTGGGCAGATAAGTACATAGATGCCTTATAGGTGTTGACCCTAACTTATAATACCAGTACTAATCACTACAGTCTACTGGAGAATATAGCCCTATGAAGGTGCTACCTCTACGCTCAGCTTCCCTTTGTATAAACAAAACCCAAGTTTCTCTGATAATCCATGATGCTATCAAAGCTTGGAAACGAGATATTGAGGATAAAATGCCTTACGATCCTTTTAGTGTCCTGTTTGCCACGTGCTATATTCAAACACTCAGGAGTGTTGCCCTATTTTACCTGCTCGTGTTAAGCAAGGAGATTACCCACAATACGATTTTACGGGACAAGATTAGGACTGATCAGATCCAGTAGCTACAAAGGAAACTTGACTGTAAGAATTATTTAAGGGAGATGCCCAAGACTTTTGCATCTCTTCCTTTTCTGAATGGTATCCAGTCTGTACCCGCTGAGCTCACAGGACGGTTGCAGGACCAGAGGCAGCGGAGCATGATAAAGATGCGAGACTGTCAGCTACCAGGATCTGGTCACCCGTCGATAAACGGTCAGAATCTTAAAATAGAACTAGTCATAGATAAGGTGTCTTTCTTGCTGCCTCGGAAACTGCCTATATCGACAATCGACATGGAAACAGCTCACAAAGATCGGTATGTAAGCTATATAAGGGATCGCTAAATGGCATACGTGAAAAGTAAAAACAAAAGGATAATAACACCATTGGCTGATGTGGAGCTTTTGTCAATATCTAAAAGAGATAGCTATATTAACGCTTGGAACTGACCTTATAATTCCTTATATTATGTTGGTGTACACCTATCGTAGTAACTTTTAAATCATCTGACTGTATAGCGATGGACTTATATTATTTGCTTGGAGTATACTAAGACCTTTTTCATCCAAGGTCCTGCGTGGTATGACAACGTCAACTAATTATATGACATGTCAACAGTCTGTATTGGTGGTTGGAATGCGCAAAGCGGCCGAGACTCATTTAGCGCGAGTGTACGTGCCTATAACATTACACTCCTGTTCCCCTACTAACATGCAGGGATTATGGATGTTTTGGATTCCAGAAATCAGTTGACTTTTGTGGCTTATCATAACGCCAACGGCTTGTTTACAAAACGATCAATCAGCTATTTGGCTGATTTAGCAATGATGGGTAGGTTACTAATCTAGTTTTTCTATTGTCTCTAGGCTGAACTCTCCAAGTCTAATGTCTGATGACCCAAGCTTGAAGCTGAAGTGTCCGATCTGCCGGACGCGTTTTCGTTGCATGACCGGGCTCTTACAGCATGCAGAAAGCGACAATTGTAGTAAGAGGTCGTTGATCAAATGCCCATTCAAAACAGCTCTGCATGCTGTCAAATCTCGTACGCAATTTGTGTCAGCAGTCTGTATCACTACGTATACTGTACTGTACAGTTTGTGAAATAGGTCGCATACTCACACTGCTCCAGTTGCTAAAAACCAGTATGTACAGTATATTCTAGATACCAGTACATTCATCCACCCTTATTTGTACTACCAGCCCTTTTCCCAAAGAAGCACGTCACATGCCACTAAATATTTCCCCTCTGATAATCAAGTCTTATCTGCTAGCCACAGTACGGGAAGGTGCAAGTTCCGCAACGGCAGCAAGGGGCTTGGCCTGCGGTGAAGGTTAGTTTCAACCATTTTGCCCAAGAGTTCTCCCAGAATCATAACGATAGACTTTTAGATTTTCGGAAAAAGCCTTGGCTTTGTCATTTGAATCTCTACGATGGCATGTGTTCTCGGACTGGAGATTGATCAGCCTACTGCTGATCTGATTGTTCAGCTACAACTCCAGGATGTCGGTCTTTATTCTGATACCTCCAAAGGAAAAACTCGCGAGCCGACAGACGAAGAGCTGGCGTTCTTGCTGCAGAGCGAGGAGCTAGAGATCATTTCTCAATATCTTGAGGACCGACGAATGGCCATGAGTTTTGCAGCCGCGGTTGGAACTGATGGGTGTATCCTGACTGAGCACCAGGAGGGAGAAGATAACGCGTCTAAGGATCGCTTGATTGCTTGTCAGTTGGATATAGATGGACCTCCCGTGTCTACCTACTCCATGGACCCAGACACCGAGAGTTTAGATGATGAAACTCTAAAAAAGCTGCAGTTGTTATACGTATCCGGCTTGGAAGGTTATCACGAAAAAGAAACTACTATAAACTGCTCCGGTCAAGCTGAATCATCTGCTTGGGCTGCCCGAAGAACTGACGAATCGCTATCAACACCCCATCAATGCGTGGCTTGCGAGGAAGGACAGGAGTTTATCGACGTGATACGTTTTCCCTGCCAACACGAGTATTGCCGTTCCTGTCTGGGGCATCTCTTCAAGGCTTCAATGGTAGACGAGTCTTTATTTCCTCCGCGATGCTGCCGACAGCCCGTGAATATAAGTGTGGCTCGTATATTTCTCAATCCCGATGTTTTCAGGCAGTTCGAAAAAAAGAAGGTTGAATTCGAAACTCCAAACAGGACGTACTGCTACTTCAGGGAGTGTTCTGCGTTCATCGAGCCGATTTACATCAATGGCGAGGTAGCCACATGCCCGTCTTGCGAACATACGACCTGTACAAACTGCAAACAGCGAGCACACATGGGGGATTGTCCAGAGGACATCGCTATGCAACAGCTATTGGTAACCGCACAAGAAAATGGATGGCAGCGCTGTTCTTCATGTTGGCGAATAGTGGAATTGAATTATGGTTGCAATCATATGACGTTTGTGTCCCTATCTCTTCTTTAATCTTTATATTGTCTGACGAAAAACAACAATAGTTGTCTGTGTGGAGCTCAGTTTTGCTATAATTGCGGAGAGGCGTGGAAGAATTGTGCGTGCGAGCAATGGAACGAGCATCGTCTGCTTGCACGTGCGTACCAAATCATCGATCGAGACGAGGTTCCCCTTGCCGCAGCCCCGCCAGGTTTGGAGGAACCTCAGATAGATGGTCAATTAATACCGGAGGTGGGCGAGCAACAAATAGACGCTCGGGAAGAGCAGCTGGGGGTGGTAGGTGAAGAGCCGCATGTTGGCTCAGAAGCCTCAATTATAGCAAGTCCCGCCACTACTCGAAATGACACGGTGGCAAGGACAATTCAAGAGCTCAGAGAGAACCACGAATGCGAGCACGGTAAATGGAAGCACGTACATGGCTATCATCAGTGCGAGGTATGTTTCCATTTTTTGCCAAGATACATATTGGAGTGTCGCCAATGCAGGTTGCAGGCATGCAACCGGTGCAGAAGGAATAGGCTATAGTTGTGACAAAACGCCAAAGGTTTGTAAATCGTACCTCGATCTTTGACCCTTGCTTGGAGATGGGATATATAAAAGCAATCTTCTCTGGGTTTCCAAACTAGGGACGCTTTCATTATCAGTATGTGAGCAACTTCTCCATAGTAAGATTGATTGCTTTGTTTCACAGGTTCCAGTAAACCAATCATGGAATATTTCGTACGCTGTACGGGGATTTTATTGTGACATCGTCTTAAGTCACTGTAAGTTATGATACAGTGAAATTTCTAGAGCATTGTAACTCCACAGCTATCTCTATGTAGGTAGGGCGAGACAAATTGAAACAATTGAAGAGAATAACGTGGTCTCGCAGTGAACTGTACAACCGTGAGTCACTCTGCCTTGTCGCATTAATATCAGCGGAACATTGACATAGAATGAATGAGACGGCTTACCAGGTTACCCCGAGTGTAGTGAACAAGAGACACTGATAGCTAAGGTATATTATGTAGTTATATCTTCAACACCATGACATTATTAAGGATTCCTGCACATCAGGTCTTTAAAAGAATTATATAGATTATCATTAAATTTATCATGACTTGGAGTCAGGAATCTTTCTAAAAATGAACGAAGATGACTGTAAGATCCAAGCGCAACTAAGCTTAAATGAATCTGTTCCGTTGACCGCTTGTTGGCCCAGGCGGGAGGATATGACGGATAAAACAGATCTTCCTCATACTCGCAATATATAACCTAATTAGGACATAGTATAAGCCTAAAGGCACTCCAAAAATCGAAAAGACCTAAATCACTCTATCCTTGAAATAATAGAGCTTGCTTTTTTATACACCACTTTCTATACTGCCTCGACGTCGAGTATCCTCATAGTCTATTCCGAGTGTTATCCAAACAGGTCAAACCCTCTATATTGTTTTGCAGACACCCGCCGTTTTCCAAATATAACTAATCTGATATAAAAAATAAAGAGACTGTAGATTATGGCCGAGCTGTTTATAATCACTACTCTCCTTTTAGTTGTAGGAAGTACAAGTAGTTATCGGTTCCTCTCTACTTCAAATTACCTAGCACGATGCTAACATTCGTTAACATAATTCGTTGTCCCTGCCACTACGCCCACTTTTCATTGATGCAGGATACATACTGATCAGAATTTGCATACTGACATCGTAGAACCTCGAACGATCCCTTACCACAGTGTTGCTCAAGTAATTAGCCCGAAGGTCGTCGCTCGCGTATCGCCTCGCCAATATCAAATAACAAGAACATGGCGAATATCAAGTTAGGATTATCCTTTCCTCGGGCTACCTACTAGCATGCTTGAAATTACTGATGCGATGACTGTAATCATTGCCTGGAAGGTGGATTTGTTGTCCATAGTGAATAAACCCCATATAAGCATGGTCGTCATTGCCAAAATCGTAATCAGCAAGCATGATCCAAAAGAGAACGAAAATTCCTCTTGAATCTGTAGTGTAACGAATTCTGTTCCTCCAATACGAGGTTTGCACGATGAGCTTGCGAAGTTCTCTAGTGAAGCTCAGCTTTATTCGACATGTTAGACATATCAGAGGCACCGGGGCTTACTTATAGTGGTAAATGAGATTTTCTTCCATTGCAAACCCATCAAATGTTCGCTGGCCAGTTGCAAGAACTGGTTTTTCAAAACAGGACGTTAATAAAGACAGGGAGTGTAGTTGTTGATATCGATCGTTCTGTTTGTCTGCCTTTTCGAAGGGACACTCCAAGAAATCGTGAAAGTTCATTGGACAATTGCTATTTTCATGTTTATAGCATCCAGTAGCAGGGTTCACCCCACAAGGAACACATATTGCTACTGATTCCCAATCTTCAAGAGCTTCAACCATCAATTTGTTCTTTTTTATACTATGCTGTAACTTCTTAAGTTTATTGTCGATTTCAGGTTCAGATAATGCGTGAATTTTAGCAAAGTATTCACAAGCGTAGTTCCCTTCGAATCGGAACTAAAGTATATTAGTAAGAGAATAATTTTCTCAAGCGATCGGTCACACACTCACTTTGGCTTCGCTTACTTTTGTGACTCTATAGAACGGCATATACCTTTTCCACAGACCGGTAGTCTCATACCGATACTCACGTATTTGCTTCCATGTAGTAACGTCATCACTTCGATCCTTCACTGGGACAGGGATGATTTTTGAATTTAATACGCCAGAGTCAGAAATAAAGATACAATGCTCTGCACCACTACTTATCACGTTTTTTCTAAGATTTTCGTAAAAAGCTGTAGTTAGATCGGGCTTCGATTTATTTCTTCCTTGGCCTCTAACCTGAACGTGGCCTTGTTGTTTGACCAAACGCTCCTTATTGTCTGTTATGGCTATAATCCCGCATCTCAAGCCACTATCGCTGGTTAATGGCGATATATATATAGGAGACGGAGAGGGAAGATCGGTTGCTTTTAATGGAAGGGCCTCTATGTCTGGATCCATGCTTTGCATCAGCATAGGAAGGTTGATAAGTTCTGAAAAAACACCGAATAATTTGACCAAGTAGATGGCAGTTCATATTAATAGTCAAGCTTTCCATATCCCCATATGATCGTCGCCGCGTCAGCCTAGTTCTCAGCTGTCAGGCAGTGCTACAAATTGCTGGTCAATTATGCACCTTGCCCGCCTAAGATAAGGTGGCTATGTACAAGGCACTCAATGCATACATGCTTGAATCATCAAATCTGCGATCATCTGAAGACGACCAAGCATTACTTAAGCAGCTAATATCCAATGCACTCAAAACTCCTCAGTGATTAAGATGCTGGCCAATAAGTGAGAACACATTGCAGGAAGTTATAGTAGCTAGGGACCAGGGTGAAATCTAACGAGCCAGCAAATGAGGGACAACTGAACATGGGACGAGGAAATGGCAAGAGGTTTCGATATATGAAGTTCAAGATATAAGATGGTGAGCGTCGGGCATGACACTGCACGAAGCAGGAAGACTCTGGAGCCCTTAGTGAAAAGATACGTCGTTTCCTTTACACAACCACATGTCTTAGCTTCCGTAGGTGTGGCATCCTTTAGTCAATCTCAGAAAATGGTAGACAGCCTACTACGTTACTGTTACAGCCAAATCCATGCAAATATAGTGCCAAAAACCCTAGCTGAAACTCAACTGTGATATGTCATTTATTGGGCGACGTGATGCTCATTCATTTAGTCTCGGCCAAAGTCGTTAGTTGCTGCCTTAGGTGAAATCCAGAAGTCCAATTCGCTTTGAAGGTTCTCGACTCCGCCCTGGAATCCTCGCATATATCCTTCACACTTGTTTCTAAACACCACAAATCATGTCCTATGTTTCCCAATTCCTCTTCATAAGCGTCTCCCCGGCTCAGATCATGGGGATATACTCCTAGGATACAGGAACGGTCTCCTCCAGTGGCCTCTTCAACCCCAATTGAAACCGATCGACCCTCGACATTCTCTCCAACACCAACGTATCAACTTGTAACACACTCTCCTTACACAAAGTCTGGGTCTTCCAGTCATACGAGCACAGCAAACCCCGCTGCATGCCACTTTCACTCCCACATAGAACAAGCGCGACTGGCGGCCGCACAGCTCTAAATAGAGTAACCGTCATTAAGTTAGTATCAACGAGCGTAAACACCTTCTCGGCGCCGTATTCTGAATTTATCGATTTATCGATGACCTCTCTTACCGCATGATCAGTAATTGGGTCAACACCGAGACATTCGGACTGTACATTCTCATGCCTGGACAGATCGCTCGAATATGGACTCCATTTAAGCCTGTTCAGATTCGTTCCAAATATCTTCGTCTCTATCTCGCCCCTCTCCATGTACCCCTCCAACCCGAATAGCCACGGCTGCGCGCGCCACGGTTTCCCCGTATACAGTGCATTTAGGAGATAGGGCGAGCACAGGACCGCGATAATTGCTGGCGCCATCAAGACCCATCCCAACGCAGTAAAACTAGCAAAAGCACCACCTCTGGACTTGCTTTCTCCGAGGAAGAAAGCGCCCACGACAAGCATGGCTGGAACACCGCGGATACTAACTCGCGCGACCATCCGTTTCATTGTGTTGCGGAGCAGGAGGTTTACAGGTGCAAATGAATCCCAGTGGATTGGCGCTGCGAAAGCCCCGCTCAGGATCACAGTGTCCTTCTCGCCGACGCCGACAACCTGACAGAGGGGTGTAATGTCCCAGAGATTACGGGTCCAGGCGTCGTCGAGGTGGTGCCACGGCTGGTCTCTGTTCCTGGGGAGGAGGCAGATAAGGCGTTCTAGAAGGCGGTTGCTATCATTTGCCAAAGAGAGGCGGCAAAATTCCTGAAAAGCCGTGTTCTGGGGGTTGGCCCGTGGTCGACGCCGCAGCAGCCCCATGAGGACATATGTGAGGTCACCTGCTAAGTAGGCCGTTGTGTTGTTAGCTCGAGTGGTCAGGCACTGGAGGGCGAGTGTGACGAGTTCCAGCGGGCTAAGGACAGCAGAGCCTTCATAGTGGTCGACAAGCTGTCTGGAGTCTGGGGCATCGACCCATGCCTCTGTAGGAAAATTACGCTTTGGCAAGAACGGTGGGTTCAAGATATCGCCACCACGGGTGTAGATGGCAATGGGTCTATCTGTAGGGCTGAGGAGTACCTCTGGGAATGTCCACATGCGCTCTCCCCAATGTCGTAGCATCGTCTTCCAATCTGCATTCAAAGACCGGTCTGTTACCGGTGGTCCTATGATAACGGCCAGGGAATGGGCTCCACGAACAATATCGCTGATTCTGTAAACGTCTTCGGAGAGCTTGTCGGGGTCTGGCATGCAGCTGCATGAGATCCAGTAAGCAGAAATCCCGGCAGCTTGCGACGCTGCTGCTGCAATTACATGGAGCTCGTCCAAGTCCTCAGGTTCCCTAAATTGCGCAGAGGTGTAGGAGATGAAAAGGTATTGCAGGATGGCCTCGTGGCCGTGTTCTTCCTCCCAGTCAGCAACACTTCGAATCTGGAGACCATTTTCGGTCAGGAAACATAAGTATCTCGGTCGCAGCGGCCGCTCGGCAATTCCATTGATCTCGTTAGACGGGGTTAATGAAAGCGCCGAGGAGGCATGAGCTGCCTCTCGAGCCTCATGAGGGTTGCTTGAAATATATGAATACCCCCAGAAATGATACTTGAACTGATCATAGCGTCCGTTATTTCGAATCTCACCACCAAGATCGGCAGGAACAAACAACTACCTTAGATTAACTATATGGCACCAAGATGGTTGTCTGCTTAAATAAAGATATCAAACTCACCAAGCCAAGGATCGCAAGGCAGGCCGGAAGCCATTTCAAACACAGCTCCAGCGATACCCCTTCCTCCTTACCTTCAATCCGGTCCCTCAACACCCAATACACAACTCGCATATGGATAGGAGTCACGTTTCGAATGCCCGTCCGCGACCAGGTTCCGTTCTTGAGCCCGCGTCGGACCTCGTCAGTCGCCTGGACGACAAGTTCGCGCAACCGCCCATCCGTAGCACTCAGGTATCGATCACCGTCTCGACCTTCCCATTCTCGTCTCAGAACGTCGCGGTGTCTGTAAGTCGTAGAGTCGCGGTAGGTAAGACCAGGGTTCTCAGTGGGCTGTCTGTCGACCCAAAGGCGAATGAGTTTATCGATAAAGTTGGTAGAATCACCGAATTCACGAGATGGATGAGTTGGTTTGGAAGAGCGAAATCTGTCATTTAGCTCGACATGATCCTAGGGAGACGCTTCCAGTCAGCTATTGCTTGCCAGTGGCAGAGGCAGGGTAGCTTGATCTGTCACATTTGCGGATACCGTGCTACGATTATGAAAAGACTGACCAGAGCCTTGAAATTCGGGACCATAGCCAAACGCATCACGATATTCGTATGGACCTGTCATTCTTTGTGGTGGCTGTAGGGCTACGTGCCACGGCTGCTAACGAATTAGTAAACTTGGGGAAAGAGTCTGTTAAGTCCAGTATCTAATGAACTTACCAACTGCTGTGAGGCCCTTGGAGCCGGGTAGGTCTGTGAGGACGACATGAATGTATGGTTCCAGACAGTTTATAGATACTGGCAAAGCCTGTGAGGATATCAGTCCCAAGGCTGTAAATTTATACAACCTTGGACGGATTTGAGCCTCACTCGTCCACCCTCCACATACCCCTTTTTTCGAAGGTTGCGGGCCGTCTACCCACCGTGACGAGGCTGAGGCTGAGATATGGAAAGCTCCTAGTATCAAGCCGTCGCCAATCAACGCCTTCGGACTCACGACGCAAACCTATCTTGCGAATGGTAGTATCAGGATGGGCATGTGCCATGTCATCACACGGATTTTTGCTTGGGTGCTAATCTTTCCTCTTTGCGACTTTCTATGCGGGGTATAATCACATAGTGTTGCAGGACAACCACCCAGCATTGATATTGACTATGTAACTAGATCAACTAATAGTATCCCTTTATTTAGACCCACTATGCATGAGAAACGCAAATTTAGATTGATTTCACAATGCAGGACGGGTCGGGCTTTGATCAGTTCGTAATCAGTGCCACGTTTCACCCTCTGCAGAATGTCGGGCTGTTCGCAAGGCCATGCGATTCGTCCGGTTCCGCCATAGTGACCCTCCAAGAAGAAAAGCTAGCGTTAATGGGATTGAGATGACCCAAAAAATCCAAAAGTCTTTCGATACCTTGAGGGCGGACTTGTCACCGGCTGTGTCGAAAAATTGGCTGCCAAAAATCGTCTTCGACACGCATCAGTACTGCTGCTCGCATCACATCTCATAGGGCTCAATTAGATGAGGATACTCACGGATACAGTCGTGATGGGCAGGAACACCAATGTGACAAATGCAATGGTTGCCATGGAGCTACTGTCTGATTGAAGCAGCGCATTGCCTTCCTGAGTAACTAGATGGAATGACTGCATCTTTTGAGTGACTGCGCACTTAAGAATTACTTACGTAGAGAACTCACTAAGGCAATCACGTTCTGCATGCGCCTGTCCAGGCTCCTCAGGCGTAGGTTGACGCCTTTAAATTCCGCTTCTATCTGGGCGATAGCCCTGCGTGTCGCTTGACCAGCGGCGCGCTCCCTGTGTGTGGATCTCGGAGAAAGATCCTTGTGATTCAGAGATAAATGCTTCACCGTCTCTAGAGCTGCCTCCGAGCTCTCTTGGAGAAAAATGACATGCTTTGAGATATTGTGAAGACCCGTAAATGATTCCCTGTCACGATTTAAATCTAGTGCTTTCTGTTATGTTCATTAGTAGAATGGCACTCATGGGTTGACCATGGAAGCATACAATTTCAACACCGAGAAACACGCTCGATAAATCCCATACTGCGTTGTTCATGTGAGCGGACAGCTGGTTCAGGATCACTACAAACAGACTCAAAGGATCGTGCACAATCCCGTTTTTCACGGCGCTGTAGGAGAGGCTTCGCAGACGGGGGATCACTAAGCCCCCTCCAAGACATTAGTGTTATGCCTGGAGAGACATTCGTGTCAATTGGCCATCGTAGAAAAAATGCGGATTTTATCCACGTAAAGTCACTCTGTCTGACTCCGTTGTGTTCGTCATGTCTGGGATCTGCTATGACCGGTTCGGGTCCCGAAGTAATCGTAATGTTTTTACAGAGATAGTTGAACCAGCAGCCCGCACTAGAGTCAGCATGTGTTGTCGTAGTAGAACCACAAGTGAGTCACCTCTATGTCCATCAGCTGTGTCTGACGACCCGAATGAGTGAGTCACTGCACGATAGTCCCCTTCGAGAAAGGCGCTAGGGATGGAAAACTGATGCGCGAGCCACAGTACTTCACCCTTTACCTGGCCACTTGGCTGGTTGAGATCCGGAAGTCTGATCACCTGGCGTGAGATAGAATCATATATTAGGTCCAAAGTGCTAGACTTACATGACTCGAAGAAGGGGTTTGGAGTTGGCAAGCTGCTCGATAGGCAGCAAGTGGTCGACCGGGTAATCGGCGCCATCATCCCAGTCAAGAACCTGGACACGGGCGTTGGTGATGGATGAGTTCCCTTGTTGAATCTTGTCCAGGGCATAGCCCTCAAAAACGGCTGGATCGTTGAAGACTGCGTCCATCCCGTTGCGAGTCAAAGTCTTCGCCGACAAATCAGAGGATGGCTGCCTGTTATATTAGCGCGGCTGACCGGACAAGCCTGACCGGAAGGCTGGGCACGAAAGACGAGGCTGAGCGGGAATGTTCAAGCCTTTTAGATCCCCAAGACCCGTTGGTGTTCTTTTCTATACTGCATCCGCCATCTTCCCAAATCGGACATGTCCACGCCAGAGAAGCACGGCGGCGGCTACGTGCCAGCCCTCGAGGCTCGGTTATCGTCCTTTATACAACGAGGGCCCCAAACAGAGCAGCCGAGCGCAATGGAAAAAACGCAATCTCCCAGCTTCAAGTCCGGATATTTCTCTCCAAAGCGGTTAAAAAAACTCACAAACTCAACAAGGAATGGAGGTGACTTCGACCGCCCTTCACGTGACTATGCGACCAACCTCAACATTCAGGCCAAAGTCGAACGGCCCGTTCGATTGGAACCGAAGACTCATCTGCAAAATCATGCAGAAAAGCATGGTGGCGGCTACGTGCCGAAGATTGCCAGTTCACCACACGGCGCTCGCAGTCGCGTTGGCTATCCGTCGGATATGATGACGGCCGGCCCTGCGAACAAATAAATAATGCTACCCTACTGCAGTAAATCAAGTTGGCATAAACACATCCCGGTATCGGGATCGACAAAGTGGAGTTTTGCTGTGGTTTGAAGGATGACTGGCGATAGTGGGTGTTATGTTCAACTGTGCTTCATGTCATGTGGTTGCAAAACGCTAGGCTGTGAAAGAATCACATGTATTAGGCATATCCATTAGTTCTACAGATATATATTGGATGATATATCAGATCCATGGACACCTTTGCCAAAGGATGTGCTCTACAACAAACTTCTTTGATAAAGTAACTTTTATAGAATTAAAAAGCTATTGATAGTATTTTCGACTAATCTGGGATTCTTTATTTTACACTTGTGGATAATATTTCTATTAATTATCCAGGGTGGTTTTTATCATATCATGTTTCCAGTGTCACGGTTTGGAACTCTGAAGGAATCATGTAGAGAGCCGGCAAGAGTCAGGCTAAATAGTATAAACATGATAGATGCGCCTTAAATTTCATGGTTTTGTCATACAACAGCCCAAAAATCAGAAGTTCCAATACTGAAACTCCGTTAAACTTGGTAACCATCTTAGTTTTCCTTCTAGTTTTTTTGTACGTAGTGTAGTAAAGCTGCTATCCAGTGTATAATCTGCTGGTCACATGGTCTTATATGCGTAAATGAACAATTAATAGATCACTCAATCAAGGAAATTAAACTGATCAGGTCCACGGGTGTGCGCATTTGAAGTTAAACCGGCCCAGCCTATTGGCAACGGTACTTGTTATCTATCGCCTTGGACGACGGGCGGTCCTACGACCTTGCCAAGATCTGTTTCTCAACTTTGGTAAATATTAGCGGTGAAGAGTTATTTTGGGTCTCTCTATCTAGCTTAGTGCCGGACGCTGCACGGATTTAGTGAACTGTGCTACAAGATGATCTACAGTACTATTAGATTTATCTTGATTATTAGAGTTTCTAAAACCAGATCAATATCCACAGATACTGACGTCTCTATGGGTGTTTTTTTTTTTTTTTTTTTTAGAACCGGTTGTCGTCTTGAATTGATTTCAGATATTTCTTGCTTTGGAAGATTCTGAGCGTACAGTTTGCGCCGACAGTGCACGGTTCCGCTGCCATAGGGGGTTATTATTCTCACTACGTAGATTCTTGTCGAAATATGAAACCTGAAGGATTACAGCGTATATTCAGAGATTTCTTGCTTGTGTATGTTTGATGCATTCTATTAGTAGTCGGGAGCCCCTTGTCTATACCCTCCAACATATTCCATCTGGTATGTCCTACTGATATGTTACCACATTGCCATTCCGACCGATCCTAGATTCTCTCCAATCAGGAGGCGTACAAGCAGGGCATCTTAGCCAGGACGCCGGAAAAAACTAATATATATGCTATTCTTGCCCCTTGCATGATATTGGGCAAATGATGGGAACTCTTCCTTAAGCAGCCGATCATAGGTTAAGGCGTGAAGCTAACTGGATTGATTGGATGGTATCTTAGAGCCACTTTTCACCTGGATCAATTTCTCTGACTCATAACATGTCACAAACTTCTATAGTTTCCAAACATAGTTTGGTGTTGCTGAGTTGTAGCTTCTTCGATGATGAAGGTGAATAGCGCAAGTGTGATAAGTTAGGCTACCTTGCCTGTGCTACAGTAAGCCTAAATAAAAGGGGTATCGTCTTCCTGGGAATTCCCATAACATACAACCGCAGCATCACACCATAGCTGACAAGAATATCTCCCTGATATTACGACTCTACTCTCATTCGAACTACCAACTTCAACCGACATACACTTCGTTCAAGACACAATGAAGGCTTTCCTTAGCTTCTACACCCTAGCCCTGTTGGTATAACGCAAGCTATTGATATGAAAGACTGTGGTAAGATTCAATGTTAAACCTCTCTTGATCTATATGCGAAGTAACTGAATATGGCTAATCTAAAGGAAGCAAGGCAAAAAACCTCAAAATATCCGTATCGGGGTGCGATGGTCCGGTGTGCACTTTCAAAAGAGGCACGAACGTGACTATGACAGCCAGTTTTGACTCGTGGAACCCAATTGATAGCGCCACTGTTCGGTTATCGGGCATAATTGGTTCAACGAAGATTCCGTTTCCAATAAAGCCACATGAGGCCTGTGGTAATTGGGGGCTTCAATGCCCTTCTCCGGCAGGGTCGAGTCAGACTTTACACCTTGAGCAACATATCAGTCAAAATTGGCCGGCTCTGAAAGTTACGGCTATGTTAGAGCTCATCAGCCAACCCCGTTTCGAGAAGTTGATATGCACGTCATTTCCTGCGCAAGTTGAGTGATGGTTCACGAATTACGGAAGCACTCCAAAAACCTCTTTACCAGGCATTATGAGATAAATGGGCACACATGAACGTTAGTCAAGAGCGTGTGCGACGTATCTACACGGTAATGGCGGTCCGACTGATGGGCGCTTACATGTGCCGGAGCACACTCGTTTTGTTGCTTTGATAGACTTTCTGTTGTTTTGGGCGGGTTCCGAATGTTATCAAGAGATGTATGACGCCGAAGAAGAGGGGCCATTTAGCTCCTTCGAGAAGTTTTCTTTCAAACGTATGAAATTTGAATGACATTGACAATTTGTCAATTTGAGTGACCACCAGCACACTTTGGGGTAGGACTTTTCATCATATATATTGTTCGCTTATTGGTATGTTTTCGCCTTCAAAGACCGATCTAGGCTCGGTAACTAGGCATCATATAACCTTCCTTTTACGACGCGCCTGTTATACTCTTATATGGGTTTCTCAACTGCCCACAAATCTTTTAAATTTAGTTGGAGACATAATAACTGGTATAGTATCAAACAAATTATATAGTGTTCTCGTTATAATAAGTGGCCAGTAAGTCAGTCAGAAGCCGGATGGCGCAGCTAGCCTAGCCCGATCAGAACACACCTGATGACCAAGAAAACTTGGAGTATCTAAGGGTGGATTCGACAGTAAATGTTAGTAGGCAATGCCACCTTTTCTTCAGACATGGAAAAGTAGCATACCACGACACATTCACCTGAAAGCTATGCTTCTTGTGTTGTACCTAGTGACAGGATCGCATAGACTGGCTTCGCTGTTGCAACGGCGTTTTCTAATATGGGTCTTCTGTGAAGGTCTATAATACGAATATGGAACGGGGTCATTCTGGTAATCTGGAACTTTTATCTGGTTTGTTTGGTCTCTTTGAATTTCACTATTTTAAAAAAAGAAAAATTACAGAAAAAAAAAATATCACCCCTTAAAAATGCCTGATTCGGTGTCTCACTCCACTCACTCCAATCTATAACACTATCGATTAAGAGCCTCAAACAGCAACGCAAACTCGCAAGAACACTCTAACAGATAATCTAGATATGCAATGTGGCCTGTGTTCCATAGTACGTCCGCCGTGCTTTCTCCTTCTTGGCAATCACTATCAGTATATCTGCATGTCGGAAATAGCCTTGCGCGCTCTGCTCTTTTACATCAACTTAGCCAAAATTAACCTCATTGGGTTGAAAAACCAAACTGTAGATAAAGTCTGCGGATAGAGCATTCCAGCCTCTCATCAGGTTACTGAATGTCTAACATGTTCTGAGAAACAGAAAGACACATTATCTATAATGAGCACTTATTTCAAACTCCAGCCATCTCGTACAGTGAAACGTTATTTGATGAGGAGAGTCCAAGAACATTACACTATATAATGCTCCAGAAAATATGAGACACAACGTAATAAAGTGAAATTTGATTAACCTTGGGCACCTATAATGGTATCACACTTATACAATAACTGATCGGTCGGCCAAGAGTCTTACTATGTCTCACAACTAATCACAACTAACTCATCAGCTAAGAAAGTGTTGCTAACTCATGATTTAGAAAACCTGTATTGGTAGAACTTCAAATGTGACGCTCTGTTCGTTATGGTTTTACAGGGTACCTTTTTGGTGCAACCGGTTTGGAAGGACGATGTTGAACAAGTACAACATATGTTGGGGATTTAGATTGGAGATATACATAACTCTCACCATGGAAGTCGAATCTGAGGGTGTCTGTATGCCAATATTGAAAATATAAGAGTTAATGCGTGTTAAGAACTGACTGTATCAGATCCTTTATTTGATCAGGTCGGGTCTTAGGTATGTCAATTAAAATAGTTTCCACAAGCGAAATGCACGATAATTCCGTACCCATTATATCAAGCACTCGAGGCAATTTCGAGCTGATGCCGGAGCCATCCGGCTGCTTCAATATATTGATTTCGCTGGCTTATTGCATGGATATGCACATCAATCACTCAATTATTAATTTATCCTAGTTTTTCAAGATATTATCTACAGTCACTCTCACTCCTTGCGATCCTGGTTCGGGAACACCAACAAAGTAATCTCTAGCAACACGGACATCCTCAACAGTGGTTTCGTAGAGGTTCAAGTCGAAGCGGGAAAATACCATAGCTAAAGTCAGGAACAACTCTGCATACGCCAGACTGTTGAGATGAGGAGATGGTTAGCACACCATGCTAAGTTTTTCTTCTCAATCAGCGGGGGATACATACTTGATACCCACGCATTGGCGACTGCCCTTGCCAAAGGATACCATGTATCGGTCTAAACGATAGTCTTTTTCCTTGGCTTCCAACCAGCGCTCCGGTCTGAATTCAGTCGGTTCCGGGAAAATAGTCGGATCCATGTGGACGAATAGATTACTTTGGCTGACTGGTGTCTATATACGACATGGTCACATTAGCACCAAGGGGATCCAACAGGATTGAGGCTAAATTATGATTGTGTGCCGATAGGTACGTACGTGTGGAGGAATGACCCATTCTTTATATTGAAGGACATCGTTAGAGACCCGGGGCAAACGAGTAGTGACTCCATGCATGAGGCGCAAGCCTTCATTGATCACGGCATTCTAAAGGGAAGAGTCAGGATCGTCGTTCAGTCATTGTTTCGAGTGATATTTGTCAAGTTTGCTCACCGTAAAAGGGAGCTTTTCGACTTCGGACAAAAGCTCTTGGGCCGACTTGGACTTCCAATCAACAGTCGATAGTTCCTGACGAAGTTGTTCTGCCATTGTTTTATTCCGGAGCAAATAGAAAGTCACAATCGTCAATGTCTTTGCCGTCGTTTCGCTCCCAGCACCAACTAAGGTTTGTGCTTCGTCTTGAAGACGATCTGCACTCTTCTCCTCTACAGGCAAGTCACAGTCTAAAAGAGCTTGGAAGATTGTGCCGTGTGTCTTGGAGCCGGAGCGGTTGTTCTGAATGATGGTGTCGACTTGTCGACGCACCATCCTCTGCCATTGGAGGAGTAGCGAAGCTTCTGGAGCCAGCTTCTGCATGATCTCCAAAGGCATGTGCTTCATGACAGAAAGGGTCCAAGGGAACTGTCGAATAATTGCGCCACTAGCAGACCCCCCGATAACCGTCTCTTTCCATTCGAGCTTAAAGTCCGGCTCGGCAAGGTAGTTATAGCTCTCGCCGAAGGCGTAGTGCGTAATAATGTCCATTGTCAGCGCCATATAGGCTGCGTCGAGCCTGACCACATCTCCTAACTTGCAGGCTTCGGCAAATCGTTGGCATAGCCTTTCGACTTTGTCGCCAATCAGAGCGGCGGCATTGTTGGATATTGAGCTTTTTGAGAAGAAAGGATTCAACCCGGATCTTCTAAGGCGATGGTGATCATGGGAAACAGTCGCAAAGGTGGAAGTTGGGGCTCCAGCACCAATAGTCCAATTGGCATACTTATCACGCCTCTTGGAAGCAGGTGCATATATCACTTCATAGAAATCTGGATCCTTGATGTGTAGCTCATCCGGTGTTATTCGTACGATTGGTCCTGTACTTGAACACGTCAGTCACTTTCCACAATGGCTCCTCTCCTTACTCTATCGAGGACGAGTCGCTTTTGTTCGGAAGCTGTATTTCGCGAGTGACCAAGATATGTGCGATCTCTCTTCTTTTTCTTTTTTTTTTCTTTTTTTTTTGCAGCTTACCGTATTCTTCATGAAGACGCTGGATCTTCCATATAAACTGGCCGGGCTTGACGACATCGTAATAGAACTCATACCATCGGCTTAATGCAGCCACCTTAGGGCCCGGGAAGCCAGACAAGGGGTGCAAAAATAGTCGATAAATTGCACCCACCGCCACGTATGCCAGCCAGGCGGTCGCAAACCAGAAGAATATAACCATAGTCAACGAATATTATTCATCAATAAGAAGCGTGGTCTGGGTTTTTTTGGCCGCAGTAACCAGATACGACCTGAAGAAACGGGCGATTGGGAACCGAGAACTGATTGCAAGGGGAGAATTCACCTGTTTGGGCCTGAAGAACAGGGTTAGATGCAAATTGAACCCATACGGGCCAGTCACAAGACAAGAAAAGCCGCCATCCGCAAGCCTCACTTAGCGGACATATGTGTAGCTGACTTAGGGTTAGCCAGCGGGGTTACCAGATCCACCACGGAGTTGAGTTTGTTTCTAGTCAGCCAATAGTCCGACCAGAGTTTTCCGGACTTGGTCGGATCCTCCTTTCCACTCCCCCGCGCCAATACCATCGGCCTTGGTGGGCTTGACGGATGGCGACCCGCGGACGCTCAGCCCGTGGACTGACCGGTTTGGGTTGGATCCGGTGCTTGAGCATTTTTCTAGCTGCTACGATCCGTACAGACACAAAGTGGACATTATTCGCGCAACAAGTCGGTTGTTCGCATTCCCGGCGCGCATCTCAGACGTGTATTCCAGATGGCAAACGTGGAGGCTCCACGAAGTCGACCAGAAGCTGCTCTCGAAATTGATGCAAGTCATGTTGGCGAAGCACAAAGGACCGGTGCTGACCACTTTCCCTAGTCCGAAAGCGATGACCTGGAGAGTATCGAGAGCGATTTGACGTCGCTGAAATCATCCGTTTTTAACTACGTATATGAAAATGGTCGAACCTATCATGCCTATAGTCAAGGAACCTATGTATGTGAGCACTCGTGAGCATAGAGCGACGATGGAAACGCACACCAATCCATCGGGGAGCGCGACCTTGTTTCTGACCAGTTCTATTTCAGATATTACCCAACGATGAAAAGGAACAAGACCGCTTAGACCTTCTTCACCACGTTTTCCGTCTATGCCTCAATGGTGACCTGTGTTTTACTCAACGAAATCTTGACCACCCTCAAAAGATCCTCGATGTAGGCACGGGAACTGGTATCTGGGCAATCGAAAGTAAGTGCAGGTCCGCTTTCGTGGGAACTGTGGTATCCATCAAACTAAACAAAAATTTTTTCCTCCTATTTAGTGGCAGATATCTATCCATCCGCGGAAATAACAGGCGTAGATCTATCTCCAATCCAACCTCGGTGGTCAGTGTCCTTTTTTTTAATATATATTTTCAAACATATTATTTACCCATTGTATATTCCTGATTTTTATTTTCTTTTATTTTTATTTATCTTTTGTGTGTGTGGATTTTTTTTATCGTTAACGGCGCAGCCGTTGATGAGCATCCAGGGTGCCTCCGAATGTGAGATTTATTATCGACGACATCACCCAGCCGTGGGACTTTCCCCCAGATTCATTCGATTTTATCCATGTGCGTTGCCTGGCCGGTAGTATCACAGATTGGCCCGATTTCCTAGCACAGGCTTATAGGTAGGAAAATGGCCGATGAACCTGCATGTGATGCATGACTTGATAAAGAAGCTTACAGTTACTTGCAGACATCTCAAGCCGGGTGGAACTATTGAGCTTTCTGAAGGCCGTACCCACATGGTCTGCGATGATGGCACATATCCCGAAACGTCCTATACGTACAAGTGGATTGTTAGAAAACCAATTCTGCTTATATGTGTTCCTAGTTTTAGCTAACATGACTCACATTGCAGGCAGAGTTCAATCGGATTTCGAATTCGCTAGGCAGAGTCTTTGATAAGTTTCCAGAGTTTCAGGGCCTTTTGGAGCGAGCTGGCTTCAAGTCCGTGACCGCACACGAGGCACTGTGCCCCATTGGCACATGGCCGAAGGATCCGAGATTGAAAGAGATTGGCCGGTACTTTCGCGTCCAATTTCTTGAGGGAGCAGTCGATAGTTACTCGCTAGCTCTTTTTACACGATTTGGAGGTTGGTCAACCATCGAGGTCGAAGTTCTACTGGCACACGTTCGGGATGAAATCAAGTCCAACAAGATGCACGTCTATACCCATTGGTAAGTTGTTCCAACTCTGTGGCTGATACCAAGAAGCTCCGCTCACGTCTAGTCAAGTTCGTTCGCGACCGCCACGAAAAGCATCGAATGAAAGATACTATTCTCAACGTGCACCTCGGAACACACCCGTCGTGCGAAGACCGCCAACACTAAAAAGAAAATATGGGTGCCAAAATGCATGTAACCTTTCTTTTATTTCGGGTTTTCATATTAATCGACCTACATTTCAGTTATTGAAATCAAATTTTATAGTTCATCTGTCTATCGAGAGACTCAACCAATACCAACTGTGGCAGTTATCTATCGCATATTGATTCATAAGACCGTAGTGTAAGAATACATATAGTACGGTGAAAAAGTGAAAATCAAGTTATATTCAACAGCCAAAGCAAGTCTATTCTCAATATACTATAGCAAGATTCGTTACTGGTGAACTATGCTAATTCACTAATCCTAAGAGGTAGTGTGATGGAAAGTTAGGGCAGCCTTTTGACATCGCAGCATTGAGTCCCTCCCCACTCTTCCTGCCGCCTGCGTATCCCAGACACCCACTGCGTATTCTAGAACCAATAGTACACATGGTTCATCATGAGTTCTTAATCATACATACTCAGCCACAAATTTCTCTAAGCTCTAAATGGCCTGTCAAAGCTACAACGTTCTTGTTCTCCTGAAGTCATCAATCATAAGAACCAAACCTTGGGCTTCCAAGCATTGAATATGATACGCACGGCATTGTTACTACCTGCAATATTTTTAGCCTTTCGCCGCGGCTATAAATTTCTTGAAAAACTATAGAGTCGCTATCAAATATGGACTTTCTATTATCATGTTACCTGTATCCTTCGAAGATGCATGGTGGATACCAATCAGACCTCTATTTGCTTGGGTCGAACACTTGCCCTTGGGACTTGGAAACTGGTACATCTATACGGAAATGGGGTGGCCAACTGTGGATGGCAACCGGACCTCGTTACTCCTTGGAGAAAACTTCGTCCTTTGCTCTCCAACTAGAAATCAATTAATCACCTGTTATCCATCTGGACTTAATCGAGCATTCGGCAACCATAAACATTGGACCATTCCCAAATCACAGTCTCAGCTATTCGCCTTCTATGGACAGAATGTTTCTTCCACCCATGGTCCAGACTGGCAACGACATCGCAAAATCATTGCCGCAGCTTTTACCGAGCAGACCATGGAGCAAGTATGGCTCGAAAGCATCAAGCGGGTGACTGAACTAGTAGACTCTACCGAAAATGACAATCATTGAAAAGTTTACGATCAACTCTTGATGTCGTGGCGATGCAGGTCCTCGCAGGTGTTGGGTTTGGCCAAGAACTGAACTTGGAATCTGTTCCACCAGGCCACAAGGAGTCATTGATGGAATGCCTCAGTACTATTCTAAGACACCTCCTCTTGACACTAGTGTTCAGCGGACTGAAAATTCCAAACTTGCTTCTTCCGCAAGTTCTTAAGCGGCTGAAAGCATCGGTTGCAGAATTAAAGCTAACCATGGAGGAATCAGTTTTTCATCATATGAGACAATCTAACGAGAAAGGGATGGGTCCATACCCTTCTAGCCTCATTGGAGCCATGGTCGTTGCGAATGACCGTGAAAAAACTGAAAAAACGGATGCGAACATACCATCTGCTCGAGCATCTTACTTGACCGATTCAGAATTATATGGCAATCTCTTCGTCTTCAACATCGCTGGATTCGAGACAACAGCGTCTTCCATGATATTTGCGTTGTCATATCTAGCCCTCGACGAAGACGTGCAGGAATGGGTCTTTCAAGAAGTCCAGGAAATCTATACCCATTCTATTAGCCGAGAATTGTCTGATATATACCCAAAGTTAGTTCGCTGTCTTGCATGCATGTACGAGACACTTCGCCTAGCCGGGCCCGCGCCGCTTCTCGTTCAGGAGCCAGTAACTTCACAGGGTGTGCCCGTAATCACAGCGGAGGGGGAATCCATGATTGAAATTGAACCCGGGATTTTAGTTGGAGCCCATCTTTATGGAGCCCACCTGTCTCCCCGTTGGGGCCGTCACGCTACCAGTTTCAATCCAAAACGTTTTATTGCTAGGGATAATGACGGCAGAGAGACCGTGAGTATTTCGGAGGATGCGATCTTTTTGCCCTGGTTAGTTGGGCTGCGCGTGTGTCCCGGAAAAAGTTTAGCCAAGTTGAATTTGTTGCTGTGCTAGCGCATATACTATCTCAATCTACTCTTGGAGGCCACGCCGAAATCAGGGAGAGTCTGACACTAGTTCAAAACCCCGTTTGGCCACGGCCTTGAAGGATAAATATTTCAACGTCAGTGCTCACTTGCGTCGGCCCGAGGATGCAGGAATTCACTTTATACGGAGATAAGGCAGAGCTATATAGTAAGGTACAGCAGAATGGCCAGGATGATATGAAGAAGACTCTTGTAGTTAATACATCATTCAGTCTGTATCTCATGTATATACTTTCCTAACTTTTCCGTTGTCATGAGACTCCAAGCCTTCGGCAAGTTATCAACAAGTTCTTGGCTTCCAGTTTTCAATAGCATACGAGCCATCGTCTTTCTTCATGTTGAATGTGCCTTCCTGTTGCCAGGTATGGATAAACCACCCGACTTGGTTGTCTCTGAAGAATTCACAGTTGTCATCAAAATTCTGCCAGTAGTTGGTGTACTGCTCAACCCCACAGTCACATGTATTGGAACCAGTAATATGACCTCCTGGATGAACTTCGTTGTATGCCCAAGCCCATTGCGTCTTGTGTTTCCGTTAGCTCAGATACCCCTCTTATGATATACTAACATAAAGGAATACTCTACTCACCTCGGAAATCAGGATCGGTTGATCAAGATGAGCTTTCAGCCACTGTACTTGATCCTGTATATAGCCCCATGAATCGGCCTCTGTAATATCATTGTGATAATAAGGCATGATGTGGGCATGCACTACATCACTCAACTCTGCGATCTTCTGACCGACAGGGCCTAGTGAGCTTCCATCGTCTGAGCTCATGATTCCGGGACGATCCCAGTCCTCGGAAATACCAACGGGGATTCCATATGGCTTGACCAGATCTTTAAAATCAGACAAATAGCCTTCGAAGGCTTCGTAGCTGCCTCCATCTGTGTCTCCAATAGGCTCCGTTCCGAATTCGATACTGTGAACGACATATGGTGCAATTTCGGCATATGAGCTATTAGCAAGGGTGTCGAGAATAGACGCCTGAATTTTGCTCCACCACGAGTCCTTGATTTGTCAGGCATTGTTAGCACAATTGTTCCTCGTTATCAGATGTCCAATTTAATCGTGGCCCCTTTTTGGGGGCCACTCTCGTATCACGTAAACAACGTACCGGGTCACCGTTAAGGGGCCAAGCAACTTGGAAGACAACGCCCATATCGTGTTCAACAGCCGCCTGGATAAGCCGCTCCCATATATCGTCGGTGTAGCACCCAGGCAAATACGCACGTGCCATTGAAGCACCGAAATCATTCTTCATAGCTGCGAAATCCGACTCGATGAGCGAGTAAGGCTCGCCATCGCAACCCTGCTCGATCGGATAGGAGAAACCCAAGAATCCGTACGTTTGCTCGGCAGAGCACCACCACTCCGATCGTGGCATATCCGGAGCTGTTGTAGAGTTGTTGAGCGTAGAGTCATGCAGGGGAAAGCACGTGGATGAGTTGCTGGCACGCGATTTCGTGCTGATGCCATAGCTAGCCGCAGAGGCAACAATCGAAAGGAAAGCCAAGGTACGCATCCTGTATTGATAGCTATCTTGCCCTGCAAGATGTTATTCAGTATCGTTGAAGGTGAAGGTTCTCAAGAAGCGAGGAAACGTCTACTTATATTCTAGAAAACTAAACCTGGGGGTAGCATTCTTACGTTGAACAAAAAACCAATGGGAAAGCAGTATTAATTCAAAACGTCTCAACAGCCGTGTCTTGATACTACCTTGGCTTGTTAGATGTCTTTTGTTGCGCTAAGATCTCGTACATCTACGCTTTTCTGCGACATTTGATCATCATCTACAGAAGACCATTTTCCCAATTAGGAAACACATAATTTACTCTACTACCCCATGCTATCTGATGGAACAAAAAAAGAAATTGAGTCATTCACCCATAGCTCTTGAAGTTCTCACGAGTTATTTCATCTTCAAACCTATATGATAAAGTTTAGACTGATCGTTTTCCAGGCAAACAAGAAAGGCTGGCTCTCTCTAGCTGACTAAGACTTGCCATTCTGATTGGTCACAAAGTGATACTAAAACTGCTTCCTGCATAGTCAAAGATAAGCATATTCAAGGTTTTCAGGGTTCACAGTGCTTTAATATAGGTAACTAACCACAAATGATGTATTATATGTCACCAGTTTTTTCATTTATGGATGTGCAATCACAATGACACCTGTTATGCTGAATAAGCCTTGGTTCCTCACATACATAGTGTACAGTATAATTTGGTTTTGATCATAAGAGAAGCATTCCAAAACTTTTCGAATTTTTCGGAGATACGCACTCATAGACTTTGTTTTGCTGAAGGAACGAGTTTGGTTGAAGGCCTACTCTGCTAGTACACGGACGTTTTGGCTTCTCGAATGACTGTGGAATGTAGTGAAGCGAAGTACTATAGTAGCATTTCGCCGGGGGCCAAAAAAAAAATAATTGTTTTGTTTTACCGCCTTTGGAAGGTTTCGCCGAACTCCGTATCTCCCACCAATAAGCCTCTTTATTTTTACTGAAGCAATCGTCATGTCATGTATGGTGCCACGATATGTTCATACTTCAGGCCATAATTTGTCGTTTCTTCACAACGTTGCTAGCTTTCCCAGCGCTCAAGCGCCATTACGCTGGTGGTTATAATGTAACCAGCTAGCTAGCTATGTATACTTTGATTTTCGCTTGTCGATGGCAGTTATAGTGCGACGCGCGTATGACATCATAAGGATCAATTTACCCATCCAAGCAATGTATAAGCGCGTAATGCCAACCAGTAGACTCTATTTTTCCGTAGACAATCGAAAAATACCAGTTCAAAAATTATATCCCGGAGTATTATGTGGTTAATCATGGTCCGTATATATGCCTTTTCTAGCTCATGCGCAATATCGGGGGGGGAAGAGCTGTTCCCGGTCGACATTATTTTACTAGGCAAAACTACAGTGAGTGTGAGCAACGAGAGGTGACATGTAAAATATGAGGGTTATCAATTAATGACTATAGTCAACTTGATTCTGGGCAGATTTGACAACTTTGATCCAACTCTAGGTAGATGGCGAGGTATTACTCCGCGACCTCTTCTCCGCATATGTCGATCATCATGTTTTATGGTAATCGCCCGCGCTGATCTGTGGGCACGTTACGGTTAATTTGCAATCAGCCGAACAGCGAGATAATAAACGAGGAGTAACCGACGCTTCTCCACAGAATAACTTACCAGTTACGGGATATTAGTGGACACACGCGGTAGTTGGCTATATAGGAGTACGTTTGCTAATTAGCTATTTACCCATAGTCGGGGTAAAAGGACCGGGACTAGAAACTTCAACGTATGTATAAGAGCATTCAAAACCGACCACGATGAAGCCTCCACTGTATATCCTATGAGGTGTAGGATTGCACGTTCTGATGAAAACCACAGCTTAGGACTCTCAAAGGTGGTTCATGCACTTACCGTAAACATGTATAAAATATATAACATATACGGTAAGCCACTTACCCATCCTGAAACATATAGTTGACATATGGACGATTCTTTTAGCGTTGGCTGCCTTTGGCACCATTGGGGGTGCACTGTTTGGTTTTGATATCAGGCAAGTTGCAAATTTCATCACCGGCATACGGCTTCTCTTCTAATAGACTTGCAGCTCCATGAGCGCATGGATTGGCACGAACCAGTATCTCGATTATTTCGACAGTCCAGACTCGAACCTACAAGGAGGGGTATTATGACTTCCTGTCCCAGGCGATTTCATCTTCACTGCTTACAAGCCAAGTAGATCACGGCGTCGATGTCAGCTGGTTCCTTTGCTGGTGCTATTGGTGCTGGTCCATTGTCAGATTATTTGGGCCGCCGGTACTCCTTAATGATTGCTTCGGTCGTTTGGGTGATTGGGGCAGCAATCCAATGCAGCGCTCAGAACGTTGCGCATTTGGTTGCGGGCCGAGTTGTTAGCGGTCTTGCAGGTAATCTTTTACATTTGACTGTTTAGAGTGCAGTCATCATTTCTTGAGGTTCTTGAGACTGACCTGTGTGACACTAGTTGGTGTGACTTCTTCTCAAGTTTGTGTTTACCTTGCCGAGCTCGCCCCAGCACAAATCCGTGGTAGGATTGTGGGAATTCAGCAGTGGGCAATAGAATGGGGCATTCTTATCATGTATCTTATCGCCTATGGTTGTTCCGTGGGCATTTCTGGTCCTGCTTCATTCAGGATATGCTGGGGAATCCAAGGCGTCCCAGGACTGATTTTGCTCGTATCGCTTTTCTTTTTCCCCGAATCTCCTCGCTGGCTGGCATCCAAGGAACGGTGGGAAGAGTGCCTTGATACGTTGGCAGCGTTGCATGCGAGGGGGGATAGAAGTGATCCAGTCGTACAGATAGAATTCGAAGAGGTCCAGGAGGCTGCTCGCATTGCTCAGCAAGCCAAGGATGTTTCCATATTGTCACTTTTTGGGCCGAATATCTGGAAACGCACCGTATGCGGAATGACGGTTCAAATGTGGCAACAGCTACTTGGTGGTAACATAGCGATGTACTACGTGGTTTACATTTTCGAAATGGCTGGCATGGTTCGTGGTTGTCCCTTTTTCTGGCTAAACCGATCCGTTTCACTGACTAGATGTGCAGACGGGAAATACGACCCTGTACTCTTCTGCGATCCAATATGTCATTTTCCTCGTCACCACTGGTGTCATGCTACCACGAATCGACCGCATCGGTCGGCGTCGACTCTTGCTGACTGGGTCTCTGGTGTGTATGGCGCTGCATTTTGCGATAGCTGGATTGATGGCCGGCCATGGCCACTACGTCAGCGAAGTAAATGGCAACGCAAATCTGCGGTGGTCGATCTCCGGGCCAGCGGCGAAGGGCGTGATCGCATGTTCATATATCTTTGTTGGTGTATACGGTCTGACTTGGGTAGGTCATTGTCTCCTAAACACTTAATACCCGGGACTACGTGGCCCAGCAGATGTTAACATACACATACGGACAGGCGCCCACAGGCTGGATTTATTGCTCCGAGGTTTTCCCACTTAAATATCGTGCCCAAGGTGTTGGAATATCTGCAGCCACTAATTGGATATTCAATTTTGCACTTGCGTACTTCGTCGCTCCCGCGTTCACAAACATTCAGTGGAAGACATACATCATCTTTGGTGTCTTCTGTGCCACTATGATGATACAAATTTACTTGATGTATCCTGAGACAGCCGGGCGGTCCCTGGAGGAAATCGATGCTGTCTTTGACACGGACGTGAAACCTTGGCAAACTGGAAAGCTCACAGACACCTTCCAGCAAGAGGTTAATCAGCAAAGACAAAAGACCGAGAAAACAACAGAGACAAGCCATCATGAGGAGGTCTGAGACGATAGACTATCGTTGATAGTGCCAAGCTGAAAGGGTTGACTGCTAAACGTGCTTGTGTGTGGATCAAGTAATGTCTCACACAGACTACTACACATTATGGACATTGACTAGGCCGCGCTTAGGGTGATATTCACATATTCCTCTTACTATACACCTTACGAAGTCTTTTTAGAATACGTTTAGAGAATACTACAAATGCACTCTTATCGAATTTCTGTTGGTCTCGTGGCCCGGCCCTCTAATCTGAATACTGAGCTTGAGCTTTGTGCAGGCTAATGGGGTTTTTCAGATATACTTGTCTTTCACGTTATCTTTATATTAACATCAATATAGCATGAGAAAGACAATAGTGTCTTTGATTTCTGCATGTATCCAACTATATCTGACGTTCTCTTTTTCTCAGATAGTATGTCAGCAGAATCGTCCAGAAATTCTATCATCCTCACCGCCATCTTGCGAAGAGAGGTTCGGATCAAGGTTTAGATACTCGGAGTACATTTGGTTATCAAGCTGCATCAAGCTTTGAGAAAGACGGTCATCACTCCAGGTTATAAAGTCCCACATTGCTTCATCTCCAATATTATCGTTGATATTGACAAAGTCCGGCGGAAACCTCATGAGGCCCAAATCAAAGCTTGATTGAGTAGGCGTCAGATCCGAAGGCTGCTCATTGGCTTGTGATTGTGTACAAGTCTCCTGCTGAACGGCGGGAGTCTCAGCAACGGGTATAGTTTTATCTGTCTTTGTACGTATCAGCTCGTCATAAATTGAGCACACGAAGTGCAGTGTTCTCAACCCAGTAGGACTCCACGTTTTAACCTGAACGAGGGCCTCAATTGCTGTTTCGATACTCCGATGGCTTTCTGTGGTCGGATAAGGGTTCGTCTGATCGTCGATGCACAAGGTTAGGAGAGGGACCATCACCGCCTGAAAAGTCATCCAAGCACCGGGCCAGCCAAGCATTTGGCTGGAGCAGGAACTGACTGATGCACGCATGTCACGGATACCCTCTGCGGCTACCTTTAGGCAGGTATCAATTGCATTGCAGTCCTCAACTCGCAGTGCGGCGTATGGAATGCGTCGCATTGCGTAGCTCAACAACGCTGGTCGATATAGATGCATGCGTTGCACGGTATATCGCCAGCGAAGTACAGTGCGAGTTGTCTTCAATGCATCCGCACATGGTTCAAAATCCTTTAGTAAAGGCGGAAGATTCTCAAACCAATCGACCAGTTTCTGGTCCAAAGCCTTTATCTCGCCATAGTCGAGGAGTGGAACAACTGCCATAGCCTCATGGATCTGGGTGGTAATTCGACAGTACCGTACGTTCTCTATGAGCGCAAGGATGGCAAAAAATTGGTCCTACTCTGAGGTTAGCATGAACAGCCTTCTTGGCGGACGTCGATATCATAGGGATATACATTGCCAGAACTGCAGTGGGGCAATTTAGTAGTAATCCCAGCTGACCAGCGACCCATGCTCGGACGACCTAGCGTTTCGGTGCCCCATGTATCAAGACAGATAAGGGACCACCATACTCTTCGGCGAATGTTATTCGTGTGTAGTTCAGTACTGGAATCCTTGCTCTCATGATTCACGAGTTCTTTATGTAACCCTAGAGACGTGGCCATGCGTAGGGCCGCTCCCATAAGGGAATACGCCAAGTTGGGCTGGCCAATATAGTGCAAATAGTAGCCGCCCATTAGGCCAAGGGTCTGGATTGTTTCAATATGTGGTAATGCAAGGGCTGTCAGGTCGAGATGGCTCCTCGATTTCAAAAAGTAGGCACAATGAGATTTGTCGTCTGCGGAAGTAGTAGCAATGCTGCCCAGTGCCAAAACGATATTGAGAAGGGAGATCCAGCGCGAGTCGGACCTCTGATGTTTCATCAGCGTCTCATGGAACACTGTCTCATCGACAATCGGTGTCTGAGGATGGAAATAGGTAAAAAATGCGTCAATAAGATATTTTTCATCAGACTGAAAGAACCGCGTCGAATCGGCTCCTGTGACACCTCCGATATTTCTAGCCCTCGTCAGTACCCCGTGTAGCCGATCAGAATACTGCATAGGGTCGTACGACTCCGAGCGAGCAATCCTGTCGCGAAATCGAGGCTGGAGCCAGGTGATCACCTTCAATGTAGCCGCAATTGATGATGCACCGAGGTAAGATGAAGGCGATCTCGTCGATATGGCCAAAGCATTGACATCGTCCGAGAAATTGCTAGCCATGTCTTGACTGCTACCATTCACGTCACCCTGATCACTGGATCCCTCATCTGGGATCATCTGGAGGGTCTCCAGATCCCCACTTTCGCCAGGGTGTGAAGAGACTTGAAAATCCGGCGGCGGCGACACCGTCCTGGATGGCATAGTATCGGGAGACAGGCTCTTTCTAGCTAACTCGAGCAACTCTAGCGGCGCAATATCAGCAAGTGCAGCAAACTCGGCTGCATTGCGGTTTGGAAACAGTTTTCGCACAATGCGCTCATAGGCATCAGACATCTGCCTGTCCTGGAGATGCAAATCCTGGTACCGACATGAATCGACCCTCTGGTACCATTGACATGATTCACAAGGGCGTTGGCCGTCACAGCGTATTTTGCGTCGGCGGCACTCCACGCATGCTCGAACAGAACCATTCTTTCGACGAGTCGACGTAGAGTTTGGCAGTGACGAGCCAGCTCTGACTGCGCTAAATGTGTGGAACATGGTTTCTCTATGCCTCTGTAGATGAGCAATAGGAGTCGACTCTGTAGGACACGCGCGTGTTGTTCACCACACTAAAAAGAGTTGCTTCATGGGCCAGCCATCAAATCGAAGCCTAAACAGTCGTCAATCGCGGTCTTTATCGTGCAACTCTGCCTTTGAGTAGCTCAATCGCTCATTACAGAGCCTGGTTGTTCGCGGCCAGGGGAAATTCGATACTAGACAGGTCCGAGATCAGTTGTCAGTCAGCAACTCCGCCCCGCATCCTAACAAACCGGGGATGGCTGAAATTACTCCGGAACTAGTTCCCCGCCTTAAAACTAAACCAGTAGCATCCAAGCTTAAAATTGATCGAGATTGTCTTCGAAGGCTTGCTCCACGCTAGACATGCGGGATTGCATCTCAGCGGTTGCTCCTTGGGTTCTAGTCGGCTTCCCTGCACAGTGACAGCTTCTATGATGGCCCCGCAGGTCTCATCTCGATAGATGTGAGCATTCAGCTGGATAGAAACTGTTGGGCTACTCGTATGATCGAGAACGGGACAACATTCTCTAATGATTGCCTTTCTCCGTATTGGATCCTCCTTAGTATTCGAGTTTGGTAGGTTCCCTTCCGTAAAGGTGAAAAGAGCGCTATCATCCCATCCATGCCGGCGTCGATCCCACGCATTAATGCGTTACGAAGTCATTCGTGACTCCGCTTCCTTGCCTTATCGGATCATGATTGATTCACCACTTTGACGAGGTAGACTCATGTTAGAACCGATCATCCAGGGTACCGCGGCCAACAATTTCGGCCATGTTGAATAAGGGTGCAGAACACCAGCTACACCAAAGGTACAATCTCACATGTTATAGAAACGGCAGGAAACTAGCTGCATTCGTAGATGTAGTTTCAAATGAAGTGTTTGAGTTCATAATAGAGCGATCTGCTGCAATTGGCGTACCGGATATGGTCCACTCCCAAAGTCTAACTAAAACATGTTGTAAACGAATCGTGATACCTTACTGTGTAGCCTCCTTCAGCTTGAAGAACCATTTGCCCAATACCCGAAGGTATTACCAGGAAGATCGGAAAAGCATTTTACCCCCCTTTTCCCCGACAAGTCGCCAAAATAGCAAGATAAGAGTAGTCTCATGCACTTCAATTGACAATATATACGCAGAGCCACGTGGACAATCTTTACAGACAGTTCCCAGCAACATTAGTGGCATTTATATAACTACTCAGACTTAGGCCACCACACACAATGCCTTTCAGGAATGCTTGTTCGACAACATCTGCACCAGTGGGGCTGGTATGGGTATGGTCGACGGGATAGTAACTATTCACAGTCGCGTTGCCAAGCTGTTCGAATATATTGGCAGTATATGCACCGTGATCGACATACTCGACACCGGCTGCTTCGGCTGCCAGTTGTGCATACCCGACAAATCGAGATGGTGCATACTGAAACGTTCCATTTTCCCATGGGTTATTTGGTGTCTGACTCGAGATAATGACTTTGGCTCCTCTCGCTCTGAAGCTGGCACTGGCGTTTTCGAGATATGCTGGGAATGTAAGCACGGTCTCCTGGACCCCGTCGTACGTGGTCATGCATGTCTCGGATCCAGTTCCGGGGCAATCAGTGCGACCATTATCACTGCTCAATGATCCACCATCATTGTGTCCAAACTCAATGATAACGTAGTCACCCTCAGTAAGTTGGGCAGCAATGTCATTGAAGCGTCCTTCACGAGTATATGACCTCGCACTCCTCCCGGCAATGGCTTTATTAGAGACAACTAGAGACGTGTCCTTTGAGAGATATTCTCCCCATCCTAAAGGTTGCATTAGAGCGATCGACCCAGTACCGCGGCATAGACCTCACCCTGTGTACTGCTGCCACCGCCCCCCGGTGCCACGGTGGAGTCACCAGCCAGATAGATTGTCGCTGCTGCTGCTTGACCGGCTTGGATTCCCACCAGCACAGCTAAGAGCCGATTGACCAACCTGGGCTCAAACATGGTGACTGGGTTCAGATGACTTTGCTACTGCTGTGCAAGATTCCTGGAGGAACAAATGAACAGAAAAAGTTTGCAGGAAGAAAAAAATCTAAGATTCATGAACATACGCAAAATAAAAGGGCCGGGCTACCTCGAGATATACCGCTCATTGCGACCCATGCGCTAGCAGCTTCGATGTAGATTAAACTCCTCAAGTGACTCTATAGCCGCAACAAGGACAAAACCATGTAGCGCAAATCACTGGATAATTTATTGATAGACGGATGAATGGAATTTCATTTTGTCGTTGTCCGTTGTATTTGAGCGCGTTCTTCCGGAAGCAACACGACCGGGTTGGCGGAATAATTATGCCGTGGCGGACATGAATGTCACCTCATGCTGTCAATGCGATTCTACTGCTGAAGAAGCGGTATAAAATGGCTTGTTAAGTTAACAGCGCTGCTCAATGTAAATTAAGGGTATATATGGGAACGAGCCCGAACCTAAGGAATCTGTTTCAAGTGGTGAAGCCATGAGGTACCCGTGCAGTTGATGACCACCATTACCTCCTGTTATATATCGACATAACTGTCCACGTGACAAACCAGTGTCTTGTGGCTATAAGAAGGGCCCTCTCAGATAATAGTGCTTTTGTGAACACCGGGGCAATGGAAAACACTGGTTGTTCGAAACAAAAGCGATGAACGCGAGTTTAACGGGCGGTATTAGTGGAATCAAGTCTAAACGAACAAGCTATACATAGTAGCTTGCCTCTGACTTTACGCCTCCTCCGGAAGATCTGGGAAAATCAAACGGATATATCGAGGTATTGAACCTCTAATTGCTTGAGATATGCTCCAATTGTGTCCGGTTGTAGTTAGTAACGCTGACATGGCCCTCACTGAAAGTGATTCCAACCCCAAAATGGCAACAAATTCTCCAAAGTACCGTATGCAAGGACATGTGCACCTCCAATAGTTTCACGACCCAGTAACGCGGTGACACAGTCAGTGACACAGCCGGGAAATGTTCATGTTGAAGAAATTCAGATAGATTTGAAAGACTGATCCAAGTATAAACACATCAAGTAGATCCCAACGAGGTTAGTGTCCCAGATACCCTCGGCCTGCCGAGAACGGGGTTTACACTCCCAAGTAGCTAAATCATATCTGGAAAAAACACCAGGCACCTAACCATCCACGGAGCAAACCGAATCGCTAGAACTTTTTTACTCGGTACGTGCACCGGTCGTACTCTGCACTGCCGACTTGGCAAAACCAACATGAGTGGCCCGTGTGCATCAAGATCAAATGAGAAAAGGATCGACGTGTTTACCCCGCAGGAATTCCTTTACGCAATCACCAGGCCCGTAGGTCAGTCACATTGCCAGGCCCAATAGATCCGACTGCAGAGAAGATACGTCAGTAGGATCACAGCGTGTCTCGGTTGACAATGTCCCGCTTGGGGGATTGGAATCCGTCCATCCAGGTGGCCAGGTTCCCTGTTGCGGGTGCCGACGTCAAAAAGGGGGCTTGTCGCAAAAACGAGAAACACACGAGCTAGTTGATTAATAACAGCGGTGTCATATCACACGCATGTGATCTTGAATTCCCATGTACGGAATACTCGGTGCACTTGGAAGCTATGGGCCGGAGTGAATTATCCACATTTCGAGTATTAGGCCGAGCTGTATCAGGGATAATGCAGGGCCTAGTAGTGCACATTGCCATGGTGATACTAACCTCGGAACAGCCGTGGCCAATCGTCAAGCAAATCAACCGGTTGGAAACCCTCGGCGACTGCTTTAATGTCTTTGGCACATTTTGGGACTGTCTACCTGTACAAAGTAGCCGGGCTCGTTCCGGATCGGTAAGGTCCCTTATGACTTTGGCCAAGACCCTGATTGAACTGTTCCTTGCTAGCTTGAGCCATGGCGCCGGTTCATGCATTTACCAAGAAATGTATCAAGCGAATGACTGTAGAACTGGTCACCGGCCCGGGCTCTGATGTTGATTCCTTTATTTGTATGTTTCTGATGCCTAGCAAGACCGACGAGTCCGTTACTGCCCCCCAAAACTGGATAGTATCGAGAATAAGGAACGGATAAGGAACGGTCGGGATTTGATGGTTGGGTATAGAGCATTGTATACTGGCGCGATTCATTAGCGACTGGTTGTTCGGAAGCTATGCAGCTTTCGCTAACAGGTGTTTTCCTGGCTCTGGGCCATCTCGCCTATGCCAGCACTGCTCCGGCTTCAACAACTGCAATAACTGCTACCGGAACGCCGACACAGTCCATCCTAGCCGAAGCTACTTCTGCCTTGTCTGCGGCTGGAAGAAGCTCTCCCACGTCTTCCAATGGCCTCTCCACTGTCTTTCAACGTCTGTTCGAGTCTATTGATGTTCTGGGAGCCTTCATAGTAAAGGCTACTGCGGAAGCTGAGCTACAATTGCAGAAGCTCGTTCATCCGGAACTGTTCTATTCTTACGGCGAGTCTCCCCCGGTATATCCGACACGTAAGTGGCTGTTCTGCATTCGAACTTCAGCATCCGGGTGAAATTAACTATTGTCTTCTCCCTCAGCCCAGGGCAGCGGGGCAGGAGAATGGGATGATGCGTACGCGCAGGCTCGCGCGATCGTGGCAAATATGACAACCAACGAGAAAGCTGGTATTCTGTATGGCGGACTAGACGCAAAGGGTTGCTCAGGTTTTACCGGTTCAGTATCCCGACTGGGATTCCCGGGGATCTGCTTGAACGATGCGGAGAGCGGCGTGCGCACCGGGGAGCTGGTCAACGGTTATCCCGCTCAGCTACACATCGGCGCATCCTGGAACAGAAGTTTGGCGTTCGAGCGAGCACGGCATCTAGGGCGAGAGTTCAAAGCAAAGGGCGTCAATGTTCTGTTAGGGCCGGTCATTGGCCCTCTGGGCAGAGTGGCCAAGGGCGGTCGCAACTGGGAAGGTTTTTCGAACGATCCGTATCTTGCTGGCGAACTAGTTGCTCCCACTGTTGCGGGCATCCAGGAATCGGTGATTGCTTGCGCTAAACATCTTATTGCAAACGAGCAAGAAACGAATCGGCTACCTTTTCTTGCAGGCTTTCTCGGTCTGTTCAATCAGTCGGTTTCTTCGAATCTGGATGACCGGACAATGCATGAGCTCTACCTGTGGCCATGGTACGACGCTGTCAAAGCTGGGGTCGGTTCTGTCATGTGCAGTTACAACAGAATCAACAACAGCTATGGATGCCAAAATAGCAAGGTCATCAACGGACACTTGAAAACCGAGCTCGGATTCCAGGGGTTCGTGGTGAGCGACTGGTATGCTCAGCGCTCCGGGGTGGCCAGCGCAAACGCTGGCCTTGATATGGCAATGCCCAACTCTCGTTACTGGGACCTGTTCCAGCTGAGCTTGGCTGTTGCAAATGGATCCGTCAATGCCACTCGTCTTGATGACATGGCAACCCGCATTCTGGCATCATGGTACCGATTTGCGCACTTTGACAATCCCGGTATGAAAGACCACGCCTCAACCGACGCCCGGGATCCAGCTTCCGAGCCGGTTCTCCTTCAAAGTGCTGTAGAAGGCCATGTCCTTGTTAAAAACATAAGAAATGCACTGCCACTGAAAAGTCCCAAGTCACTTTCGGTATTCGGCTATGATGCGGACGGCGGTCGGAACACGTCTGCGAGTGACTCTACCTTGTACGAATTTGGTCTGACAAATGCACCAGAATACACAAACGGCAAGTCCTTCTCTGGGCTTGACATGCTACTGTACATGGCCGAGGTCGTTCCAGATGGCAATCATGGGCCCAGTGTGGCACTCAATGGGACTTTGAAAACGGGGGGTGGTTCTGGCGCTATAACTCCCACCAGTTCAATTTCCCCATATGACGCCCTTTTGCAGCAAGCTTCCCAGGATGGTACAATCATCACCGGCGACTTGGCCTCGTTCAATCCTCGTGTTAATGAAACCGATGTCTGCTTAGTCTTTATTAACGCGCTCTCTTCTGAGTCGTGGGACCGGGCTACGCTTGCTGATAATTACAGCGATCAGCTGATTCTAAACGTCGCATCTCAGTGCAATAACACCATAGTGGTCATACACAATGCAGGGATCCGTTTGGTGGACCGGTGGATCGAGCATGAGAATGTCACAGCGGCCATCTTTGCGCACCTCCCTGGCCAGCTGAGTGGGAGCTCACTGACGGAGATCCTATACGGACGCCAATCACCGTCTGGAAGATTACCGTACACAGTGGCCAAGAAAGAAGAGGATTATGGAAGTCTTCTAGAACCAACATTACCGGACTCGGACGCCTTTTTCTACTCGCAGTCTAATTTTACCGAGGGTCTCTTCATTGACTACAAGAGTTTTATCCAGTCCGATATTACACCGCGTTTCGCATTTGGATTTGGACTTACGTATGCGGAGTTTGAATACTCAGATCTGAAGGTGAAGAAAAACAGTAGCGCAGACACATCGTTCTTGCCACCCGATGCTCTCGAACCAGGCTCCGTCTCGCCTGAAGGTGGCATAGCTTCCCTTTATGATGTGATCGTTAATATTGAGGCTACCATAACCAACACTGGTAGCATTGCTGCGGCCGAGGTCGCTCAGCTATACATTGGTATTCCCAAGAGTGGTCTTCCAAGGGCCCTCAGAGGCTTCGACAAACAATTGATTCAGCCCGGACAAAATACTACGGTGTCCTTTCCGATTCGGCGTCGCGATTTGAGTATATGGGATACAGTACAACAGCAATGGACTCTTCAACAAGGGAGCTACAATGTGATGGTTGGCAAAAGTGTGCTTGATATTCAACTTAATGGGACCTTGATTATTGATTAGTGGATCAATTTTTTGATTTCCTACTGCAGTGTTCCAAGTGCCTTGAAGTACAGTTTCGGGGCATTATTGTTCTATGTCTAACTTGCTGTTCATCGTCATTCGACGGAAAATCGCAACTCATGTCCGGCTACTGACCAGTATACCAAATCCCGGGGAGTCTACGGTACGCGGCACTTCAAACAAGACTCGAGCATATTAGAATTATCAGCGGCGATTGAACTGGTAGCACCGGCCTAATGTGAAATTTGTCGATATTTTGAAGCTCAGTATGGCAAAAAGTCTGTATGTTTGTAATTTCCTGACTGTCTATCTCACTAAGGGGGGTGAAAACAGAAGCAAGATTGGGGGGGATCTCTTTGTCAAACGAGGGATGTTTTATATGATGTCGGAGGATATCCTGACACCGCTCGTCATGTGCCCAGATGACCGATATCTCAATGTCGACAAAATTTGCATATTCAAATACTCAAAATACATATAATATTGTCACATAGTCAAGTCATGAATGTACACTGATAATGTGAAGTGGGTTATTTGGCATTGCATGACAGATTGAATATATCCTTTTTCCTTTCGAACGCGTTCCAAATCTTGCCATCCTCAGTGGTTTCTCATTCTAGAACTCGTTTGCTACGTTCCATGTTGAACATAGTACTCGTGAGATAATGTTAGCAGTCCGCTGTAAAGTAATGAGTAAAGAATACAAATAGTTTCTGGACTACCTAAGACGAACAAATAAGGATAGATAACGTTTCAGCTTTCAAGTGACCCTCCGTACTTATAACAGCAAGACAGCAATAACCAGCAATCTAGAGTAAGATAGGATCCAACACGAAAATTGGATGAGAATTGGTGCTACATGACTTGAGCAGAGTCCACTCTACCAATCAGAGCGTTAAAATCACATGACCGAGACTCCTCGGCGTTATGTTTTGCCTAGTCGCCGGAACAGTGACGAGGTGACGTCCACGCCTTTCGACTACCCTCTCTTGTAGGCTGCGGGGCTGTTCTGACATGTTTTCCTATTGATCAGCGGCTAAAGAACTATGATATAGCTGGTATGGGAATACTTCGTCCACTCATGGGGGATCGATAATATCAACTTTTGTTTCCGGCAACAAATGCCATGGTATAGATTGCCTTCCCGCCCACATGGATCTTACTTAACGGAATGAACGATCAATGTTATACATGTCGACGTCGTCGCATTCGATGCGACCAAAGCGGCATTCCCTGCTCTAAATGTTTCAAGTCCGGCCTAGAGTGCTTTCAGAAACGACCTCTGCGATGGGTGAAAGGTGCGGATCTCCGTCGCCAATCCTACGGGTCGAGCCTAAGACCGTCACGGCAGCCAAGATACATGTCCAACAAGCGTCTGGACAGGGCAGAAGATGCTTCGGTCTCGACAATGGCCATGTTTTCAACTGGAAAATCTAGCCGACCTATCGTTGATTTTCAATCCCCAATGTCGCATGATGATGAATGGTCTATCTGCCAGGCTAATGATAGCAAACACACTGGACATCTGTCCAGGAAACTTCTGATTGCTTCATCATATTGTTTGCCAGATCTTGCCATCCCAAATTTTGACAGGACGTCAAGATACTACCTGGACTATTGTAAGTGAGATTAGTCCATCCGCCCCTTTTCTACCTTCTTTCCTGTCACAGTATCACAGAACCGTCTGGCTAAAAATCTTCGCTTTCAGATAATGAACGGATATGTAAGCTATTTATTGTCCAAGATAGCGAAACGAATCCTCTCAGGACCTTGATAACTCTCGCGTTGCATGATTCTGTCCTTATGAACGCGGTCCTAGCTTTGGCCGCTCGACACCATGCGAATACGAGCCGATCATTCTACAAACACGGTGCCAATGGGGCCCTTCCTGAACCTGTGAATGCAAACCGAGATGCACTCCTATTCAAATACAAGGCGATTCAAGGACTCACATCCTCCGTGGAGCACTTCACATCAAACAATCCAGACACTGTTCTGGCTAGCATATTCCTGCTGATATTCCTGGACCTCCTGGAATCTGGAAGTGACAGGTGGAACGTACATCTGGAGGGAGCGAAGAGCTTGATGACTTCCAACCGGTCGCTTCTCGAGCTATCAAACAGCACTGCCTTTAGTCCAGGTAAAACTGTTCAAGATATCAGAAATTTTATCAGTAGCCAGATTTACCTGTTCGTAACCGGTTTCTGTTTTCCTCTCTTGAGATTGAGATAGTTACTAACATTGTTGCTCGATAGTATTGGGACTCTCGGCGGGACTTTCGTGCGTCCCAAATTACTGACACAGTTTGCGGGGTTGCAACACGTTGAGATACTCTCACAAGACACCGTCGAACGATCGTTCCTCGGTTGCCCGGTGTACTTGTTAAACGCAATACAGAGCGTATCAGCACGACGGGACACTATTACTGAACTCAAAACGCCAAATGACCGTAGTCTCCAGGAACAAAGGCGGCGCGTGGAACTGATTATGGAGTCTATTCACAACTTCGATTGCAATAAGTGGGCCGCGGCTTTACCACATCGACATGACCCCTCAGATGAAGAGTTAACGAACCTTTGCCTACTAGCTTCTTCATACAAGCTTGGAGCACTGATATATGCGCATCGTGTCCTTGATGCCTGCACAGGAGCGGAATGCTCACCGTCAGATTTACTTGGCGAGCTCATCATGACCATAGGCTCACTGCAGACCGACGATATGCTGTTCAAGTGTATCTTGTGGCCGATAATTGTTGCTGGGCTTGAGTCTCAGTGGAAGGCTCAGAGGCGTTTCATCATGCAGTGTATGGAAAAGTTCTGGAATCTTACGTTGTGTTTGAATGTTATCAACGCCGCCGAGATCCTGAAAGCATACTGGGAAAGAAATCATCAGCACGACACGCCACCTCAATGGATCTTTAACATGGGTCGTCTGGGGCAGGATTGGCTCTTGATCTAGATGCCTGAATGAATTTCGTTCCCGGATAGATTTGGGGCTTCTACCCTCGACGATCAAACACATTACAGCTTACTTGTTGTCTGTACAACAGTCACAAGAAGAGGACATTAGGAATGGAGATTCTTTGTTAACCAGCGAATCAGGTTCCGCTTATTTGGTCAACATTTATTCAGTTGCGTTGTATCTTTGACTAGTATGCTCCTTGTTGTACATGAACTCAAATTTTCCATGACCCATCCGGGTATTCTGGAGACTAATAAAAGTCGTCTAAACTACTCCTTTTAGAGCCAGTAAATGGACTCTCATACATGTGGATCAAAATATGGATGCAGATTGGCTCGCAAAATTCAGAAGGTATAGGATGTTAAGCACCCATCTAGTGCAACATCCACATTTTGTATTGATAGTTAACAGACCGCGCCGAAAATTTTCACCATTTGTTTTATAATCCAGTACTCCCAATGAATAAAACTTGCACAAACGTACCCGTATTGGTCAAAACTGAGTCTATATGTCCTTGCTTTAAAGGAGCAAGGAAACAACCTATCAACATCCATGTCAGTGTTCACCTTGGCCCTTGGAGGTCCTATGAAAATTGGCATACCTCTCTATAGAGTACACAGACTAGCAACTGACGTCTTAACACCGATATAGGATACATGTCCTGGTGGTGCTATGTTCTTCTCAATAGATCAAAATGTGAGGGTTCATTATCCTCCCCTTGATAATGTGTATTGCTGTGTTTAGAAACACTGGGATAATAATTAGTTCTTCCATGATATGGTGCTATGTATGATTAAGAAGTGATCGGCTGGAGTATGTACAACTGGTATAACGGCGCAGTGAAAAAGAGAACCAAGAAAAAAAGAGTAAAAAAAAAAAAAAAGAGTAAAAATGATTTAACCAGGTGAAATCAGGGTAGATTAGTACGAGAAGTGAAACGCTGGGCATAAGAAGGTACGACTTGAGAAAGACAAAGGTAGACTTGCTAGTAGGAGGTTCCCCAGTATCCCTGATCCAGTGCGAGCAAGGCAAAGTTTGTCCCCACCGTGGGCCGTGCCTTGTTTCCAACCCAAACACCCACATCGTCACCCTTGACGTTGTATTTTGTTCCGAAAGGGACAGTATTCAGTCCGTTGGTGAGAAAGTTGTGGCTGGTTTCAACAATGCTTGTTTTCACTTCGTCGGATGAAGTCGCGGCAACAAGAAGGTCTAGTTTGTTATGTCAGTAAAGGATAGACCAAAAAGAACAAAATGGGCGAAACACACTCCAATCTAAAAGACCCCAGTTGATATCTGCTCCGTACGTAGGATAGTTTTCCGGGCCAGCAAATGGCAAGCCACCCTCCTGCATTTGCTGACGGTACCACTCCGATTGGAGTGACCACGCTGAAGTGTTGAATGTTTCTAGGCCAAGTAGAACGTCAGAATAAGAGGGGAAAAGAACATTCCAAGTATCTTCCACCCCGTAGTAATATGTGAAATGGGTGCTCTCCTCCAATGTTTCACCGTCAAGTCCCAGTGCATCATCGTACAGGGTTGTGGCGATAGACAATGCTTTATCAGAGTATGTTGAATTGTTCAGAATGACACTCGCCGCCTGGAGGCCAATGGCAGATTGGATAGCAAGTCCGGTTTGATTGGCCGCTGGAGGTATTGCATCTACACTAATAAGCTGACTGGCCGGGTAAAGTGAGTTCTTGTCGAGATAATCGGCCCAGCCAGAGAGTACAGAAGTGTACTTGGCCGCGAAAGAAGTGTCGTTGGTGTACTTTTCATATGCACGCAGGAGGATAAAGATGGAGGAGCACTCAAAAAGTGGCATCTGCTCAGCGTTGCCATCATCATGGCCGGTGGCATTCGGGTAATCTGCCACGTCAAAGTCAGAGAGGTCCTTCGAATATTATAATTGCAGAGTGTTTCCTTACGTGTGCCGAGGTCATGAATGGCCCAGGGATGTGGCCATGCTCCGGTCGCAGAGTAAGACAGCACCGGTTCTAGGAAGAGTTTCAGGTACTCTGGGTTCAAGCTGATGAAAATCGGCCAAGTCTGATACATAACATCCACTGTTTGAAGGTTACCATTGCTGGAGATCTCCTTCAGGAACATCTGGGGTGAAGCTGAGAAATCGCCATGGGGAATCTGCCATGTATTAGTGATTATTTTCAATGCGTGTTAGGTATCCGAGGTAGGAGTTACTGTAATTTCAAAGCTAGCGAATGTTTGCCGGACACTAGCCTCTATAATGTCCGCATATTTACTACCCCATTTACTGGAGACATCTTCGGATTTCCTTCGAATGGCATTATCCAGCGCCCGTGAAGCAGCAACTGCATTTTCATGGTCACCCAAAACTGACTCGATGGCTCCCGGGATGAGGAACCAATCCGGATTGGACCGGTGATAGCCAGTCTGTGCATTCCCGGTGAAATTGATAGCTAGATCGCGTTGAGATCCAACAGTGAACGTTACTTCGCCATGTGTCACGTTTCCTAGGTCCTTGGTCAAAGCCGCAAGTTGGTGACCTTGGCATTCGTCACGATTCGGCAATTTCCCAGTGGTAGCGAACGCACTGTAGATGGTATCAGAAGCGTCGCAAGAAAAGGTGACCTCGTCCCCCAAAGTCGTGCCGTAGAGAACGGATCCCCAAGCTGCCATGTCCGAATTCTCGGAATAATAGACCTGATCTGGGTTGTAGAACCAGAAAAACCCAGTGGTGTCAGTTTTGGTGTAATTCAGCTGGCTGGCACCACCCTGGCCAGTCCAGGTATAGTCTATACCACTGAGGATTTGAACATCAGCCTCATTATCCGCCGAGGCGGAAACGGTGAGATAGGAGTAGGGTAACGACTGTTTTGCATAGTCTTCCGGTCCCGGGTATACAGGAGAAAAAAAATCTAGGGTGAAATTGACGCCGCCAGCAGCCAGTGTGAAAATAGAATGTGTCGAAGTGAAGCTTATGCCTTTAGTGGTAGCTGCCTCTGCGCCCGCCACCCCCCGCGGAGCGCCAAACAATGTGTACGTCGTCCCTGCCACGCGAGCCAGAACTGGCCAATTGACGGCCTGGCCAGCCCAGAACTCCGGTTGACTAGATGCGACATCCTCTGTCTGATTCCCGGGAAGCCATGCCGACAAGTATGGGCTTTTGACTGCGAGTGGATAGGAAGGAAGGTTGACTGTGCCTGCGGAAGAGACAGCCGATAGCGCCATAAATGCCAGCCCAGAGGCCAAGTGAAAAGGTCCCATGGTGGTCGTGTTCTATAGACCGACGAAGAGACACTTGTGTTTTATCCTCGCTTGGTACTGCTCTTGCCCTGAATTTATAACCCTTTCAAATTTGGGGTAAGAGACCCTTAAGGCTCTTGTCTTTTATACAACCCAACTTGCGGAAGCCCCTCTCCTCCGATAATCTTGCCAATTGTAGTAATAACGGTACTGCTGATCTGTTTATTCTCCATTACCCCATGTCTTTCACACGCCGGGGTCAGCATTCAGAAAATTCAGAACGTCGATAGACGAATGACAATAGTTGCCAGTACATGCATCCCAAAGCATTGTGGAGAGCACGGCATTACACATGCCGCCTGCGGACGCCGCTGAAAGGGGAATAGTAGAAGGCTAGGAGAGAGCCGAGCGGTCGGAAAAGCAGGTGACAAATGGCGTTAATGACTTAGCAGAGACACGAGGGAAGCTGAACGGGCAGTTGTAGTTGAATAATGATAATAATGATAGTGTGAGGAGTCCTGATCAGGTGTTGTGTGTTGGCTGGGACGCCGTATAAGCTTCAATGCATGGACCAATGACGGATGACCGGTGGTTGGCTAGTGCGTCTTGGCGCCTCGCACGGGCCGGAGCTAAAATGGGTTTACGCCAGCTCAATGGAATCATCCCGACGCAGAATGATGCCAGACCTTCTCCCCCGCTGCTCATCCTTACTGCAAGTGTTGCTCTGCGCCACACTGCTGGGCACGTAGGCCGTCACCGACGGTTCGCAATCGCCACGCGAAATGATGACATTGGGGAACAAGCCACACTGGGATGTTATTTTGTTTTTTTTGGGTAGGACAAGCGCATATATTTCATACCCTGTTGTGCCTGGCTTGCAAAAAGTTACCTCTGTGCCTCCTTAGGCAACATCTTGTCCCGAATGTATATACTACAAAAACAGAAGTATAGATCCTCCAGTGGACGTGAGTAGCCTTAGGGCTGGCCCATCAGCGCTATTGCTCCAGTGCTAACTTGTTAGTTGTTAGACTTAGCACTAGCGTGTTTGCCAATTATATCTCATGATGATAGTTACTAGTAAACTATCATATGAACAAGCACGACTCAAGCAACAGGTCACGCTTGCAGCGAAGCTGCTGGTCACTTTCATTTGTCCATATACTCTCTGCTCTGTCTCCACCAAACAATTCCTATTACATATATTTTTTGAATGAAAACACTGCCTTGCTTTTTGGGACAACGTCATCGACACAATAAGAGAATCTTGGGCGACTCGCTTAGCACTATCGTCCTCAGACATTGGGGTTATTGTTGATCAATCGGAGTAGAATCGCTTACATCCACAGCTTTCTTTGTCGAGGATGCTTCGGCATCTGAAAGGGTTTACCGACCTTTGTACGCACTGCTAGTAGATTAACTCCTTACATGTAGCAAGTCTCGCTAAATATATATTTTAAAACAACAAGTCTGTGTGTAATATAGCTTTCTTATGCAGAAGTTTGGATTACAAATCCGTTATCATTTTGAAAAGGTAGTAGCATTCTCTGAAATTCAGACATTCTCGTACTCATATCTTGTGTTGAATGATCGAGTGTCGTTCTATCTGTTGCACACCATGGGGTGGAGTGCCATCTTTCATAGGTTTCAAAGCTAGCAAATACAACATGATTTCGTGCTTCACACCTTACAGACGGCCATTTGTGTTAATGATTGTTTATATGTTAACATCATCTTAGTGAGGGCAGTTGTAGGTACTGCATTGTACTCGAATGTGGGGTATTGCGCAATCCGTCGGTCTAACTTGTCCCATAAAGGCTCAATTAATTCTCAAGCTGCACCATGCTGAAGTAAAACTTGTTTTGCTCAAGGACCATTCGAGAGACTTTCAACTTCACCGTGAAAGCACAAACATCCTCTGGATCATTTACGGATCACTGAGCCTAGCTGAAGAGACAACATGGAACTCCAAGTCATGAGAATGTTCTTATAGACTAGGAGCTAAACACATTGGCTACTCACGTTTAGAGTTCTGGATTCAACATTCGTACGGTGCAAGACATTGGAGCTATATTGAGGATTACAAGAGCGAACTTATCGTTGAGGCCAACTTGCTATTGAAATGATCAACTTTCTATGGGACGTTTTGTGCTGGTTCGGAAATTGAGGATCCCAGCTCTTTAGGTGGACTCGTCGCTGTCGCTCAATTCAAGTCTGTTGTCAGCTCTCTATTCACGAGCTTGTCACAAAGAGTGAAAAACTCGGCTGTCGTGCATAAAAATACTGTACTCAATTTACCTTGTGACAAGTTATTTGCTAGGCGTTTTGGGTGTTGCTTTTTGGGATGTAAGGACGACCTGGCAGTTGCTAGAGTAGTAGTGTTCGAGAGCTCTACATATAAATATGCCCTGGAGACGTCCCAACGGAGCACTCTGGTAGCTTCTGGGCCGCCCCGACACCACTCCATGCGGCCAGGCTTTATATCTTTAGTGAAGATCAACATCTGGCCCTTTACTGCCAAGCCTAGTCTTCCTGCTTCTTGTCTGTAAACCCCCCTCATTATCCTGGTCGATGACTTCAGCCAGTTCCAGCAATTATCATTATACCAGTGTCCTTGCCCTTGTGGCATTTCTTACTCGATGTACCTGGTTTGAGAAATGTCTAAAATAGGAAAGTATTTCGGTCTGGTTGTTTATGATGGAGAGATATGACTGATGGATCAATCAAAAGAAAACAAATATCAGGACAAGCAACGTCTACATCAAATTGGGGTTAGGGCTGTTGTTTCTAGTGGAAGAAGCAAATGATATCTTTAGACGATCCACAATACCGTAGATTATGTAGAGAATCCTGCTCGCTATCAGTTGCCAAGAATTGTAAACCATGGCTTTTCTTTAATATCTTGTCTACCACGCGACTGGGTCTACGCTTTATATGCTCCTCTTAGCCAATGTACCCAGAAATTCGTACGCCTAGCCTCTTTTTAGCGGCCCGGTTACATAACCGTGTACAAGTTCGCCGGGCTTTTTTTATGATATATATGATATATTATATCTATTATATCTAGCAGACCATCATCCGAGGTGCATTCGCTAAACCGTCAATCGAAAAACGATACTCTTCTAGACCACAGAACACAGGACCGGTATCACCGCCGGGTCAACTAGAACGGCTACGTCGAGAAAGTGGCTTGTCCAGGGGAGGTCAGCATTACCAACCTATTGATAGAAGCTCACATGCGGATTCCGCGGCTATAGAAAGAAGATATAATCATTGTCTTTTCAGTTGCAACCGTTAACCCTCTGAACGCTTCGGAGGTATTCTCCTATGCTTCCCAAAGCCAACACCAACACGCCTGAATGGCAGTAACATCCGAAGTAACGTCTTTTCTTTACATAGGCTAACCGCCTAGCCAACACATACTGGTGGAATGAACCCCGTTGGGCCGAAACGAGAGACTGAAAGCGAACATGCTCTAGCCAGGACTAGGGAGGCTATCTCAATATAGGTATGAAATGTTAGTAAACATAATATCTAATGAAAGAGCTGACCTAGATTATCAATTGCATTATTCACCGGTTTTTCTTGGCTGTTGAGATATCAGCCTAATAGATATATCATTGGCACTGTTGCAAAGCAATCATACCCATACCCAATCAGGGAGAAAAGAAACAGAAAAAGAAAAGCAAAGAAAAGCCCTGGCGCTGCAGCTATATCCGGTAAAGGAAGCTGTACTGTGGGAAAACTGACTACACCATGGCGATGGATTTGTCTCCAATGTCGGATTATCCTGGGATGCCAAGAATTGTGCTTACTACATGTAGAAAGACTCTGGATAAATGGTGTTCCAACCGAGGTATATAATATGAATATGTACGCGTAATGCGCACCCGGTTCTAAAACTACAAAACCCCACTTACATATACCTACCCAAGTGTAATTGACAACAGGTACATGCATTGGAAACTGAATGCTCTCCGTGAACAGCTTTTAGAAACATTAACGTAAGAGCTTTGCAATGTACCCAGGTCGGGTCTGCATTGGCCGTCCTCATCTTCATTGAAACATTCACGGAAAGTCAAAAATCAGTTTCCGGAGGCGGAAACCTAGTGCATTTACCTCAGCCCACTAACATGCTTGTCTATGTTTAGTGCTCCTTGGCTCAAGTGTGAAGTAGTAGCGCTAACGCGCCGGGGACCCTGATACCCTTCCCCTCCTCAGGAAAGAAAACTCCCAATGGCCAATGTTGGTAGTGATTGCAGAAACTATCGGTGCATGGTCTTTGCTTTCACACAGTCTAGACTTTGACATGGCAGTACCCTCTCTATTCGTCGATTGCCTCCTGGCTGCACGGTAGCAATGAAACTGTCCGCTCAAAGAGAGTTTCAAGCAGAAGATAGGCCGGGTAAGTCGTTGCAATACAAGTGACATCGCTGTACCCAGTCCGTAATCGCAAAAGTCGCTCTAATCGGCAAGTTTGCAGGTATGTGGAAGCCGAAGCAGCGTGATTCTAGGGTAATAAACCCGGATGTCGCTGGCGATAGTACGTGTAGCTTTAAACTTCGACCGGTGGGCCCCTAGTTGATGATGGACAGAGCAACTAGCCCTTCACAGATACGATCTACAAAAGAAACACCATGATACCCATGCCTATTATAAAATCTAAATCCATAACTATCATATTCTTGTCTCGTGACTCGCTAACAGTCGCAAACCAAAGTAATTGGACGGGGAGATAACTTTGGCGGCACTAGAAAAGCCGCAAACGAAGGGCTGCTACAAATGCAACCTTATAGTCCATAGCCTGTGCATGCCTCAGAACCGTTCACCACGCATGGAGACATGTAGTCTACTCAACTATGTGTTTCTCCTCTCCTCCCCCGCATCCAGAACCATTTAACCTCAACCCCGGCTGACGTCGGGCATCTGACTGAAACATCGTGTGGGACTGGACGGATCGTTCTCTATACAGTAGATCAACCCAGATGTGTGGTTTTTCGATACTTGTTCGGTTAGTAAATCGAATATCTCAATCCCTATGGAGAATGCTTATCTGGTGGCCCGGAGTTTGCCGAAAGATCCCCCTCATGAGACTGGAAATTTAGGCTGTGCTTATTCACAGTCAAGCTCAGGCTTGGCACTTGTGTCCTGATTTTGAAGCGCTTGTGGCTTGCTTTAAAAACGCCTCCTGGTTAACCACCTTCCCGAAGAGCGAGGTTGTGGCCCCTTCAGAAGAATCCATCATGAGCGACGGAGCAAACCAGTCAGTATACGAGAACAGTAGTTCTTTTATACTGCTCATGGTCTGGTTGTCCACCATGTTTAAAGTTACCCCGGCAATAAACGGATTAGTGCGTCGATTTCCCCAAGGCTCCGGCCTTATCAGTAACCCCTAAATACGACGGTCGGCAGAGCTAAGCTAGTGCTAGTATTGGGCTTACTCCTACTGTGGCTTAAGGACTAAAGCACTCGCTGCATCGTCAAATGAAACTCGTAGAAGCGGTTCGGCCAGACACGCAGGCACCGATAATGCTATCCTGTCAATTGATGATGCTATTGTCCGTTTCAGGGAGGTGATCAGCGTGCCTTGTACACATACGATGGCCTGCGCGTGTAGCAGATACGAAAGTCCCAAGGCAACGATTGGTACAGGAAGAAACTATCTTGTCTTAGACACATCACAGTGACTGACTCTTTTCGGCAGGTAGGTAGCATCAGTTGCCTGGATCTTGTCCTACTAACCCTTACCCGATGTTCGTTTGGCCCAGAAAAAAAGGTCAGAGTGTGACCCTGCGATGATAATGGCTGAGGAGAAGCTTGTTATGCTACCCTCAAGTCTTCGTGGTGCGCAAATAACTATAAAAAGGGTGCTACTCCCCAAACGAAAGAAAGAAAATTATCATTCTTCACAGTCATCAATATCTTCCCATTCATATTTTTTATTACTCCAACGAAGATGAAGTTCTCTACATCTGTTTCCGCCCTTCTCTTGTCGGGGATCGCTGTTGCAGCTCCTCTGACTGAGAAGCGTATGGCAGCCAAGGCGGCCAGAGGTGCGACTGCAAGCCGACACTCCAACTTCCCCCAGGCCGTTGATACGGAGGGAAGGCTGCTCCTTACCAACACTACCAAGGAAGAATACAGCTCCAACTGGGCTGGTGCCGTCCTCATTGGCACTGGCTACACCAGCGTTACTGCCGAGTTCGTTGTCCCCCGGCCGTCAGCCCCGTCCGGGGGCAGCAGCAGCACCCAGTACTGTGCCTCCGCCTGGGTCGGTCTGGATGGTGACACCTGTGGCACGGCCATTCTTCAAACCGGTATCGACTTTTGCGTCCGGGGCGGCCAGGCCAGCTTCGATGCCTGGTACGAGTGGTACCCAGACTATGCGTACGACTTTAGCGGTATCAGCATTTCTGTGGGAGACACCATCAGAACCACGGTGACTGCTTCCAGCACCTCCGCCGGTGTGGCTACTGTTGAAAACGTTAGCACCGGAAAGACTGTCACCCACAGCTTCTCGGGTGAAAGCAACCGGCTTTGCGAGTATAATGCCGAGTGGATTGTCGAAGACTTCCAGTCTGGATCCTCTATGGTTCCGTTTGCTGACTTTGGAACCGTCAAGTTCACTGGTGCCCAAGCAACAAAGGGCGGCTCCAAGGTTAGCACTTCGGGTGCCACACTCATTGATATCCAGCAGAACGGCAAAGTTCTCACTTCTTCTTCTGCTTCTGGCAACACTGTCACCGTCTCGTACCTGTAAGCACATTGACAGTGCCTACATGTACAGCGGTCACGGCAAAACAACCAAAAACAAAAATCTGAAAAATTGGTTCACTGGGCGATATGGAAATGTTGGGGAGTGGCAGAGCCATACAATACATGTCCATCGTTAAGGCTTTTAGGTCATAGGATAATCTCAACGTGTCAAATGACATAGTGTGCATGTATCATGCAGTCGAATTTGCAGTTATCACGATGCGTAAAAAAGTAAGAAACGGAAAAGCTCCCTCGGATACAAGACTCCATGACTTGAGTCCACGGCTTTTCTGAACTGACGCCGCAATCGGCACACGTAGGATCATAATAGAAGTCAATGACCTAACTGAAGGTATGCCTCTTGTATTCAAGACTGTTTTGATAGCCTCCAAACTCATTCACAATTGTTTGATCTTTTTGTTTCCTTCTTGTTCTCTCTCTGTATATCTCCCTTGGATCTCCCGCGCGTCGTCGTCTCTTACCAGCGGGATTCTCAACCGTCTGCCAAAGTCTTGACAGCTTACGATGTACAAGGTACTCTGCACCCATTGGCACCATCACGGCGATGCTACGTGAGCCATGACCATTCAATGACAATTAGGAAGTTGTCTGTGATATAGCTTAATTCCTGGACAAGTCCTGCTGGCAACTCCTCGATTATTTTCCCTATGTCTGCCGCGTATTGGTGGACAATTGGCTTGTGACTGACCCGGCAAGCTTCAGGTTTGTCCAATTTGCTTACTCGAGGATAATATATTGTTGCCGTTGTTCCTGTTGTGCATGCTGCATGTACAAGGTATACTCCAGCCCTGCTTTGTACTTTAGGAAACCGCACAATTACTACTGGTACTGTTCACCGTCCATTAGTGGAAGCGCCTCACCTTCGTTCATGTATTGTGCTGTCCCGTTTGTTTGTTTTCTACTTTGTTCCTTGCATATCCATAATACCTGCGATACCAGCGCTGAGCTTTATCCCTTCTGGACGTCAACACCATTGACGTCATCTGTAACGATCTGAGGCTATCTTTCCTGGTTCGAGTGGCTAGGTCACTCAGTGGCCTCTTTGCAGCCAAAATTAGCGTTTCCCCTCCTGTTTTGTTGCAATGGGCGCTGGCAGGGATCGCCGCCGGGAACAACATCCGACCCGTTTCCGTCACGATGTATGATCTGCACGTACGAGAAACGTCAATTTCTCTGATCTGCGGTTGCTACACAACGCGTGTGCACTTATCGAGAGGCATTGGGTTTTGTCAACGTATCGCTCAGATACTGCTTTGTATAAAACTTTTTGCTTTTGAATGGCATACTTCCCTACAACCTAGGAAACGACGAACCCGGCTCGAGCGACATTGTCCACGCAACTATAGCTGTTGGGCTATTATTCTAGCCTCCAATTGCTTTTGGATAGAACCACTACGCGGCGTGATGTTGTGGTCAAAGGTGCAATGACCGTGGCTGACTACGTATACGTCGCTCTTGAAGCGCTATCACTTACCGTAAGCGGAACTGACGCTCTCAAAGTAGCTCTGATCATCAGCAAAGTCTAGCCAAAGTATGTTTGTATGGTGGGATTGTGTATACCTACTTTGCCCGCACGATAAACCGGCCACTGCGTCAGTTTATACCTGGAAAAGGGATCAGTCGCTTAAGTTCATGAATATTGAAAACAACAGACAGTGAAAAAGAATGAAAACCTATAAACAGCCGTGGCAGGTCTTCCGTTCGGCCGATTCAGCATCAACCAGGCCAACCCAAGTCGGGACCTGAACTTACTCGCCATACAACCGGGACTAATGTATCAAGATAAGAATGCCGGGAAGACTTTGTTTTTCCCTGCTTTGCCTCACACCGTCAAGCCGATTCAGTCATTGCGACCTAATATTGATTAAGCAAAGTCGGTGCCATATCAGCACGACGAGCTATCATCCGCGGCATATGCAGACGATATCGTCCGCCGTCATGTTCGGGCATGGTCGAACAATAGTAGCTACGGAATGAGTCAAATCACAATCCCACAAGCCCGAACTGATGTGCCATCGTCATCGCCTAGGCAGAGTTACGGCATGTGCTGAAATTGCTTTGCAAACGCGTGTTTATCGTGTGCATGTGTCACTTGGAGCAGAAAAAATCGTCTGGCTCACGAGCTGATGCCGAAGCGGTTTCCCGGCGCCGGCAATTCCCTTCGTCCCTTCAGGCAGTCCCGACCGGCACGTGTCCGAGGCGGCTCTGATCAGCCGTTCAGTCCCGAGTGCAGCAATGATGATGTCCCGATAACAGTGAACCACCCTGGCCAACATTTGCATGGTTCCTCTACCTATAATAGCCCAGTACATATTGATTGTGCTGGTCCTTATAGCTTTCATTATTGCAGGATCATTGAACATCGCGGTTTATTGGTTTGCCAGTGTCCCAAAGTGACGTTCCGGCCGATATCGGGAAACAGCAAAACGCAAGCGCAATGGCTTTAAGGATACCAATGCTTAGTAGTACGGCTACGGACGTTGGTTTCGTCACTCAATATCACATGCAAAAACAAAATCAACAGCTCATAACAAGAGAAACGGTTCAATTCCTAGATGAAGGAAATTAAGTGGATATGAGGAGCCGTCGACTGGCGGCGGTCCCGTGACTTCTCTCGGCTGGGAGCGGCTGTCTCGTCCTCATCGACCTCGGCATTTTCCTAATCAGGAAAGGCGCAAGGATCAGCCGGCGCTCTCTTTAATCGCATTTCTTGACAGTCACAGCAGCTTTCTCTCAATTTTCGCTCGAAGTTTTTTTTTTTTTTTTTCTTTGTTTTGTTTTTTGTCATCACGTCTCTCTTCATCTCTCATCCTGGTCAGGTACTGTTGTCCATCATGCCTTCTCCTCCGCCAGCCTGGGTTCAGGCATTACAGCCCTCGGGACCTCAAGGATCCGAGTTGCTGGCAAAAGAGCGAGAGCAGTCCAACGTGGCCGTCGATGCCCTCGGTGAGCTTCTGCACACCAAACAAACGCTGGAGCGTCAAAAGGAATTGGTCTCCATCCTGCAGTCCGAAAAAGTCTTCGACAAGTCCCAAAGTCAGAGCCTTGGTCGCGTTGAGCGGTTACAGAACGCGCTTCGCAAAGGGAAGCGTCTGCATCAGCTTTCTGTCGAGCGGAAGTGGTCATTGGAGGAGTACCATGCAGCAGCCAGCCTGCTTGGAGAACCCACTCCATATGCCCTGCACGCAAGCATGTTTCTCGTATGTTTTGCCGCGTTTCCTCCCTTGTGCATTGCATTCGCAATGACTGACGAATCCGGGCTGTCTAGGTTACCCTCCGTGAGCAGAGCAATGCCGAACAACGAAGGCTTTTCCTCGAGCGTGCAGAGAAATACGAAATCATTGGCTGCTATGCGCAAACCGAACTCGGCCACGGATCGAACGTGCGCGGACTGGAGACCACGGCGACATGGAACCCGGAAGATAAAACCTTCACTTTGCATTCCCCTACTCTGACGGCTTCCAAGTGGTGGATTGGTTCACTCGGACGCACCGCAAACCATGCTGTGGTGATGGCCCAGCTCTATATCGGCAATAAAAACTACGGACCCCACCCATTCGTCGTCCAGATTCGGGACCTCAAGACACACCAGCCTCTAGAGAACGTCTATGTGGGTGACATTGGCCCCAAGTTCGGATACAAGTACGTTGACCCACACCTTTGGAATAACTGTCTCTTTCCAATTTTCAAAATCTGACCTCAGCGTTCCTTAGCACCATGGACAATGGTTTCTTGCTCTTCAACAAGCTCAAGATTCCTCATATCAGCATGTTGGCCCGTTTCTCACGCATTGATCCTGATACTAACAAATATGTACGACCGGCTTTTCCAACTCTTGTGTATGGTACAATGGTTTGGGTCCGGGCCAATATCGTGCTTGATGCCGGAAGTGTGCTTGCCCGCGGTGTCACTATTGCCACTCGGTACTGCGCCGTCCGAAGGCAGTTCCAGGATCGAGACGCCGACAGCAACGCCGGGGAGACCCAAGTCCTAAACTACAAGATGGTCCAAGTGAGGCTGTTACCTTTACTGGCCTCCATGTACGGTCTTCACTTCACCGGCCGCGGCATGATGAAACTATATCAGGAGAACCAGGACCGCCTGAACAGTGCCACCCAGTCTGGCCAAGACAGTCGTTCGCCGGGTCCTGAGGCGCTGCGTGCCGGTGCGGACTTGCTCGCCGACCTGCATGCGACCTCGTGTGGTCTGAAGGCTCTCGCCAGTACCACCGCTGGAGAAGGACTGGAGGTTTGCCGTCGCGCCTGTGGTGGTCATGGCTACAGCAGCTACAGCGGCATTGGACCCTGGTACTCCGACTACCTGCCCACTCTCACTTGGGAGGGTGATAACTACATGCTCACTCAGCAAGTGGCTCGCTATGTAAGTTCTTTCCTTGTTCGTTTCTTGCCATACCATTCATCCATGTTCTCGCTCTCCCTTCTTTCCCTGGCAATCTTCCTTGAACGTGTGCTTCGTTTTACTTGACAGCGATGCTGACCCTTGTGATCAGCTCCTGAAATCTGCTCGTGCAGTACTTGCCGGCAAAGGAACCGGCAACGATACCAGCCAGATTCTGCAAACCTACCTGGCTCGTAAAGACAAAGGTGCCTCATTCGATATCCTGGAAGTGGACAGCGACTTGGTCGCTGCTTTTGCATGGCGCACCGCCCATTTCACCTTCGAGGCGCTCAAGCATCGTGACGTGGAGAAGCGGTCTTGGAACAGTCTGCTGGTGGACTTCTGGCGACTTTCTACGGCCCACTCTCAGTATCTCGTGGTGAAGAACTTTTACGAAGCCGTGTCATCCCCGGAAGTAGCCTCTTCGGTCAACGGGCCCACGGCCGATGTATTGCGTAAACTCTTCCGCCTGTATGCCTTGTACACCCTGGAGCGTGAGGCCGCCGATTTCTACGCCTGCGGCGCTGTGACGGTTCGCCAGATCACTCTTACTCGCACAAAGGCCGTTCTAGCCCTGCTAGACGATATCCGCCCACATGCCGTGTCCCTCGTTGATGCTTGGAAAATCCCCGACTGGGTCCTCGACAGCAGCTTGGGCCGTTCAGACGGCAAGGTCTATGAAGATCTCTTCCGCCGCGCCAGTCAAGAAAATCCAGTCAATGATCTTATCTTTGACCCATATCCGTGGAACGAGGCTGCTCTGAAGAATCCTGCCAGCAAGCTTTAGCCGTCTCTAATTAGGATATATTACTTTCATTTCGTCCGCTCATTGTGGCAAGTATGTATATATAGAGTTGCTTTTTTCTTTTTCTTTTATCTCTTCTTTTTAACTTTTTGTGTTTGGTTTTGTGTGCGGTTTGGTTTTCTGGTTTCCTTTGGTGGAGATAGACATAGACGATAGATATATGCGACAAAGAGGTCGCAATAACCCATTGTTACTTGATATAACTTCAATCGACGGCATTCTACTAGAATATTCTCAATCCTGTATACTAACGACATGGCACTGAACACTTGGCAGCAATTTTACGATATGCTCGGCAAAAATGCCTGCATGTCTGCAACGGGAGGTCAATGACCTAACCAGTTAATGGAATCCAGCCCGGGCTACGTCCAATCAACGTTGTTCTGTATGGAAAATTAAGGTTAGCTTAGTATGATTGGCTCACTTGTAATCTTCCGATAGAGCATACACCAATCATAATAAAGTTGTCTTCTACTGTCGGGCCAATCAGGTGCATTGCCCTCGAACGGGCCCCGCAAGCTTCATGAACCATATGTAATGCTTGGCCACCCATGATTCGGGATATCGATCGTTTCCGGGACATGCTGGCCATAAAAATTTCTTCTCCTATATGCTAAGCATGAATCATGGCCTCTCAGTATCACTGCTCACATTCAAGACATTGAAGAAAATCTTCTAGCTGAGTTCTATTTTCAAGCGAATACATGGGTATGTGTTGGGGTGTCTATATATGGTACTCGTGTTGGCGGCGCTTTGCTCTGTGATGCAATGAAAATCTTTACAATCATAGCTTGCAAGGTGGAACATCTGATACTGCACGCGAACTCTCGCGATATGAAGTTGTTGTACCCAGCTTGCAACCAATATGCCGCTAAATCAGCCCTCTGAAAGAACATAGGGTGTCATTGAAAGGCGCGACCTTGATCTATCGCTGCGGTGGCATTAACTTTCCTGCCAACAACATGGACATCGAACCGTCAAACAACATCCCTGTCGGGCTTGTGGACGGCCTACGAGAAAATAGTTTTGCTGTCAGAATGGTCGTCGGGGTGTTCCTCTCCATAGCAATATACAATGCGATCGAATTAATGCTACTCATCTTAAAGACGTTTCGGCGATATCATGGCCTATACTTTTGGTCTATCACCATATCCACCTGCGGAGGCGTCCTTCCTCTGGCAATTGGCTCTCTAATCCATTTCTTTTGGGTCGGCCCATTGGTGGTGGCCTTGGTCCTTACTACCTTTGGTTTCTATTGTCTCGTCCCGATGCAGTCTGTCGTGTTATTTTCGCGACTCCATCTTGTGTTCTATAACGAGCGAGTGTTACGGATCATCCTGTACGTGATTGTAACAACAGGCGTCCTTCTCGTCGTCCCGACGACCATCACCATGTTCGGATCAGCCTATGTTCAATCGCGCTCATGGAACAAAGCCTACCAGGTCACTGAACGACTGCAACTCACTGGTTTCAGTATCCAGGAACTGCTGCTTTCATGTTTATATATTCACCAAACTATCCAACTTCTCCGCTTGAACCCTATGCAAGGGAGACGACGAAAGAGCATCATGTATGAGCTTTTAGCGTTCAATCTGGTTGCCATACTCTTGGACGTCGCCCTTTTGGTCCTGGAGTATCTCAATATCTACTACATGCAAGTTGCATTCAAGGCACTTGCATATAGTATCAAGCTGAAGATGGAGTTTGCTGTTTTGGGAAAGCTGGTCTCGCTGGCTGAATCCAGCCAACTCCGCCCTCTGGACAGTGGCTTCTCTGGCTTTGATACAACCTCAACATGAGAATGTCAATTGTATCTAAACTATACACAAGACCTCGGCTTTTTTAAATGATATATGACATGCTTCTCAAATGAAGGGAAGACAACTGATAGATGGATAGATGAACATGCCCTCTCATGTAGCAGATCCTTTTTAGCCTTGTTGTCACCGTCCACTTGACATGCATGCAACACAGATTCTTCATTCAGCCCTTCAATTTTTCAACCTATCACTCAGCCTGTAAAAGTCTGTTTTCTAACAGGAAATTGTTCACAACCTTATTGAAACGCTCCGGAAACTCCATATGCAGAAAATGGCCCGCTCCATCCCAGATCTCGACCTGGAGACGTGGGATATGATGAAGCCATACTTTGTCAAAGTCCGCAAACAGGGGGGTCACAATATGGATTGCTGGGATGTCCTTCACGTCATTGTAGCGCCAGTTATGAGGAATGATGCCCGTCGTTGCCACCGACGCGCGAACGTGGGTTGCAGTGCCCACCATAATTTCAGTCACAGTTTTCCTGATCGAACCGTCCGCATCGTTCTTATCAGTGAAGAGACTGTCGATAGTTTGCAAGAAGAAGCCGTCGTTGTTCAAGTTCGCCCCCAGTTTCCTACGGTCCTCGAGTGAGAGGTACGTTTGTGGCAGATCCCAAAAGGAGTCAATGTAGAGGACCCCCAAGACTTTGGCAGGAAAGAGGCGAAGCACCATTGTTGCTAAAGGTCCGCCGAGGCTGTGGCCGATCAGTACCGTGTGTCTGATACCCTCTTGCTCCACAACGGCGTTGATTGCTCGGGCGAGGAACTCTTGCGTATACTCGATACCGTAGGGCGCTTCGCTCTCTCCGTGTCCAGGCAGATCTATCAAGACGGAACGATATTTTGTGTAGAGTGGCTCTTGTGCGGCCCATAAAGTCCGGTTGCATGTCCAGCCATGAATGAAGACTAGGGCCTGGTCTCCAGTGCCATAGCTATCATATCTGACTTCAGCATCCCTGAAAGAAAGGGACCGAGTCGTTTTGCCCAAGCGTTTTGGCGACATCTTTGGGGTCGATTTGACGATTTGGACAGTTACTTTGTTGCAGTATCAAACTAAAGCAGGATGAAGATGGGATTTCTCTGAGCCACGCCATTGACAACATGAAGGATCCTGTTTATATAAACCACTCTTTCTGGATCGGAAAAGCGCAGCCAACATTGTACAAAATCGTAGATTGCATTAAGAAAAGTCAATTAATAAGAAGGAAACACGTAACTAATAGTATTGCGTGGGAGTTTATTATCTTGTCTCAGCCAAAATGAACGTCAGCACAGATGTAAAGCAGCTTTGGAATATCCAGCGAGGCTCCGGAAGTACGAAACTCCGCTATACGTTCAGCCGCCAACAGGTGCCGTCCGCATTTTCCCTTTTTAAAATACCATCTATAAAGTAGGTCTGCAGTGGTTCGCCTGTCCTAATCCCCCACAACTCCGGTAATTGGCGCGGTTGCAAGCATTCTGTTATACCATGTTAGAATTGAAGTTAATATACTATTAGTATCGGTACCTCTTTCACAAGTAGTCAACTATGGAAGGGAGTGATAAAGTATCACAGCTATCAGTGGAGCTGTACTTACATGTATATGTATCTTTTCATGTTGACTATATGTCTCTGTATTGAATTATATGAAAAGTGACGTCTACATGATCGTCTGACGGTACATATTTATAGAATTATCTTTTCGACAAAATTAGGAGCCTCAGCCAGCTAAACATTGACCCGATGCGGCTCATAGAATCTGAAAGGTAAAGTTGGTTTTTCGGTTAACTAGAATTCTAGATTGGTTGATTATTGACCAGCTCTGTTTGAGCAGTAACTCGTTTCTATACATGAAGCTGTGGCTAGAAAAAAGCATACGCAGCTACGAAGCGCCAACTATCTTGCTGCGCTGAACAATCACAAATAAGAAGAAAAAGAAAGAGAAAAAAAAAAAAAAAAAAAAAAAAAAAAAAAAAAAAAAAAAAAAAAAAAAAAGGAGAAGAAATGAGGAAGAAGACCAGTAATCATAATTTTAGTGGCGCTTGAGCTCCAGGAGCGCTGGCGTCATCAATGCAGTGGAAAACGACAAATCGTGCTCGAGGCATGAACCTAGTGGCACTTATCAGGAGTACAATGAAAGACAGAGAGCTTAGCAAAAGAGAAAAAAAAAAAAAAAAAAAAAAAAAAAAAAAAACAAAAAAAAANAAGAGAAAAATATTCGTTGTTTTGCCAGCCAACAATCGGCTTCAGGGCTTATCACCTCTATGCTACTAAATCCTTCGCTATGTTCGGAAGATTAGATACTCCCTATAGTTCCACAATGCTAAACCGTTAACGTTTTAATCTTCTAAAATTAGTTTTAGATACGAACCTAAGCGGCCCTGGATCAACTGGCTTAGGTGTAGTTATTTTGCTTAGCCTTCTTTGATCCGTTATCTCAATTCCCATTTCCGCGCATGTCTTGGAGGCGTACAAGAAAGTCAAACTAAACTCCGAATTAGAACAAGATTAGGATAGGAAAATGAAAGTAAGGTTTGTAGACGCTGTTTTAAACCGACGTATAACCTAAAATATTCGTTCCTGGTTTAGAAAGAGAATGATTACTGATTGGTTTGGAAATAATAAACTTGGCCCGAACCAAAACCGCCTGTGCACTAATCGCTTTCAAGCCTTTACAAGACTGAAGTGAGTCACTTTCACATGTATTCCCCAGTACAATTCTCTGTCTACATGTTAACAAGAGACACTACTCTTCCAGCTTGATTTGCACCGACACGGCGAACGGCGTTAATACACAGCATTGGGCTTCGACAACCTCTGTAGATAATAACAATCCATGTTCACTTCCAAAGATAGTTTTCCTCGCAATTTCAGTCGAAATGCATAGCCTCATTTACCAAGACTTACTGCTGAAGCTTGCGTTGCGCAGCCAGCCTATGCATATTCGGCGTCTGAACACCCCTTTTGATGTCGGCCTTGATCACAGTTCGTGGTGCTTTTCTACCCGTGAAAAGTTCAAAGTCAAATGCCATGCGTGCGGCAAGGTTTTCGAGGCCATCTACAGCAACCCAGCCCTTTGTGGCGTTCTCATGGATTTGGTGTAGAAGAGGCGTTGACGCTGATCGACAGTTGAGATCAAGAACAACACCGCCTGTAGTGCTTTTCATCCACTGGAGAGGAAGAACAAAACTTGCTTTAGTGGATTCACCTGCGGGTGCTGGTACACAGGAGACCACTATGGTAGGTTGTGCCATATCACTGTCCCAATCTGCCTGGAGAGAATCCACGATGCGAATATTCGGATCGAACGCACTCTCAGAAGTATCTCGTGTCGAATGGAATTCAAGGAATCGCCTTGCTAGCGCACTTGCGTTGCATAACGTGCGATTGTAGATTACAACATTCCTCACACCAATCTGCAGCAGCGCATACAACGCAGCATGGGCCATTGCACCGGCCCCGACGACCAATGCGACAGTGTTTGCAGTAATAGCATTGGCTGGAGAAAGATTGCGCTTAATACATTCACCTATACTCAACCAGTCTGTATTATCGCCATACAACCCAACGACTCTGTTAGACATGTTGCGCCGCTTCCAGAATTCGGATGGAGGACTGGTGACGCCCTCAAACAATTGACTGCGGATAGGAATCACAGTATTGACCCTGCCTATGTTCTTCGCGTGCTCGCTAAGCGAGGAGACTGATGACAGAGCCGATAATTTGTAAACCGAGCTAAACACACTAACGCCACCCACGAGTGTATCCTGAAGTAGGTCATGAAAACGTTCGGTGGATTCAGTATGAGCGGTGTGTGGAAGGCCATAAAATCCGAATGCCGCGCGCAGGGCACGAAGCACACAAGTGTCTGACGTGTCTTGGTCGAGAAGATAAAAGTTTCTCCGCTCGTAGATGAATGAGGAATACAGAGCGTGTTGTATCGAATTTATCGAGAGGTGGTCACCACCAGAGTGTTCCACACCGGTAATTGTTACTGGGGTGAGAATCTCATTTTCGCAGCGCGACCACCGCCCCAATGGCCCCGTATTATACGCAATAAGAGGAACTTGTGACCCCAGTCGGCCAGCAGACACTTTGAATGCTATAACAGCCGAGTTATCCTCTATTGATTGTGCGACCTGTGTAAGGCGTATCGCCTCAAGGCCTGGAATGGAGGCCGCGTGTTCGAGTACATTCCAACGTGATGCAGTTGACCACCCGTTCGCCCCAGGATCAGGGTCATGGTATGTCCCTATAATTCTAAAAGGGTGCCGGTACGGAAGTAAAGTTGAGACAGCGTGCAAACCAAGCTCCAAGTCCACAGTAACGTAATCCACGCCAATTCTGGAGCCGTGTCGTAACAAGTCGACATACAAAGCTTCGTACTGAGTCACAGTTGGCGGGCAATGGATGTGATAAATAATTGGGCCGTCGAAGAAACGGCTCAAGATAGCATGAGCCACATTGATCTGATTTGAAGTATCGAATAGTGCATGACCGGATACTTCGGAAAGATCAATGCTGAGTTGGCAAGCGTCTGCACCGCAATCCAGTAATTTAATATCAAAACTGGAACTGCTGATTTGAGATAATGACAAATCGAGTAGGTAGCTTCGAGGATATCTTGATTGAGGAACTGCCATTATCATTGACTTTTCGGTTTGCTGGCGGGTTGGTTGTAAGATGTTTCTTAGAAATCGGATAAAGCTCTCTTCCATGCGCTTCAGGCGTAAAGGCTTAGGAGAGGCAGACATGCACAAGTTGGGATCCGTGGCTAATGATTCCGAGAAGTCTTCCTCGTCCAAGTTAAAGAACTCATAATGTGATGAAGCTCTATACACGCGATTTTCAAGGTCAATCACTCGCTTGACCGTATTCAAATCAGGGTGTTTCAGATAACGCTGTAGCCCTCTTACGTCTCGCATCACGAATACAATGGCATGCCTGTGAGAATATTCTTCTAGAACAGCATAGGCACGCTTTCCAACGCAGCCTGATGGCCAGACGATTACGGACGTTTCCGCATTTTGTTCGAATACTTGGCGAATGACCTCTAGATCAGGCACAGTGCATTCGTGATTCTTGTTTCGCCGCACATACGTAGCAAGTGGAACGCCGTATCTGTGACAGAAGATATCATCGATATCGACCGATTTCAGACCTAAGGAGCTTGATGCAATAGTTGCCAGGCTCGACTTGCCAGCGCCATGGGGCCCAATAAGAACAATGGAGGAGTCTCTCGCGTGCCTGTCTCGGTTCTTCAGAGCCATACGGGCAAAGAGCTTTCAGCAATCCTTCATTTTACCTTTGACCCGAACAGTTGTCGCTGCAGAGAAAGACAGTCGACGTGCTTGTATGCCGTGACTGTGACTATAGCAGAGATTGCCACCAGCAAACTGCTGACAGAGCAACGCTAATAACGAACCGGAATATCACTAAACCGGTTAACAGTCTTCGCCAAAGGAAACGAAGTCTATCGGGTCGTGGTAGAGAGCCGGAGTTGTGCAACTCCGGAAGGCCCCACTCCTCCAACGAGGTGCGATTCTCTAAGTATCCAGCTGCTATTGACGAGGCTATCCCATAAGCTTCTATCTATAATCGTACAGTGCATTTCCATGGCTTCTGCATAATGGGATCACGTTATCCATTGGGAACCGCCCGTCGTGCAAGAGATGGAAACAAGGGATTGATTAGGGAGCAGCAGGCGAGTCGAGCTGATGCGACCCTGCCAACGGCAGGCAACAGAAAGCTGCCGACAAGGAGGATTTCACGAGCCTGCGATTTGTGCCGTTCGAAAAAACTGCGATGTGACGGCATACGTCCAACTTGTCGTGCATGTAGCCAAAGTGGGCAGGATTGCACCTATGGAAGTGGAACGAAGAAGCGTGGGCTCCCAACCGGCTACGTCCGTATCCTGGAGGCATTATGGGGCCTGGTCTTTGAAGCTGTGCCAGATAGTATGCAAACTGTTCTAGCACTATTGCAAGACGCGCATGTCATCTGGGATGAGGATGACAAGGTCACGCTTTCTAGCTGTCGCGCCACATCCGGCGCTGGGCTACGACAATCATGGGCTAGAAGCTCAGTCCGACAACAAATAGATCAGATGGTACACGATATAGAGAAAGGAGAAAAGCCTTCACCACGACGCCGTATTGCGGACACCAACCCGGGACCGCTTTGCTTTAGCAGCTGGACGCTGAATGAACAGATACATACCAGCTTTGCCCTGCGTCGGAAGTCCGATGGATCAGTGGTAGAAGCCCAAGACGTGCGAGAAAATTCCTCCGATGCTACTGCCACAGACTGTCAAACATATTTGATGCAATTACTAAAAGTCCCCGATGATACACTTCCGCCACGCTCGCCACTGCCAACTAATGCTTGGTCTTTGATCGACACACATACTCTGTACACAAACTCATGGCTTCCAATCGCTCCTAGAAACGAGGTGGTCCGAATAATGAGCCTCTATCAGGACAATTCAACTTGCACGTTGCCGGAAATGGCGTTAATGTGGGCAGTGCTGGCGTTGTCATCATTTGTTCACCATACGAACGAGCCCTCCAGCGAGCGTCCCTCATCTCGTTCATACTACTGTCGTGCATTGAACCTGGTGAAATTCGATAACTCGATCGAATACGCGGATTTTGTGCCCGCTTTGGTGCTTCTGGCTATGCTAGATATGTCGGACAATAAATGGGAGGCAGCTTCCATACTCATTGGCAATGCCGTCAGAGCCGGTCTCATGACTAGAGATGATGGCACACCTCGCTGTCCTGTGCGACACTCTCTATTCATCCTGAGCGCTTTTGCTATGGATACGTTAGCAGCTGCCCGGATGCGCTTCGTACCCCATTTGCGTAGTAGAGATGTCCGTTGCATGCTCGATTTCGACTCGCAAGGGCCAGAAGAATGGGAACAGTGGCCCGGGGAACAACACCCTTTGAGAAGTCTGAGTACATTCAAGGAATACGTGAAACTTCTCATGATTCTGAACGATTGCATATATGAGTCCCAGCTCTGTTCCCGGGGTTTCATCTCAAAGGTCTCTACGGAACTTGAATCATGGCTCTTTGCGCTCCCCAAGCATTGCAACTTTAACTCGACAGCTGATCTCCCAGAGGCGAATCAAGAGACTCCAAGGATGCCCGCGCCCGTGGCAAATTTAGGAATTATGTTTGATGTTGTGCTCTCTTTCGTTCAGGCCTCTGCGCGGTCTGATCTTGGTTTCAGCAACATCGGACCGAACTTCCGGGACAGTCCCTCAAGGTTGAAACAAATATACCTTGAAACATTCAAAGCTCACCCATGGGCTGGCATACTCAACATTCATGATCACGCTTTTTCGATGAGATCGACCGCGAGCTCGGCTTCCAGCTTATGGGGACCAAGGTTAACCGCTGCACGAAAGAGCACGGATGTACCAGCAAATTCGCTCAGCTCACAAGCCCTTTTTGGGGACCTGAGTAGCCAGAGAACAATAGAAGAGTTAATTGATGAGCTATCAACTACTCAAGCGGTGGCAGAGCACAACAGCGGATCAAATCAGTTCATGTATGATCTTGGATTTTATGATACATAATGCCAGCTGCCACCTACAATACCAGTATACCCCCTACCCTTCGAGCGTTATAAGGATAAAATAATAATGATGCGAAATCTAAACTCTTTTCCAGTGTTCAGCCTGCAATGGTTTGGAGGGTGGTGACATCACTTGACGTCGATGAACTCAGTAAGGCACGCAGGCGGAATAGACATCAACAACCGTGGCTGCCTTCACTGTCGGGCTCGTGGCAACCACTAGCACAGAGTTTGGCATGCCCAACCTGACCCGGGTTGGTACAATGGAGAAGAATGTTATTCAGGTCCTCGCTTTCGTATCCTGTACCCTGAAGCGCAGCTCTCACATCGTCTTCAGTAAAGCCTGAAATCTGGAGTTAGAACAAGAGCAAGCAAAATCTTGTAGTATAATCGTCTTATTACGCTGTACCTTTTGCATCGATAAGAGTCTCTGCGCAATAGTCAAAGCTAGGGGTGCATGTTTTGTCCGTGAGGACAGTCTGAGCCAAGAGTGCTATAATGCTGAAGAAAACGGAGGACCGCATTTTGAGTGAAGATATTCAAAGGGGAAAGAAACGTGGTTGACAATAGAATATACTTCACGTAGCAGAAGTTACGAGATGCGTCTATTTATTTGTTTGATTGACAACGCATGTTACATTCCTAGGTAGCATTCCTCTGTCGAGGCGGTTGATACTCGCCCCCCGAGGCACAGCGATCAACGTCTCTACACACCGATAAAATTGAAAACAACGGCCGAAACCTCAATTCTGAAGGTCTTATAGCATTTACTATAGGAAAAAGGAATAATTTATATTTTTCTTGAAGCTTTCACCATTATATAAATCACAACCCGGCTTTCGGTTTCGGCAGTCCAGTACAGAGCCCCAGTCTTTCAGGTTAACATCTTGCTACAAGTGTCAACTGGTGAGAAACGTGCAAATGTTGCCTATTCTGATATCAAGATTTATATCTACAACAGTCAGCCGCTTGACACTGTATACAAAAATATTTATTCCATTATCCTGGAAACCTGAATTGTCAATCTAAATGACTCAACTTCGTAGTGATTCACTTTGATACAGTAGTGTTGTCATTGGTGCAATCCTCAAACTAGGTGGCCGGCCAATGACATGCAATTGCGCGCCCCCACTGCTTCCGGTTTCTTTTGAGCTCCAAGGTTATTCACACACTCATTGCATGTAATTCTCACAACTAAAATCCTATCATAGAGATGACTTCGTGCTTGTCTTGCCGCCATGGTTGCAAGGCTAAGGACACTGACTGGATGCCTGTCATGTATGATGTTGTTTATTCATGAAAAGTTTGATATGTCTCACACTAACAGTTTCAGGTCGCCGACGCCGTAAGAAATGCGATGAAAGGAAGCCCATCTGTGTGGCATGCCAACGCAATAGAATCGCGTGTCAGTGGCCTACATTGGGACACACTGATGGGCGCCGTCGGCGTTATCCTAAACCATTCAATTCCAAGTGTCTTGTGGCGACTAACTCAGCAAGACCGCTTGCCTATGAATGCAGTTCGCCACTAATAGAGCGTGGTGTGAGCCATTTCCGCGCAGTATTCGAAGGACGAGACTCTCTCCTGGTTGAGTACTGTCTAGAACATTTTCTACCTTCCCAGTACCATAAAACTGCAGATGGCAGACCGACCGTTGACTTGTCCTACCTGCGTTATATGTGCTTGGACTCTCCCTGCCTGCTTAATGCTGTCGCTGCCTGCGCCACGATTGACTTCACCCGACCGGTCAATGAGCAGCACGAAAAATTGGCACGAAGGCTCTATATGACGGCAATCTCCGAGATTTTGGCGGGGATATCGGATCGTTCTCTGACTGGAACAGAGGATCACTTATTGGCGACTGTTATATGGCTATGTGTATTTGAGGTTAGTGTTACGTTCTCTTATCTATACCATCGTCTACAAACATTCATCCTGATAAAGTCTTAGCGGTCTTGTTCTGGTGGGCGTGAATATAGCGCTATACATGCAGCTGCCCTGCGGAGGATCTTGCTTTTGCGGGAACCCATGGATTTCAAACACTCCTCTACAGCTGAGCTTGTTTGGGAAAGAATGTGTGTGGAGTCATATATCTACCATAGTGCTGTGACGACTCTTTTCGATTGCCGTCACGATCTTCTGGATGATACCTTTGCGGTCCTGAAGAAATTTCAGAGCCGGATGTCGCCATGCCTGGGCACCTTGGACGACCCCGGGGATTTTGTATCGACCGCTTCAGATGTTCAATCGCCCGTTCTCGGGGCTCCATATCACATTTTTCTCGCTCTAATGCAGGGGATACGACTTGTTCGCACTGCAACCCCCCGCTCCCAGGGAAACTGTATGCTTGCATGGTCATACTATCACAATGTGGCCAAAACTCACTCCGCGCTTGATACGGTTTGTACGTATTACGAAGACCCGCGAAGATGGATTGGAAGATTATATGCGAGCGCCATTCGTCTTTTGTTTTTGTATTATATCTCTTCTGGAGAGGGAGACTTTTCCGACAAGCCTGAGTTGGTAAGGTGCTATGCTGAAATCCGGTCCACCCTTGATGCGGCGAGAAAACTTCTCATAGCTACAGAGGGCGAAGTTGATCGCACATGGGGTAAATTCTTTCTATGGCCGTTAGCAGTCATTGGTGCCGTGGTATGCGAGGAAGGCGACATTTCCCTCGTGCGGAATTGGCTGGATCGTGTTTCGAAGAGAGGTAACAGCAGCGATGTTGTAGTCATCAGAGAAGTTTTGGAAAGACAAATATGGGCCCACTCCAACAGCGAGTCGCACACATATCCAGAGTCTTATTATAGCCCCGGTCTATCAATTATACTCAACACTAGTATAATGAACAAAACCGCAACGAGCCTAGCCTCGAAGCTTGCATTGACAAAACCAACGCCTAGCCTCAATTGAGTGAGGACTGTTGAATGGTAACGTGATATGACACCGCCGCAAGCGGTGAATTGCCAACTGATACATCTGATCAACGTGGATCCAGTTATTTGTTGTTCTACACGTTTGTTCTCGGGTCGACATTGGTGGCTTTCTCGACGAGAACGTAGACATGGGATTTGTCGGAAACCTATTCCATAAAAAGATTTTTTCCATGTCTATACAGCACCATCTACACTTCGAAAAAGTGCATCGCAACTTGAGTTTGCGGCAATCATTTTCAAGACACATTATGGCTGCTCTTTGAAAACAAGCCTTAAGTATACTCTCATGGGCTCCTTGCTCAAGTTTATTCTTTGTCTTTGATGGAGCGAGGATCTCGGTCCAGTGACAGTCCAATGAGCGTCTATCTAGGTATAACAAGATGGCAGATTTTGGTGGGATACCTTGCGTGCCTTCCAACGGCTGAGTTGGGTTGTGACTGAGATCAGCTTTATATTGTCACGAGTGGCAAGAAAACACGATGCGAACCGCTAGAGTATGAGACATATATGTCCTCTTTACCGAAGACTGGAAGCAACAAATGATTAACGGAACTATCATTTCTTGTTGATTTAGCAGGAGAAAGTGTGGCATTATAAGATGGCGGTCGAACGGTCTATTTATGTCTAATAGCACACGTCGATATGTATACTCCAATGAAAAAAATAAATAAATAAATAAAATAAAATAAAAAGAAAACAAAACAGCAAAATGACCGTAATACTCTATATGGACAAGGCAAAAAATTTCAACTTGCTGTCTAAAATCTGCAAGGATCTTGACAGCCCTTCCAAAGTCTGGGCCGGATAGTCGGTTTGATAGTCGGCTAATGTAGCCTCGATGATACATGTCATTTTGGGATCTTTGTTAGCCAACAATGCTGCCATGAGCGCGAGAACATTGCAGCTAGCTCCAAGAGGTCTATAGTCATGTGATTCGTCGCATAACGTTAAGATCCGGTTGACCAAGTCCACTGATTCAGAGTCGTACTTGAGGTTTTCCGGGTCCATCACTGCCAGTATGCAATTGAAGATGGTAGCGATAACCAATCCTAGGGCATATATGCGTTGGTGGTTTGCATGAAGGTATCGAGAACGGGTATGTGCCGGGATCGCATTAACTGTGTCGTAGCGAGTCCGCAATACCACAAGAACTTTTTGGGAGGAAATGTGGATTGGCCTGATTTCGTCGAAAAGGGCAGCAATCTCATTTTCATCACTCGCGTTCCGCGCTCTTTGCATAAACCAGGGAACGCGGGAAAGCATGAGCATCAAACGGTTCTCTGGAGTATGTGAATCGTAGTGGCTGCTAACAAGCCTCTCCCATTCAGTCGGTGTAAAATCAATTCTATCATTCCACAACGCTTCAAGAAGCTGGTCTCCGGATCAGCAAGCTGATATGAAGGACAATCCCTAGGAACGCGTCGGAGGCACATACCACCGGCCCTCGCAACGAAAGCATCACTTTGGCTTCAAATTCATCCCTGGGAGCAGTATATTGTCGGGCTTTGAGGATTTTAGCAGCTCCTTCGCAGTGCCCTGTAAAGCAACTCCCTCCGGTACCAATGAAGCCCTGGCCAACAGTAAGTGGCGGACCGGATCTTGACTGATGCACTAACCTACCTGACATATCAACAACATCATAACAGCACAAAGAGTCTCTGGACTGGTGGCTTTCACCGAATCGTTTAAACAAACCCTGAGCTTGTGGAGAGCATTGGAATACTTTGTTAATGCTTGTACCGAGATGTCTTTATAGACGCAAAAGCTGCAGTGGGCAGCACAAACAGCATCGACGGATGCGTCCAACGCTTCATTCACTCCCAGCCTTTGGGGGATGTCTGCCAGATATTCGCCATAATTCCAAACAAGGTTATATCTCAAGTCAGTGGACAGTTTGAGTGTCTGAACGAACAGACTCGTCATGAAAGTCAAATCATTGGATAGAGGAAAGAAGAGAGTTGTAGATTCTTTCCGAACTGGCGAGACAGCGACTGCTGATCGAAGGTTTTCTGCCTCTTGCTTTGTGATCATCTCTTGTTTACTCTTCGGTTGGGGATGTTTTGCAAAACGGCGCTCTTCTTTAAATTTGAACCTTCGCTCGCCTGAGCCGACACAAGGTAATTCAAGGCGGAGACACCGCGAGCACGTAGGTCTCTTTTCATCACACTGAACTCTTGTAAATACAAGGCGGTCGGCAGTACTGGAACAACAGCAGTATACACTACCTTTTTCTTTTGTCTGCGACAGCCGTCACATGCACGGCCACTGGGCACTCCTGGCATCGTCGACGGTGAAGTGGCACGGAGAGAGAGAAATACAAGATGGGCTTTTGGATACCTCAGCTACTCAATGCTTGTAAGATAGTGGAGGGATTTTAAATTGCTCTGGTAAAAACTGTGCTCTTCACTCATGAAGAGGTGCGCGATATATATATATATATATATATATATTGTAGGTAGATTTTGGTAGGAGGTGACTAGCGATGATAGTGAAGAGGCTGCGCCGAGAAGTGCGGCTGCGTTGGTGGAGAGCTGACTGGAGTAGCCCCGGATCTGACGCCAAACTCGAGACTTGACCAACCAGGGCCAGCCCTATGTTTTAACATGCAGCACCCATTCACGCTGTCCAATCGTGTCAATCGCTGTGTAGTTGCGCAGCTGATTTAAGCTATGAGACTAAGAGAACAAAAAGAACGTTAAAAAAATAGGGATGAAAAAAGTATTCATACAAATATGAAACCGACACCTGTTACGCTGATGCATTTGAAACAAGGATATTGTACTGCCCCTTGGCAAAATAGGTCGTCTATGAGAGTAGGACTACGTTCCGGTGTATCCTTGGTGAACCGGATTTCAAGAATTGTTTATAATATGGGAATAACATCATGTTTGAGGGTGATGGCTGGATTCATTTCGGCATCATTTCCATCAGACATCTACCAGTGGGTATTGCTCTGCAACACTAGCGTACGTCTCCGCAGAACAGGCATAAGTACATTGCAAACCGGAGACGTCTTACTATAACATCCGTGATTTTGACCCGTCAACAAGCGTAGCCTCCGCTCAGCCGAAAGGTATGGTATCAAGCACGGATAGAGCTGAATATCTGATGATGGTGATGCTTTCATGATGTTTATAGGGCCTGCTAGCTTCTGGTCTTCACCTCTTCACCATGTCAAGAGAGATGGCTGTGCTGTTGGTAGTACTACAAGTAGTAAACAACCCACTACTGGCCAGGATTCACGATGTGAGTTAAATGCTTATCCATGGTATCGATAGCTGGGCGGCGGAACTTTGCAGTTATTGTTCTTGGTCAACAAAATATAGTATACGAGGCGAAGATGCTTCACTCTCTCCATGCAATTGTGATTCTGCTCACTCGTGCCATGCTCCGGAGATTTCCAAAGCAAGCTGAGACGAAGGGGCCATCCAAAGGGCTTAAGCTTACCATGTCTCTGCCGTTATCCCGCTCGTTGATCGCCGCCATGCTTACTGTCCGATTAGTTCTTTTCAAGGCGCAAGCCTGGGTAGAATTGTCACAGAGGGACATACTAAGAAGTATGACGGCACAGCCTTGTTTTGTGAGTTGCAAGGCTCATAAATGATTACTTTTACTGATCTGTACATGCAACGGTGCATATGCGGCACTTGATTGGTCAGGACCTCAGATCTACGCTAATTCCAATATGGTTGGACGTCGCGCTCTCGGGATCAGCCAATCAGAGATCAGACGAGGAGTCTTGGCGGGGCATGACATCATGCGGCCTAGATGCAGCGAGGGCGGTGCCAAGGTCTTGGCGCAGCTCGCTTCGCAGCTGAGTTTTGCCCCTTTTGGGATACCAAGAGGCATCCAAATTTTTCAACCAACAGGAGCTGTAAAAGATTCGTGGCGTTTAGACCCTTTCGAGGAAATCAATCGATTAGGTTTCCGAGTGTTTTGTGATTCGTTAGTAGCGTACAATGTGGATTTGCTCAGCCTATTCGGGGCTGATGACGCGCTGCGCCTTTCTGATGAATATCAATCGGGTATATATGCAGAGCTTGCACTATGGACATGGAGAATAGCATCTTGTTCTAGCAGTCGTGCTGAAGAGTTTCCTCCATCTGCCAATATGGCGTCGGACACTACGAATTATTATCGGTTCCAGCCTAGCCATGTGATACCAGCGGTGTTTGCGGCTTTGGTTTTCATCTCTCTTATGCTACATGTATATCAGAATTTGTAAGTCCTTAGACGACCCGGCTTAGAAGAGAAAGAACTGACACGGTTCCTCGCGGGCTAGCCGATACAAATACTGGAGAATTACTTTTTTCATGTGCTGGGGCGGTCTGGTCTTCTTGATAGGCTGGATCGCTCGGACCGTTTCCAGCTATGAAACCGACAACCTCGACATATACATCGTGCAAACAGTATTTATCTATGCTGGTCCGCCCATCTATTCGGCTGCCGCGTACAGTATTGTTGGGCGCATGATGAACTATCTACCCATGTACGCGCCTCTGAACCCGAACCGTGTCCTGATCACCTTTGTCTACTTGGGCATTCTCGTCGAACTCTTGACAGCTGCTGGAGCAGCCAGAATGGCAGCCGGCGCAGATGGCGATCTATCGCGAATCAAGAGCGGCGGGACCCTGATGGCTGTTGCACTGGTTCTCCAAGGCGTCGTAGAAACCTTGTTGGTCACATTGGTCGGTTTAATTCACTTCCGCTTCGCTCGGAATGCCTCACGGATCCCACCCAACGTGAAGAGGCTCTTTATTACTCTGTACGGAACGTCGACATTGGTCATCGCGCGCTGTATTTGTCGGGCTGTCGAGGCTTTCACCGTATTCGGATCCCTTGACAAATGTGCCAACGAGTGCAGCTATATTCTGACACACGAGTGGTATATTTTCGTCTTTGAAGCCGCACCAATGGTTATTTTTACTTATTGGCTCAACATCTTCCATGTGGCTCAAGTTTTACCGCGCCAAAAGACCCGGTATCTCGACTTGGACGGGAAAACCGAACGTCTCGGTCCTGGTTGGATCGATCGACGGTCCACGTGGCAAACTTTTGCTGATCCCTTCGACCTGAGAGGCATGTTATCGGGCAAGCCTAATCATGAAAGCTTCTGGCTGCATCCAGAAAAGTATCCCATTGCTCAAGATGGCAGCTTCGCGATTGGAACAGCCTCCAATATAGTCGGCCGTCATAAGATTGGTTCAGCTGAAGATGGGCAGCCCTTGTCCATGGCACAGACCTAGGTGTCCGGAGTCCAATCTCGTCGGTCGCTATTTGGTTGTGTTATACCTTTTCTGCATAGTTTTAAGAAGCGGTATTTTTCCAAGGCCGAATGGTGTCCCTGTTGGTTGTATTGCTACCTATTGAGACCTCCTTTGTTGTTATATGTCTGATTTGCCCATACTTGTTTAATGCCGATGTTCTTTGATAGTCGAAGCGATGATAGACATATCATAGACATATCATAGACCGGACAGATTCCGTGTTACCCGATGTAACTCGGCTGATTTCAACCTACGATGCATAATAGAATATGTCATTTCTTTTTTGTTTTTGGCCGAACGCTCTCTACCTGCACAGACATGAATCATCATGACCGGAGCATTACTTATCTCGGCATCTGCCTGTTATCACGGATGTTGCTCGGAAGACGTCCAGATATGACCTGTATAAACCGTTGCAGATACAGATTGCACTGGAATCTTCCCATAGTCAGGCCGCCTGCAAGTAATCTCAAAGAAGTATTCAAACATTGTCACCAACATTGGATTCATAGAGTAACGCTTTTGAGCAGCGGCTCTTGGGAAAATCCGAACTCGGGATCATTCCGACACAGCTTGAACGCCCAAGTCCCCAGAGACGTAACAGACTAGGACGGAAGCAGAGTAGTGCAAAGAGGCACCCACCTGCAGGCTGCCATATTATTATTCTTTTTTTTTTTTTCTTTTTTTTTTTTAACTTTTGATGAACAGACACCCAATTGAACAACTATACCGTAAAATCTGGCACAATGCGTTGTTATTGATCACAGAGCTACATTCGCAATGTCACGACGGTCTCACAGAAAGTCCAGGAACGGATGCAGAGAGTGTAAGAACCGCCATATGAAGGTAATACGTTCCATCTGCTGTGAAGACATCGGCAGCTGATGACACAACAGTGCGACGAGACACGCCCAGTTTGTCTGAATTGCTCCACGTCAGAACGCCGTTGCTTGTATCCCGAAATATTTGTCACATCTGGCCGAGCCGTCAGATTGGCAAGTCCAGTCTGTAATGCAGCCCAGAGGCCGACCGGCCAAAGTTCTCCTGAGCGGCATAAAATTCCGTTCCCGATTCTCCCACCAGACCAGATAGGTGAAGACACCATCAACATGGCTCACCTTGACCTGTTCAATCATCTAGTCAATGGAGATTGGGAATGCCTTGGTATCAGCAGAGAAACATTTATCCGCTTGGCGATTCGCGGCGCAGATACTGCTCCTTATCTCATGTACCAAATGCTGGCATTGTCTGCACAACATCTGAGTATGACACTTCCCACAAGGGCGGAGTATTATAAGAATCAAGTAATGCGGTTGCAAAACCGTGCTATAGCACTGTTCAACGCCGCCATCGCCCACGAGGAAGTCACACAAGACAATTGTATACCTTTCTTCGTGTTCTCGTCCGCTCTGGGAACGCACCACTTCTGCAATGTTGTGCGGAACTCTGAAGGAGATTTCAGGTCATTTATCACATCTTTAGTCAACTCGCTAAGCTTGTATCAGGGCTTACGAACTGTAGTTGGCTCACAGTGGAACACCGTATCTGATTCCGAACTGAAGCCGGTTGTGGAGGCTGGCAGGGATGCACTCTTGGAGTTCCTTGAGGATGAACACTATCAGCCCAAGGAAATTGAATCGAAGCGGCTGATGCAACTTTTGGAAGATCCAATGGATCGATTAGACCCCATAACCACTGAGGCAAACCAGCAGGCCATCAACGTATTCGACTGTCTTCTGCGGTTCTACCGAGGGACACATAACGAAAAGAATAATCTTAGAGGAGTTTTTGCGTGGCCCACAATGTTGAAGAAGGAATTCAGCGATCAACTGATCAGTCTCAGTCCCAAGGCTTTGATAATACTTGCACATTACGCGGTGTTGCTGTTTTATCAACGCCACCTGTGGCTTTTAGGCGATGGCGGGAAATCAATCATTCGTTTCATATCAGACAACATCGATGCATACTGGCTGGAGTGGTTGCAATGGCCGAATATAGAGATATCTAGCGAAAGCACCACATCTCGACGCATGTAGATTGTTTGATGTTGAAGCAATAGCATTATATTTAGCGTAACTAAGTGTGTTTCGAAACACGTTGGAAATATATATATCTATATATATAATAAAATTATAAGAAAAATATAAGAAAAAATATAAGAAAAAATATAAGAAAAAATATAATAAAATTATAAGAAAAAATATAAGAAAAAATATAAGAAAAAATATAAGAAAAAATATAAGAAAAAATATAAGAAAAAATATAAGAAAAAATATAAGAAAANAAAGGAAAATAAAGAAAAGAAAGAAATGACAGGAAAGGAAGAGAAGAATAGTTCTGAGGTTTATCTCACTTAGGGTTATACAACGTATGCAGGTACTATCACTTATGCGAAACCATCCAATTCTGCTGGTTCCATTTATGCTATGGTAGCTTTCAGAAACCTTCATCACAGCTTGAAGTACTAAATGTCAAATAAGATGATCATATAATTTGTAGGGTCTTTATGTTCATCATACTGATATAACACAAGTATAATTCGCTGGGACACAAAGTCATTTTCATTGAGTCTAAGGGAACAAACGCGAGTCACAGGGGAAAAAGTATTTGGTAGGGTTAGCCTCATTTCTCACTAGTTCTAAGCGACAAGAAGAACCCCACTTCAAGAGGCCTACACTAATTAATGTTGCCGATATCATATCATGCTGCTGTGGCACGTCAAGTTTCTGACGAATCCAGTATACAAGTTCTGTTCGAGCCTTTGTTGCGTCAACAAACTTAGGGAGCCATACAACGGCAGTAACACTTCAAGGAGAAATGGCTAAACAAGGATGCAGTTCAGCGCTATTCCAACCGCTTTCTATTGGGAACGGAAAGATCAAGCTGGAACATCGGGTCATCCACGCACCACTGACGAGGAACCGAGGTGTTCCTCTAACCGCAGTCAGCACATCAGAAACACCGAATAGAATCTGGTATCCCGGTGACCTCATGGTCGAGTACTATCAACAACGAGCTACAAAGGGCGGGCTGTTGATCTCAGAAGGAGTGCCGCCATCGCTTGAGGTAATTACGTCTTCCTGTCTACCTACATTACTTGACCGCTAGAGAGTGATGACACAACGACCCCCTTCAGAATACGACGCGATCTGGTTCAATTGCAAAAGCAGACTTGCAGCTGACACAAAGTCGTGGCAGAGTAATGGCATGCCAGGTGTGCCGGGGCTCTTTACTCCTGAACAGGAACATGGTTGGCGGAGGGTTGTGGAGGCTGTACATCGGAAAGGAGGATATATCTACTGCCAGCTCTGGCATGCTGGTCGAGCAACTATTCCCCATATGACGGGGTCCCCTCCGGTGTCAGCGTCCGCTAGCAAGTGGGATTCTCCTGAAGAGTGCTACTCCCATATTCCGGTCGGTGAAACGGAGCCTGTCCGCTACGCTGATCATCCTCCGGTCGAACTGTCGGTCGAACACATCAAGAAAACGATTAGTGACTATTGTGCGGCCGCAAAGCTGGCAATCAAGATAGGATTTGATGGGGTGGAAGTACATGCAGGAAACGGATACTTGCCGGAGCAATTTCTCAGCTCCAACATTAACAAGCGAACGGATTCATACGGCGGGTCACCGGAGAAAAGGTGTCGCTTCGTACTGGAGTTGATGGATAGTCTTGCAGACTCAATCGGCGCGGAAAACCTTGCCATACGCCTTTCACCCTTTGGCCTGTTCAACCAAGCGAGGAGTGAGCAGCGAATGGAGACCTGGCTTCACCTTTGCAAATCCCTGCGAGAGAGACACTCATCTCTGTCGTACGTCAGTTTCATTGAACCTGTGAGTTTCGAACATTTGATCTTTGAGAAAGGACCTCCTAACATGTCTTACAGCGTTACGAGCAAATTTTTAGCTATGAAGAGAAAGAAAAGTTTCTGCTTAGCTGGGGTTTGCCTGATGTGAACCTGGACGAATTTCGTCGTATTTTCGGCGACACGCCTTTCTTTTCTGCTGGTGGATGGGATGACAGCAACTCCTGGGGTGTCATTGAATCTGGAAAATATGATGCTTTATTATATGGTCGATTGTTTATCAGTAACCCGGATCTCGTGGAGAGACTAAGAAACCGTCTTCCTCTTACTCCCTACGACCGCAGCCGATTTTATGGACCATTTGACGACAATGCAATCGGTTACATCGACTACTCAACCGTGCCACATGGGAACTCCTGAGGTAACAAAAGATAACATAATCATGAGAATAGTACGGGCAAAAGCATAATTGTGCACGCAGGCATGTAGATATCACTTGGTTTGGATAACCTCCACTTTCTCCGCTTTCTTCGCTTTCCAATCATCAGCGATTTGAGCCCACTCTTTCACTTCATTTTCCCTCAGATCACCAGGGAAAAAGGTCCCTAACATGCTCTTCCCCAGCTTCTCATATCTTCGCTCGACTTCCAGCAATGTTTTCATCACTTTGACGTCCCCGATCACTTCCACAAAATCAAGAGGTATGCCATACGCAGCCGGTTTACGCTTCCAACCAGCGACAAAAATGTTCTGTAGCATTCCTATACCACCGACGGCCATCAAAAACCAAGAATCGTTAGGAAGCGCCGAGGCTGTAATCATGAAAGCGACCCACAGGATCCCTAGAAAGACGGTGGCACACTGTGCAAAAATCGAGATCGTAGGCGAGTCAACATTTGCGAACCCCGTTGCCAGATCCTCCAGATCCAAACCGGTCCCGTCGCTGATAATGGCGATTGCGTGCTGAGCCCCATTACCTCGAGTCAGAACAAAATTCTTCTTTTGTCTGGAGTCGAGACGCCGACATGCCCACTTTTCGGCCTTCCATTGCGAGAGCGAGCCGGTAGCGTAGCAGAGGATGCTAGCGGCAGCAGTAATCATTAGTACTCCCCAATCTCCGGTCAAGCCGAGGGGAATGGCTGCAATTCCAAGCTGCACGACCGTCACAACCAAGCCTGACCAATGAAGGATGTCATGACCAGGTTCCCCGTGCTTGGAAGTTTTGCTGGGCTTCCATACGCTGACAACCAGACCTGCCTGCGATGGCCGAGGTACGTGGTGCTTTGATTCAGGGAATTGTTCGGCCTCTCTTTTCTGATCAAACTCCCATCGTGCCGTGATGAGGGAGTCTGTCTTCTGCGCAACTGCAGGCCCCATCCAGTACTCGTAATCTCTCATCATGCGACCTAAAACCCACGAGTTGTTACCCCGGACATAACCATTCTTTCCGTTAATGAGACAGCAGCCGGTGTCTGCGCTAGGCATGAGCCGATATTCACCGAGCGCAGAACAAATGGTAGCCGTCGCATACGAAACCCAGCCTATAAAAGACACAACTCATCAGCCCTGATGGTGTTTTCCGCACTACGCTTTCAGTGAACTCACCGAACGAAAATGCTACCGGAGTGACTAAACCCCCTGCCAGTTGAGCAAGAGCACGATTGATGATGTCGCCGCCAACCAGAAGAAGAATGGTGAAGGCATAGTTGGATGGATCGGTCCATTCCTGTCGAAAGGATTCTGATGGAATGCCTGGCTCGAAATCACGACGAGTAAAAAGATGTCGTAAGGTCGGAGCCATCTTGCTCTAGCAGCTTGCGAATGTTTTCCCAGCTTCAGATGTCCCAAATTCACGAACGGAGGGAATGTAGCCTTATGTCCGAAGCACAAAATTTCTACGTGGCACTTTCGGGAACAGACTGTACGGTATATGTGAAAATATTGTGGCAATGTTACGTTGGATGATCTCCACGCCTTTTTTCCAAAAGACAACAGAGGTGTAAAATCAGCGGAGGAGCTGAGCTCAACGTTGGACAAACAAGCCAAGGAAAATAAGCCCAAAACAGCTAGTTGCTGATATATTCAGCCTTCCTTAGTTGACTTGGGCTTTAGATTATAGTTAGGCAAGGAGTATGCTTATAACCAATCAAACCATGTTTTGATCGCCCAAGTCAGCCGAACGGCCACGGAAAGTATTTCCCTTTACAGGTGGCCTATACAACCGTGTGTAAAGGTTCGTATTATTAACTCGAGTCCACAACCGCCAGTATTCCAGGAAAATTGGCAACACGAGCTTCCTCAGCAAACCCACCTAAATGCGTTCGCAATTATTTACAAGGATCATGAATACCTCAAATGGCGAGTCATTGCTGAGCCCTGAGTAGTGCCTGCAGTTCCATGGCAAAACGTTACCGGGCTCACCAACAGTGGAAGTGATCCAAATTTTTAATCAATGATCAAGAGCGAGTTTGCTCATTAAAGCAAAATGAAATATGGAATAAGCTACTTTTAAGGTGTGGACAAGCCGTGGTTCGCTTTTAAAGTTATTTCTCGGTAATCTTTCGTGTGTATCCGCATTTGATATGTTTGCCGTAACTCAATACATGATTCCGTGCAAGCAAACACCGATCGTATTGAACACCAGGCGTCGGCACCGAAACGCATAAAAATGAACAGTTGCTTAAGCGAACACTTTGAGTTTTTGTTTAAGAGACGGATTGCCCGAGCGTGTCGCGACCAACAATGAACCCTCTGCAGGCTTGAAGGAGCGCTTCAGAACAGCATCAACCCAATCCTTGTGCGTTATTTCCCTTCTGGCCACCCGATTCTACAACAGTATCTTGTGTGAATTATACAAAATGCCACGAAGTCTCCTTTGGCAACAGAGGAGCCTCTGCTGTATCTATCCAGGAGGGTGCCGTATCTCGCAGTTGGACGGTCCCGACCGCTTGATGCTGAACGGTGTATATACCATTAACCGCCCCGGACCGGGACCAAGCTACAGCGACCTGGCATCGCTGCCCGTAAGCGCTGGGTATCGAAGACAAGACGATCGCGTAAGTCTTCCGGGTACTCCAGTCCACTCTGTTGACAGAGAGCTCAATGACGAACCATTGCCCGTTATATTCCATCCCGGACTCTGTCGTCCCCTGGCATCTGATAGCGCAGCTACGCTCCACCGTCGCAAATGATGGCTTGCCATGAGCAAAATTGACAAGGAAGCCGGGATAGTGTACGAGTAGGCCGAGCTCGCCATTGACGGCCGCAAAGTCGGACTCGGACTCGTCGTTTTCGTCACTTGTGTTCCCCATTTCGGCGTCCCGGATGTTAAGAAGGGATTTCGGGGCCCATCCGTATCCGCGTTCCGTGAGGCGCTCGTAATTGTTGAAGATAATGCTTGTTTCGAAACGGCCGAGGACTCGCAAGAATAGAGACATTCGCTTCTTGGCCGACTCTTCGTCTGGTTTGTCTGGCAAGTCCAAAAACTGCTGGACATCAATTCCAATGAGTGTTGCCAGACATATGGTCTCATCAGCTAAGCGTGACGTTTTACGTTCGGCCATGGCATTTGCAAGTGGTCGGTAGAGGATCCATTTGTCATCTTCTTCACTCATGGCCTTGAAACCTTCGGTAACAAAAGTATAGAGTGTTAGGAACCTCAAGCCGGCGGAATCGGGAAAGCTGATATGGGTTCCTGTAGCTCTTAAAGAGGATTGATAATCATCTACCTTTTTGGAGAGCTCACTCAACTCAACAGAGCGATCACTGAACTGAATCCAGACAGAGGGTGGAAAAAACCCTTCTTGATGGGTCCAGAGTCGTTTGATCCAATTAGATTGATAGAGCCGAGCAACTATGCTCAGCACCGGAGCATCAGACCGTAGCTGTTCCAACCAGTCATCAAGAACCAAGACAGCTTTGGCGTTTTTGTAGACGTGTCGCATAGTCAGTATGGCTTTTCCCTTGCGAACTTTGTCTTTGGCCGGGACACCTAGATTCACAGGTCAATGAGCTGCCTTATCCCCACATCTTCTCGTCGACGTACATAGCGTGTCCATCCAAAATCCCACTCCGTCTGATTCGTTGGGGTTACTGGGAACTTCTTTGCGGCCTTCCCAGGTTACCTTTTCCACGAGGCGCGTGATTCTGTCCAATTGACATTCGGGAAGCGAGTTGGAGTTGGGATTTCCTTTTCCATCGGACCACCTATATATCAGTTAGACGTTTGTAATCCTGATGATCACATTAAGACTGACACATGTGAGATGGCAACATAGTCCGGTTTCCTCTGTCCAGAGAAATGATATTCCACCGACCAAAGTCGCTTCAGACCTTTCACCCAAAGAGCAATGGGAATGGCGCCCTTGTCAATAATGCGGTGAATGGCGTCAACCCAATCCTTCTGACCCCGTTCCGGGCCCAGCTGCCCTCCATAGGGTATTTCGACCCGACAACCGGTTTTATGGTAAGGAGCTCCGGCGTGTTTTGTGGTATAGAAATTAGGATCATAGTCATAAAGACAGTGTCGCTTGGTGCAATTCGAGTGATGATCGAGCTCGTCTAGTTGAAGTCCGGGGGCGCCAGCCATATAATACTGCCCGTCGATGGAAAGCTGTTTCAGTATTGTTGCCGTATCTGCAATGCACCATTTCTGTCTTATACGCCTCGTCAGAATCTTGGATTGCGCCTGGGGCCAGAGCGACAAGCCGTTGAGGTTTCCAGCCATGTCGCAGACATCAATCGCTGCGCGCCGGAGTGAAAACGCCAACGCAATCATAGTAGTTGAGATCTCATCTCTTACGGGCCATGGTCGCGGTTTCTCAAGGCTCAGGGGTCGAGTGTCAAGGTCATTTTCGTGAGCACAGAATCGATCTAGAACCGTTGCTGTTTTTTGGAACATTTCGTTGAGTGTTTCCCACACCTCTTCTAAATCCTGGCCAGAATTAAGGATTCCCTCTTTCCACTGCAAATACAGAGAGGGGAGTTTGGATGTATCGACAATCCGAGCCTTGATTTCCCCTTTGGGCTTGAGAAAGTCCTCTGTCGTCACATGTACTCCTCCGATTTTCATGACCTCTATGGCAAGCCCAAAGAAGAGCCATGTCTGAAAGAATTGTTCAACTTCATAACTTGTTCCTTTCGAATGAAACCCGTTCTTGTCCTCAGAGTCATCTTTAGACAGATCATCCCCCCCGCGAAGTTGCTCTTCTGTCCAACCTCGTCTCTGAGGGAAAGTGAGGAATCCTGCATTATCATACCATAAGGCTTCTGGTGCCTCATACGGCGCCACTATGAAAGGCGCTGTTTCTTCCGGAAGCGGCAAATGATCCATTTAGTCTCTTATAACACTTCTTGTCAAGTATATGTTCCCGGGGTCGAGTTACAAGATGTTAAAATGAGGATGACATATGAAAAAAATATGGCGAAGGATGATTTTTGTATCTATCTATTACATGTCCGGATTCCAAACCATCTGACGGATGATGAGAGTTAGGACTATGAAAAATAACATCGGGCGTGGCTAGCTGGGCGTGCGATCTACCGTTGTATCAGATCGGAATTGTACGTTATTGGTAGTAGTTCGACCCTGTTAAGCGTAATACTGTTGCTTATCGACTTAGTTGCTCACAACAACCGAGTTTCGTGACGAATACATCTCTACCACAAGCTTTTGCGCCAAATAATTTTATAGGATGGCTCGGAATTGCCTGGTTTGTTTCATCCTATGAAATTGCGCAAAACAAGAGTCGACCTACATGCACAGATACCTGATTTACTTTTAGGGCGCCACCGTTCACTGATTACAGCAACATTTTCCGATGCGGCGACCACTGATACAACGCAATTAGCCCAGGACTGAACTTGACAGACAGGGGTACAGAACGGCTGTCAGCTTTTATCAAAAAAGCCCAATAGCAATGTGCGGGGTGGCTGCGGTGCTCTTGGTCAATCAGCTCTAGCAGATGATGTCCGCATACACTTATTTAGCCAGCTTGGTGGGTATCTCCGGCACATGCAAGTAACGAATGTACATGTATACGCGTGGTGGCTGTTAAAAAGAAGATACTAGAGCAATTTAGCTAGATGTGATGTGTGAACAATGCATATATATATAATACACTTCGGTTAGATATGATCGTAATGTGTTTGTTATGCTTTTCCTCTTACATACATTAGGATTATAAGAATCACTTATAAATACTCACTTGGCCATTATCAATATGAATAACATTGAATCCTACCTTATCTAGAGAAGGTATTGCCACTTATAACAAGAAACTCACGGACAGCCTTGTCTGGACAGGAGCAACAAGAAACTTTCAAACGGCCCAACACCGCTTACATTTTTTGGGCTTCAAATGTATTAAATCTTAGTTCCAACAGCACTGCCCGCCTCCCTGGGTTCCCTAATAAGCCCACGGCAAGAGAAGAACAGCCTGGCCTAGATCGATGCCAACATTCGACGATTCACCACTTCCTGTAGGTTTTAGGAAAATCAGAATAAATATCGTAAACATTGCAATCCAGAAAGATAAATCGAGAAATGAATGACAATTTACCGGATGGACCTGAGGTTCAATAAACAACAACATGGGAGCGATAGCACACGCAGTCGCCCTACTCAAACATGTCAATACCCTCTATAGTCAACAACAGGAACCGAACGTGTCTCATTGACCAACAACATTCCAATGACCAGCACAACGACAATACAATCCTCTTCTGCAATATCTGCAATGGAAAACATAACGATAAATGATTTAGGATCCAGTATCAAGCCTCGGACTCCTACACGCAAACAAGGTCACCATCTCGCACCGGCGGCATTGGCATTCCCTAAATGGTCAAATCTACTACAACATCCCATGCGGCCAGCCCAATAAAATCTGCAAAGGTCCCGATACATTGCGTCTCAAAATCGCCAAGCGTCCCAAAGTCCGCGGCAACGTCTGAGCCACATTGTTTGAGGAGGCATATGAAGGTAACATACACAATAAATGTCCGAGTGAAGAGTATTCGCCGATAGAATAAAAGCACAGACATTTTGAGAGTTGCTAGTGCGAGTATCTGAGCCAAATCGAATGGGTATTCGAACTGGTGTAGATAATGAGTTGACCACACAAAAGATTCATTTTTTGGTTCTACACATACTATACGGCCATCTATTCCAACTGATGAGACGAAGAGAAGCATATAGATGGACTAGCAAAATCACTGACGACTGGTAAATATCTTATCGACTCTTCAGCCACCTAGTACGTTAAAACTCTGTCTTTCTACGGTTATCAACTTGTCTATTTGCATTCTAGTGAATGTATTGGAGCCTTGACATGTGCGTTATAATCATATTTCTACTTCTTTTTTAACCTCTTCTGTTTTTCTTTTCTTTTCTTTTCTTTTTTTTTTTTTTTTTTCCAAAAGAAAATGCTCTTAAAAATTGTGGAGCGGCTCACCAATCCATTGGGCGTGTGCATCAAGCAATCCAGAACCATAGTCTCTCTGCAAAACAGTTCATTAGCACAACGTGGCGGTGACTTTTAAGGGGATAAAAAATGACTCACCCAGGAAATTTCTTGGCTTAGGTTCCTCCCAAGTGGCTTCTAAGCGATCTGCTTCCTCCTTTCCGGAGAAAAAGTCCATGTCTTCGTACTTGACGAACTTGGTCTTGTGAATAATTTTGTAGCCGAGGAACAGGGAAGCAAATATTGGTATGTCGATATACGGCGGAATGAAGGATTTTGCACTGAAATTTCCAGGGAAGAAGCAATCGAAGCCGTTAAAAAAAGCGATTGTCGACGAGAACAGACAGGAAAACCAGGCAAGGTAGGGTTGAAACGGGGCACGAAATGGCAAGGATGAGCGAGGTATGCCTTGATATTTCATTCCCTTGTAGAATCGGATGTACGTGATGGAAATTGATGTCCAAACCACGAGGGTGCTGACGGAGCTCAGGTTACTGATCCAGAAAAAGACGTCTGCTGAGCTGGAGCTGACGTTGAGATAGACCAGCAAACTCAAGGCGGTGGTTATGCCTACACAAGCATATGGAACGCCAAATTTTTCAAACGTCAGGATTTTGGGCGCTTTTCCGTCCAGGGCAGTGGCATACAGAACTCGGGTAGATGCATAAAAAAAGGAGTTGCCGGCCGAAAACGCCGAAGTGAGCACGACTGCATTGATAATCGAGGGCAGCACTTTGATGCCGCCGTTTTGCATGGCAATGACAAATGGACTTGCAGCGACACCGGGCGATCCACTGTCAATGGCGTTCAACAGATGGCTATCTTTTGCTGAGACGCACAGCCCGACTAGGAAAATGCTCAGGCAATAGAAGATCGCGATCCGCCAAAACACCCTGCGCACGGCTTTGGGGATGTTGCGGCGCGGATTTTCTGTCTCACCCGCCGCAACGACAACCATTTCACTTCCTCCATAGGCAAAAGTGGCGCTGATGAAGACTTTGAAGAATGCAAGAAACCTTCCCAGATCGCCTGATGCAAGATACGTCAACATCGGGCCCGGGTCCTTCCAGTAACGGAAACCAATGCGGTCATGGTTTGGAGTGCCGCCAAGAGTGGTTATAAACATGAGAATGATGAGACCACAGATGGTCGTGAGCTTGATTGCTCCAAGGACAAATTCTGCTTCTCCGTATATCCTAACTGGAAACAAGTTTATGAGAACCATTGCAACGAAGAGGATTGTTATCCAAACAGAGGCGGGGACGCTGTTTGGCCAAAAGTCTATGATCAGAGCTGCAGCACTGATCTCGATGGGCACTCCAATTGCAAACTGGTACCAATAGTTCCACCCAAGAGTGAAGCCGAGAGCTGGGTCGACAAACCGTGCCGCATAAACGGGGACCGCACCGGGGAGTGGCAGCCAGGTGCCCATTTCGCCCATACTGTTGATCACGGCATACAGATTGAAGCCTGTGATCAGATAGGCCAGTACCGCAGACAAGGGCCCCGCCAACGACAAAGTTTGCCCACTGCCGACGAAGAGACCAGTCCCAATGGCGCCTGACAGGGCCAGAAATTGCACATGTCGAGACTTCAACCTCCGCTGCAAAGTACCGACGTTTCGTCCATCGTCGACGGCCTTCAACTCTGTTCCATCCGCAATCGACACCGTCGATTTTGGCTCCAAGTGATCAAAGGCTTCGATGTCTTTGGAAGCCATGGACCGAGTGGTGGTGCTCTGTGAGCACTTCAACCCAGGGCTTGCGGTACCACGTCTGGCTACAGAACCTCGAACAGACTAACCTGTCGAGATCCTCACGAAGGCTTGTAAACACCGAGACAGGTTATTGCCAACATGCGCCAATAAGTCAAGACCTGCCATGCCTGCCTCTGGGGCTTTTAAATGTCTGGGGAAGTGCCTGTGCTTATCGCGCGCCAGTCAATCTTTTCCCCAAATGGACGCCAAATCGGCCAAATCGGGGAAAACTTCCTCGAGTCGGCCACAAGCGATCCTTCTCGTGCCACGCCCAGCGTGGGCAAAAAGGATAATCAGATTTCTCGCGCCACGAGACCTTATTTGACATTTGTCGGGGTTCTCATTGGATGGAAGGATTTTGACACTGAATCGAAAAGATAAAGGAGCTCCCGGCATCGCCAGTGACCCCGGTGGCTCCCAATCTTGCTGTTTATCCCGGCATAACCATTCATACCACGGCGGAAGCATGAAATACTGACGGGTCTTCAATGCAAAGGAACACAATCAATTCCTTTGGTCATATCTTAGCAGCCATCTGCAAATACAGTACTATTCTCCAGTCCAAGCTTGCTGTGGGGTAGACAAAAGCATCTTCTCCACCCCAATGCAACGCTCCGGCAAAAACAAGTCCAGCATGAAGTCCGGACCACTGAAGTTGCTTGGCGTTGGGGGAACAGTGCAAAAAGGCTTTTTCATGAAATTAAAGAGGGAGTTTGCTTTGCTGGCGCCAAAGTCACGCTGTTGAGGCGAGAGAGCATCTGATTATGGAGAGTCACCGGAAACCCATACGGCCTGGATGGGATTGTCGAGCCCCGGATATACCTAATGCTTTCAGCCGGCTGCCCTCTAGAACAGACAGGGATAACTGCATAAACAGTTATCAGCCTTGCCAGAGGCCTTGCTAGGCTCGCATGTAGTGGACCAGCCCTATCAGAGAAAACGGTCTGTCTCATAGATCATTCCTAGGGTTATCTTTCACCTAGCTCAACGAACACAGTCGCCTCGCGCGGGGTATCCATTGTTGGCCCCACGTGGATAGTGGAAATAACCGTCCTTGACATCTCCATCATTGCTTCAGACATGCAGTCCGATCCATTACATTCTCGTGTAGGCGCAATGGGCGAGTACAGTCCCAGGGCATACGTGCCCACACCGTTTGGCAAGGAGATGCTGCGAGAGCATTTTCTCATCCATCCAAATTACCGCCCTATGAATCACGGTAAGGCGCCCATGCTTGGCGAGGGGGCCATGGGTTTCTGCTTTGGTTGTACTGATCTGACCTCTCACAGGTTCATTTGGAAGCTTTCCTAGGGAAGTTCGCGACGCACAGCGCGCATTCCAGGAAGAGACAGAGTGTCGGCCGGATCTGTTCTTTATCAGATCGCATGCTGAGCATGTCACCGAGTCACGGCGCGCCATAGCCAAGGTGGTGAATGCGCCAGTGGATGAATGTGTTTTTGTAAAGAATGCGTCTACGGGGACGAACACCGTCCTTCGAAACCTCGAGTACAAGCCTGGTGATGTTGTCATTTACTTTGCGACGGTGTATAACGCCGTCGAGCAGGCACTTGCTTCACTGATGGAGACCACCCCGGTACAGTTACGAAAAGTCGACTATACGTTCCCCATCACACATGGCGAGCTAGTCAAGAAGTTCCTCGCCGTTGTGCGGGCAACCAAGCTAGAAGGCCTGAATGTACGAGCCGCCATCTTTGAGACGATTGTGTCGGTTCCGGGAGTTCGGTTTCCTTTCGAGAGGCTCATCACCGCGTGCAAAGAAGAGTCTGTTTTGAGTATCATAGATGGCGCACACGGCATCGGCCAAATTCCGTTGGACCTGGGTAGATTGAGTCCGGACTTCTTCGTCACAAATTGTCACAAGTAAGGTTTTGACTACCTTCTCCCTGTTTGCCACTCATGATTGACGATAAACGTAGATGGTTCTACACCCCTCGAGGCTGCGCTTTACTTTACGTGCCCAAACGTAACCAGCACTTACTGCGGACGTCTTATCCCACTTCTCATGGATACACATTCCCGTCTGAGCGCGGCGGGTTGCACGAAGGAGGCAAGACGGATTTCGAGCTCTTGTTTGAGTTCGTCGGTACAGCTGATGACACCCCATATATGTGCGTGCCCGCGGCCGTGAAATTCCGTGAGGAAGTATGTGGTGGAGATTCTGCTATTCATCACTATATACAAGACATCGCCCAAAGAGGTGGAGATGTGGTCGCTTCTAGACTCAAGACGGGTGTCATGCAAGAGCCTGGCCTATCGAGCCCGGCCCAAAGTGAGATACGCAAATGTGCAATGGTCAACGTTAGGATGCCCATTGCATTCCATGATGACGTGCTGAATGAGAATGTTCCGAATCCTAACACATCACCATATGAGCTCTTCAGCGTACGGGATGCAGGAAAAATTGGCTCCTGGATGGAGGGCAGACTTTTCGACGAATTTGATACCTTTGCCAAGTTCTACCCTCATGCAGGATGGCTGTGGCTACGACTAAGTGGGCAGATCTACCTTGAAATCGACGACTTTGAATGGATCGGTCGTGTGGTAGCCCAGCTTTGTGAGCGAGCCGGCAACGGGGAGTGGCGGCGAGGTTAATATCCATACTCCTACAAGTAGCATAACGAACAGGTACATTAAGAGACCATGCAAGAAATAAGAATGAAATACCCTTTCACAGCGTAGATTAACAGTCACACAGTGTCCTTATGACGACTCCTCCTAATCAGGTTTCTCACAGTCCCCCAAATCCCATGCATCCTCATGCTCTTCACGACCACGTAAGCCAACAACCGGTAGATCACAGCCGCGATGCCGAGCCACAAAACGTTCATCGCTGGATCCTTGTCGAGATTGTATAGCTGTAATGCTTGCTTCCCTGTCGAAATCGGACATTCACCACTCGGCAAACGTTCCATCTCTGTGCAAGAAAAGGTTTGGTGTCTCATTGAATACGGCGCTAGGTTGGCAACAGCGTACTTGATGGGGGACAGGTAGTTGAATCCCTGCAAGACACTGTTCAAGTTGAGAGACATGATGCCACCCATAATGGTCGAGATGGAAAGAATAACAGATGTGACATTGACGGAGAACCCGACGTGGTCGAACAGGGTGCAGAACATGATTCCTAGAGACTCGCCCGCATTGATGATGGCGAAACAATTAAAGGCAGAAACGAAAAGCATGAGCACGCTACGTTCCATGTTGACTGCATAAGAGGTGATGACGCCAAAGACAATCGAGGCAACAATCTCAAAGGGGATTTCCAGGAGGGTGTACGACAGAATAAAAGTCTCAGCCGAGTAACAGTTGTCCGCTTCTTCGCGGTAAAAGACATCGCGCTCTGGTGGATAGACAGAGATGTTCTGAAGCATCCCAACAAAGTACAACGCTGCAAATTCCTGTACGAGGCCCATTCGAGTCTGCACAGCGGCATAGTCATTCTTCATCGGTGCAAAGAACAGAGCCATGATAACGGCAATGCCGATGATCTGAGACGTGCGCGCCATGATCAGCTCCGGCTGGCGGAAGAAATTGATCGCTGACCGGTGCAGGACGAGCGGAAATGTTATACGAAGGGGATGCATCTGCCTTTTCAAGCTGCCCAACTCGGCAGGAGTTGCAATATGGGACCCTTGTCGGCGAATCGCGTTATCCTTGTTCTCCCACGCCTCGACGAGGCACTGCACTTTTTCCCGAGTGACCCTTTCTCGTTCCTCTTGTTGGAGATCTACCGTGATCAAATCGAGTGCAAAGTCGGCTGGATTGGTCTGCGGTGGACACTGGAACCCAAAGGTACGGAAATAGGAAATCATTTCGGCTCCAGGACCTGCATAGACCGGATGTCCTCCGCGAGCGAGCAGAAGTAGATTTGAAAAGTGTTGGAAGAGGTCGGACCGGGACTGATGAATGGTCATGATCAGGGTACGGCCCTCTGCAGCCAAGTTCTTCAAGACTTCCATGATCGACGTGGCGGTGAATGCATCCAACCCAGACGTTGGCTCGTCCAGCAGAAGGATTTTCGGATTGGTCAAGATCTGAATCGCAATCGTGACTCGTCTCTTCTCACCACCACTGATCCCTTTGATCAAATCGCTGCCTATCAAGTTATCCGCACAGTCTTTGAGACCCATCTTCAGGAGTATGTCCTCTGCTCGCTGGTTCTTCTCCTCTTTCGACATCCACCGAGGCAGTCGAAGCCCAGCTGCAAACCGTAGACTCTCCCGGACTGTTAGTGACGGCATGAGGGCGTCGTCATCTTGGGTCACAAAAGATGTTACCGATCGGATAACACTTTCACTCGGAATTGCACCGTTGTATGACATCGTTCCGCTTAAACAATACTTGGTCGTCATAGACCCGTGTAGCCTCCGCGCTATCGAGTTGAGCAAGGACGTTTTCCCGCTGCCGGACGGACCCATGATGACATTCAGTTGGCCGGCGTGGAACTCTGTGGTAATAGGCTGCAGGATGGGGATCCGACGAGGAGATTTCCACAACGCATCCCGTTTCTTAATCTCGAGCGCATACTTGTCAAGTGTGATAGCGACGCGGCGGATCTCCTCCGTCGAGCGCACAACAGTTGCTGCCTTGCCTGTCTGAGATTGTCCTTCGGATTTCCTTGCGTGTGCGACGCCCATGGCGAACGTGTTGTATTGGAGCAGTAAGGCACCCAATAGATAAAATCCAATCACATATGCAATCAATATAACAATCGGCCGCCAGATCCAATTCGACGGGAGTCCTAAACTCTCGATTATGAATTGACCCGTATACTGCTTGCAAACTGGATCAAGAGGGTCGTTTGAGGAAGGACAGTCATAAAATTGGCCATACGGTGGGCTATTAACTCCGATGAATTCGTTGTAGCAAAATGCGCCGAATGCATAAAACGTGTACGCCGTCCATTTCAGCCATCTAGTATAGACCGGAATCTGATTGGATTGCACGAAATAGCCACAAGCAAAACTCTGCAGAGTAAAGGAGAGATTGGCAACCAACCCAGCACCAGAAAAGGTCCGGGAAACGCCAACCCCAACCGCTGCGAACGACACGGCAATGTATTGTACCAGAATGGTCAATGCGAGGAAGATGAAGAATGCAGCCGTGTCCAGTCGATAACCCACCATGAAGTAATATATGATCGTAAAGAGAATGGGGGCCGGGAGATCTTCCAGGAACATACGCGCAGCGCGTCGACTGAGGAGGAATCCTGGTACGCTGACAACACCTTCGTTGCGTTCGCGATCAAAGAGCTGAATATCGATTGTCAACCGGAACGTTTCGTACATCAGGACTAGGTACCCATTCAGACTGCAAGCATTGTACAGGCTGCCCTCCCGCGATCGTATGCCAGCTTGACTTTTGTCCAGCTGTAAGAATATCCACCCGGTGACGACGGCCATCCCGACAGCCTCGAAAAGAGTTCCTGCAACACCGAGAGGATCTCTGATTGTTGTTTTGAAGGTCCGCGAAGTAAGTACGGAGAATTCGCGCGCAAAGGGGACCCTCTTCACCATCTGGCTGTCTCCGACTCCTTCGGGGGAGGAGTGATTGACTGGAGGTCTTTTCTCCTCCGCCAGTTCTTGTGACCGTGTTCTCCAGCTATCACGCAGAAACTCTACTCGGGCTAATGAAGCATTCTCCAGATCTGCTGAGCGATTATCAATTGCTGCCAGGTCGATGAGAAACTCGGCCGGGTTCACGAAATTTGGCATTGAATACCCAAGCTGCTCGAAATGAGGGAGCGCTTCAGACACCAGCCCACTGTAGAGAGGCGTTCCTCGCGACAACAATATAACCCGGTCGAATAAGTTCCAGATTTCCGAACGAGGCGCATGGATCGACACGATCACTGTACGGCCCCGTTGAGCAAGGGCTTTGAGGGTCTTGATGATCTGATACGCGCTTGTTGCATCGAGACCTACGTTTTTATAAGCATTCTCCTTTTCGTGTATGGTCTACCGGGAAAACACACCAGTAGTTGGCTCATCGCAGAACAGCACCGAAGGATTGGCTAACATCTGCACTCCTATACTCGTCCGTCTTTTCTCACCGCCACTGCACCCCTTGTGCGCGCTGCTTCCTATCTGCGTATTGGCACATTCTTTCAATCCGAGTTCCAGTATAACCTGTTCAGCGATGCGCCTCCGTTCTTCTTTACTTATCGGCGGTGGTAAACGGAGGTCGGCGGAATACTGAAGCGTCTCGCGAACCGTCAGTGTTGGGATCAGGACATCCTGTTGCATCACATAGCTACTACGGATACGTTCTAAGCTCGCGTCTCCGTTGAACGTGGTGCTGCCAGTATATTTCAGACGACTGGATTCCATCCTGCCAGCCATGACGTTCAGAAGCGACGTCTTTCCCGAGCCACTGCTTCCAATGATAGCGGTCAAGCTTCCCGATGGCATGAACGCATCCACATCTTTTAAAATAGTTTTATATGTTGTCCCTCCGGCATCGTTCGGTGCAGATTTTGCCCCTTGGAAACGCTTCCATAATTGTTTCGGCGGCGTCTGCCATAATGGCGGTGTCGTATCGATCTCAACGCCCAAGTTTCTGACTTGGACATCTACTGGGCTCACGGCACGTACGTTGAAGATTTCCGATGTTAGATCTTCTTGTACTACCCCAGCAACATCATTTGCTTCTGCTTTGGTGACTTCCTCTAGATCTTCGACCACCTTTGCTGACGCCATTAGCCGCGGTTCGAAAGTTCCGGTTCCCTCTATCAGTTGGCTTGCTCCTTCGCCTAAGAATGTTTGCAACCAGTGCCAACCATCCTGTCAGTTAGCACTCAAGCCCGAACCCTTTGTGTCCCAGAGCAACCTTGCTAGTGACGACGCGGGATATCAGAGTCTCTGTCGCAAAGCAGCCCAGGTTGACGGCCGAGTTGCGACGGTTCTAGGCGCTGCAACTCATCTCCACAATGCAACACAACTAGTCTTGTCGAACCAAGAGCCAAGACGTAAAGCCTCCCTCGACTAGCTCGGACGACCTTGCGAGTTTCCAAGTTAGTGTCCTTAGCTGGCTGGTTATTTGCAGGTTTCCGGGCGTTGATTCGCTGACCCTCCCCATAAAACGCTGTCCAGATTATTAAGAAGCCCGGAACTTTTTTTCTTTCCGCGCTCGCGTGCCTCGCTTAGAGTCGCGATTTCTTAATGGAACCAAGCAATAACCACAGGCACCCAATGGCTGTACAATGACTACTGCAAATGGCTCTCTCTGGGTCAATATAATACGGTAGCATCGCGATTTCCATCTTAGAAAAGCGACAAAATGACTTTATCCACTCGGTTCAATATTTTTCGACACAAAAAATGTTTCTCACGCAGGAGGCATGAAAATCTTTTCTGCTTCGGTACCGTTGTCTCGTCACAGCAGTTGGTGAAAGCCTGGACTGGGTGGACGTGTTGATAGAGACATTCTACACTGGCCAAATTTTGATATTAATATAGGCATGACGCATAACCTGGTAAGAGGAAAGCTGCTAGGCTTATTTCTATTTTAAATTACCAAAAATGCTACATCTAGATGTATCTCATTTTATCTTTCTTTTGATCGAATATAAATATTAATATATATATTACTTTCTCTGTCTATTCTGCTGATTACGATGAGCTATGTAGCCAATATCAACCTCAACTTGGATTACAATGACAATTCTACTGACTCCAGTGTTTCTGAGTATATGTAGGAAGATTGGACCCTAGACACGCTTGGTAAGGTTAGGAGCTGTTCACAAAGCAGTAAAACGCATAGATTGCGATAGCCAGGTTATATGTAACAATTGGGCGCCTGATAGCGAGATATGTCGCAGGTGATCTTTGCTGGGGATACCTATCTTCGCAGACGGTACGCATTACGAGGTGGTTAGGCTGGTCAAACAACCGGCTCAACAATAGACATCAGTTGATCAGCGATTCACTCACCATGATATAAAGCAAATCTAGTGACAGGAATTATAACCCGTTATATTCCGACCAGTGTTTATCGATGTTTTGTTAGAAGCAGAGCGGTGTGCAGCTGCAATATGTCAAAACATGGGCGTTGACAACGTTGAAGACTCTAAACGCCAAACCCCTAACGAAGATACATCTAGTCACCGCGAACAGTTCCGTATGATGGTTACAGCTGGATATAGGAAAAGTCTCCCAACATAGTGTTTCTCCTTTCGGAAACGGGTCGAGTATGCTGTGGTTATTCATGTATCCTTCACGATACGATACAAGACCGCTTCTCGAATGTGAGTGCACTTATGATGTATAGTGACAGCGGTTATTCTAAAAAACGTCCTGCGATAGAAAGGGCTATCGGTAATCCACAAATGACGAGCTCAAAGTAGCATGCTCCCATGAGGAATATGATGAATGTTCTTGGCTGCAATGCATATCTGTAACAGAGACAAAGCTACCAGGAACCAATAACGCCTGGCTACGAACGTCATCTTGCTGATTTGTAGTTCACTCTAGTCAAGTCAGCAAACATATAGACCTGTAGGCACTTGACCTCCTTATATCGACTCGCAACGGCCGTTCTTGTGCTCCCGACCACACGCCACCGAGCCGCTAATGTGGCCGCTCGGCCCGGTACGTTCGGCATGAAACGAAACATTGCCTGCTCAGGACTAGTGTACGAAATGCTGTATGACTTGTTGGAGATCTATCCACACAGTACTGGGAAAACCCCCGTTGGCGGAATAAGATCTGTTTTAAGGTTATGTAACTATCATTACTCGATCTAGAGCTATTCGACTACAGGTGAAGTGGAACAAATACATAAAACGATAGATTGGTGAGCCGCTCGGATATAGATCTCGCTTCTCATACTAATCTCACTTGGCCTGTTTCGGCTTAGAGTACGAAGACCCAAAGTCTTTATGCCCTCAACTCTGAATCATCAAGGTAGCTGAGATGGAGGAACTACCTAAACATCTGGAGGAGCTGTGCCTTGGAGGATAGCGACAAAGTATGCTTAACCGTTCCTATTCTCTCTTGAACACGGATTCTTGACCTGGATCCTACATAATCGCGGAGTCGTGCATTCCTTGTTGCTTTACCGCTGCGAGCTCCATTTTTCTCAGCTGAAGGATGCTGGAAGAGTAGTGTTGTAGTTCGGTCTCGCTCGGATCTAGTTGCTTCGTATAGTAGCACCAGCCTTCTTCAGCCCAATTGCCTTTTAGATATATTGGGTCCACTGGCTTCTTTCGCCTTACCTGTCGACATCCCCTTACGAGAGCACAGGAACGTACCAAGTATAGAGCGGGGCAGTGCATTCAGGGCTTATGTGTAAAGGAAAAGTAGTGATTACCACGGTGGCCCTCTTCAGACCGGCCACGTTTAGTCCACCTTTGATCACATCATAGGGCTTGGGATAGCAACTGGGACGTCCTCGTACTGTATATCGTAACCTACACATGTTATGCTGTGTTAGTGGTTGTGAGAGAAGTGACGTAGTGATACCAGTGGAGCAATACCCAGTAGCCTGTATCAAGAGAGTCTGTGGGAGTAGTAGTCCAATGCCTCGTTTATACTACGTGGACCGAGTTATTTCCCAACAAACCATGTTACATACATGTCTCATTGCTGCAAGGTTCGCCCGTCAGTCACCGTTGGTCTGGCCAATGCCCTCGTCATATCAACGAAAGTTGACCTGAGTTCTACGGATCTCGGGCTTTGTTTTAAATATCGTTGCCCCGCAATGACCTTTTTCTTTTCTTTTTTGTTTTCTCTCTCTTCGGGATAAATGAAGTTCGCGAACACCTGCTTTTCATGAGATCAGCGCGTCATTACTCACAAAGTTTGCTGTATGCTGTAATAAAATCAACATCAGGAAAAATCCGGAATCAGCATTTTTACCATACATTTCGCGAAACGCCATTACTTTCTCTTACAGTCCTTGAGCCTCGACTTGGCTCATCCCGTGAGATTCAGATTTGGCGTGAGCCGATCAGTGACAGAAGTCTCGGAGCAGAAGATCGCAATATCGAGATGCAAACAACCACCATGCAACGAACAAAGAAAAGTAGATTGCGCAACAGACGAGCTGTATCTACCGATAGTTTCTACACATCATCAGGTCCTTCGATAGGCAAAAGGAAGCGTTCGCCAGCCACCGCGCTTACGACTTTATCCAAGAGCAATTCAGACGGCTCTGCACCGTCAAACAATCAGTGCAACATAAGGATAGGTGATATCGTTGCCCTTGTACAACCTGGTGGTATTGCTACAAGATTTGCCAAAGTCTCGGAATTATGCCCTTTTCACAACGACCGATATGCCGTTGTCTGCGTCTGGCTGTATACACGGGAAGAAATCAGGGAAGTCATGCACCGACATCGTGCCGATTGTACATCAAGTGAGGAAACAGGTTGGAATAGACCAGACAAGCTGGGATCTATAACGCAGAGCAGGTACGGCGCGGATGAATATCTCCTTAGCACAAAGCGGACAATTGCGCTCTGGGACGCGACTACGATCAAGTGCGCTCCTGACTTTGTTGCAGAGAGCCTATGTCGGAAGTCGATATTCAATATCGGCCCAGATGATCAGGGTATATGTGATGTGGACGATCCGGTATGGCAATGGATGAAAAAGATCCTTATGTTGAGACCGGCCGAATATCCATAACAACATCTTATATTCATCAAATGACCCAAACACACCCTTGCACATTCCTTCTTGTGACAGTCATATCGTGCATTGTTGCATAGCTGAATAGTGGCTTTGCAATACATGGTGTTTCGCTCGGGCTTAGTGTCCTGTCCATTGCTAACATCATGAGATCATGAAGTTGTCTCGAGTGTAACTCTCAATTACCTACATACCCGTGTCGTATACGTACGTATCACTTGGGAAGGAGAAACAGAATTTATGCATATCAGGACGTCTTATTGATCATTATATCGGCCTAGGGTCGTGGTGGACGGAAGGTTGTGTGTATCTATTCATTTCAACTGAACCAGTGAGATCATATAATATCAATTGTTCCATCCACCAGCTAGTCACTTGAGAATCTCTGTAAAGAAAATAGTCTAACATCATTCGACTTAAGTGCTATATTGAGATGGTATCGAGAGTATGGTTTTACCACTTTCAATTCAAGTCTATTCATCGATCACTACCCCCGTAATCGACTCCTTTTAGTGGACGAATTTTAAATGTCAACAGCATTCCAAAAGTCAGACCACATTCAAATTCGGACTCTCTGTGACTGAAACCCAACATGGGAAGTTTGCATGGCACAGATGCCATTCGATTAGTTACATTCTTATGGGGTCCGTAAAGGGTTATATTCCGGCACAACAGCCCACATACAGCATACACACAACATATGTTATCCAATATGTTGTATGTTATTCGCTGTGCGACCGAATCAATAAGATTGCTTACTTTGCCAGCCTCAGCACTTGGTTGACCAGAACTGTGACTATTTGCACATTGCACAGCCTTGACTCAGGCATGAGTAGGGCGGGGAGAAGAGATAAATACGAACAATATCCAAGGCACATGCCAGCTGACAAACTCTCACAAGCGACAACCCCGAGACACCTCGTAAGCATCGTCCGACTTCAATTGCATGACAGAAGGGCTTTTGGCTCAAGGTTTCACAAACAATTTTGGGGCCACGTGTCATCGGGTAAAAGGAGCTCAGCTACCTAGGAGCTCGGTGAGTGAACCGATTCAGATACTCGGAACCGCTTAAACAAGTCGAACCAGGGGGTTTTCTTAAATATTGTCGTCCCCTGAATACACATACTCCAGATGTACAGACTATATGATTGCAAAATAGAAAAAAATCGATGACAAAGAAGAAGGACACAAAGGGAATCGGAGTTCACGAGAGTTGCCTTTCATTTCCTCTCTGACGAGTACACGGCGAGCTGAATTTGCCGCCTCGTACAAATCTGACAGAACGGCTACACCTGATGTACTCTGTTGCTTCTATACTTAGTGACTGGATGCTAGTTCCCATTAAACCCGTAAAAGGGCTCCCAGTTTACCCAGCCATTATTGCTCTTATTGCTCGCTCGTGATGCGGCACATATCATATGCACCCCGACTGATATGCCATGCTTTTTCACCCATTTCCCCATTATTAAATCAACGAAAAAGGATGAAAAGGAGAATTGAAGAAATAGCATCCTGATAGATCAATCAATGTGATGGGAAGTTACTTCCGAACAGCTATGATTTGCGACTTTGCATGCCAATGAATGAATGAATGACCACATTCTTTGACAGTGATGAATAGCCTCGAAAACGCCCCTTGGTCACTACTTTGATCCGGATTTGCTCCATCTATTTTTAAAACTAGCCAGGGGCGAAATGGTCTTCCACAGCGTGCAATTACGAGCTTCGTGTAACTCCAGCCCGGACACATAGACACACAGACAGACAGTGTTTCACAACACCACGGTGCCATTAATGTCGGCCATCAGAGCGCCTTTCAGCCATGCAAGTGCCAATCATTTCCGCTTTGTAGACCAATGGCCAACATTCACAGACCCCGCCTGTGAGCCAAAGTATCCGACAGAAGGCAGAATATGCAATCAACTCGTAAATGACTGTAGTACAACAGATGACACTCAAGTGAAGAACCGCGCAGCATTTAAAGACAGGCTTGTCCGCACTCTAAGGCGATTGAATCATACGAGACAATAGGGCATTCCTTGTTGAGTTTTTGACATACAATTCCAGCTTGACTCCCAACCTCTTTGCAGCATTATTGTGTCTATCGCAAAGTCGATAGCGTCGTTAATAACCATGATTTCCAAACACCTTGTTGCTGTTGTGCCGCTCTTCGCCCTGGCCATTGCTTCTCCTTTGCAGAAGCGTTCTAACGTTGATGTATTTGATCTCCTTCCGATTCTTTTAAGCGCAGCACAGCTGACGTGCTTTTAACCAAGCTGTTTGTCTGGGGCAGCGCCAATCTGCAGGACTATGACACATACTACAGTTTTCCTGCAGATTCTTGCCAGGCCATCGCTACACCTTCGTGAGTTCTTCTCTGCCCGTACTCCCACGGACAGTGTTCTTGAAGGAAATTACTGACAGGACCCGATAGGACCGGGCGCGTTGGCTCGGTCACTGTCGACCTGAACGCTTCCTGCGATGTATACGCGTGAGTGATCTCTTTCTGCTTGTCTTTAACGAGACCCCAGATCTAGCTGACACGGACGATCAATAGGTCTTCGGATTGTACTGGTTCTGTAGCGGGCAGCTTCAGCGCTCCTGGAGTTTCCGATACTGGTTCGCTGGGAGACTCGTTTGGCAGCGTCCAGTGTTCCGTTCCAAGTAGTGTCTCTGCTACGGCGGCTCAGGCGAGTGATTCATGTGCAGCAGAGTGAGTCACCAAACCAAACGACAAACTAATAGTGCTATGATGTCTAGGGTATCGATTTGAGTGGCCTACTATCGGCGGAATAAGGATTCGGGGAACGACAAAAGAGAACAAGGGAATAAATGAAGAATGAAAAGAAAAAAGACACCATTCTTCTGGACAAATGTTCATTTCATGGTGAAAGATGTCCCCCATGATGTATGTTTGTAGTCTAGTCCGTCAAAGTCTGGGAATAACAATTCAGATCATCGTAATTCATACTCTTGTCCGAAGTATGACAAAAGTAGTCACACATTGAAAGCGTGTTTCTTAGCTTGCTACGGCAGTGTTATGGAATGTCTTGTCAGATTCAGAGGCTGGACTCACTAAAACCCCATTTCCAATACATCGCTCGATTCTGCTTCGAAAACAGTTGCTGTGATTCAAAACTATGGACCCAAAGAATTTATAAACGGCGTGGTAATGTGACGTTTATGGTATTAGAATTACAGCTGTGTGCTCTCGCTTTTGAGGGCCCTGAAACCCATCGTATAAAAGACTATGCATGCTCACCCGTTCCTTGGTCTCGCCCTGTACTAGAGCTGCTGGACTCGTCAACTTCGTGCACCGTCTCGATACGAGGAGTATTGGGAGACTGTGGCCGTCTCTCTCCGACAAATCCTGCTTGGATAGGGCTGCTATCGCCGGTACCACTCAGTGAACTGTCATCAGGAATCGAGGAATCTGAGATTTGTCGGCTATGTGAAGGCCGCGCTGATTCGGAAGCATCCAACTCGGATATGCTAGTGTCGTCGCTGCGGTGACTGATGCGACGAATCCGTGATTGCGTTGGTCTCATTGAAGGTGGTCCAACTGCTGATGCTGGTGTTGGCAAAGTACTATCTAGCGGATCTCTTCCCATCAGCTCGCTAATGCTGGGAGACCCGACTGACGGCGATAGTTCGGAATGAGACCAGCTTGATCTAGTCCAGTCTCTGGACTGATTGAAATCTGTCGCCATCTCGGGCCGTATTATGATGGGATCTGTAGTTACCGTAAGCGTATCTTTCAGAGGCAAACGCCAATGAGGAACAACCGTACCGGGCATTTCATGAATGTCGAAACTATCAACTTCAGATATATGGCGTTCACGAGGAACCGACGACACAACGGTTGTGCCGTCATCATCTCCCCGTAGCTCTGTCGCGGCTTTGCTAGATTTAGCTTCATGGCTGGTTGTACCATTCAGCCATCGGAAAACAACTTTCTTCAGGCCAGTTGCACTGCTCTGGGTGTCACTGGCACCCCAATTCCTGGATCCTCTTTTGCGCCACCAGAGTAGAAAGATTATTGCCGCGGCAGCCACGACGATCAACCCCAGGACAACACCGAGAACAGGAGCAACCCAGGTCGGTAAACCTCCACCTCCACTTCCGATGGTGACCGTTGGCACTGCAGTTGGATCGGCAGATGCGGTGGTACTCGGACTCTGTAGGCGGTAGGGATAGTATGTTGGGATCGTCTTAGTATACTCGGAGGCAAAGATGCTAGACAGTTTCGGATCACCCCAAGATTTGGGTGACATCATTTCTGCGCTTCCATTCTCACTTTAAAAACGACGGAACGGAGTGTTAGCACCGAGGGAGCAATTGTTTCGATAACAAACTTACTTTCCACCAATGTTTGCCGTAACCACATCGGGGATCCGATAGTCATCCCAAATTCGAGGGTCGTAAGAGTCCTGAAAACTAAGTGTATTCAGATTGAAAACTTCGACGATTCGATCCAAGCAATGGTAAGCGTTATCTTGGAAAATACCCCCGATAACCATCATTTGGTCCGGGTAAATTGAGAGGCACTTGTGGCTGCTTCTGCCGTGGCTGTCGTGACCAGTGTATGCACGCGTCCACACAAATTGCGGCACAGATAGAATGTACACGTCATCGGAGGGTGTACTGTTACTTTGAAGACCGTTGTATCCGCCATAGATGTATATATTAAAAGACGAGCGGTCTTTCGCGGTGGCCAATACAGAGCAAAACAGGGTAAGCTGCGGTGGGATGTCCCCGGTCGTGTTCTGCTGATACCATGTCTTGGACGCTATATCGTAGACGGCAACGGTTTCCATGAATGTAGGACTAACTTTTTCCTGCAGTCACAATTAGCGCCATTCAGATGCCAAGGGGTGCGTATCGTGTGAGTGCAGCGCTTACACTGGCGGCGATTTGCGAATCATTTAGCCCGCGGGCTGTAGTCAACTCCACTGGGTTGATTACACCACCGACGGCGACCAGAACTCCATGGTCTGCTACTGGAAGCCATTGGATTTCCGCATTGGCACGAGCAGGAATTCGACGGATTGTATCGTTGGACCACTCGCCCTGGCTAATGTCCGACATATTGACTGTGATCAAGGTATCCGCCAGTGTGGTTGCCGTGCCATCAGTGGCAATTGGTCCCCAATCAGCGGCTCGCACACCGCTGAAGTAAAAGCCTAGCTTTTCGCTCACACTCGATACGGCGGCTCCATTAGTGATATAGCGTGTCATACCCTTCGGAAGGGTTTGGATGTCATGCTTGAGCTGCGAATCCGCATCTTGAGGGTAGGGTTCGTATGCCAACACCAAGTCAGCCGGGGGTGGGCTAGAGACAATGGTGTTGCTAAAGAGTCCACTATTCAGGGAACGTGCGTGTTGGATTAGCATTTTGTGATTTTGCATCGCCAGGGAACGTGCACCAGTTGGCAAAGATAAGGGGTTGCCCGTACCCGTAGAGAATCATCTCGTCCTCGGTTGCAAACATGGCGCCATCCACGTAATTCGGTGCTATGTTCGAGGCCATACCGCCTAGCGCGGGCAGCTGCCGGAACAAGGCCGTGAGGTTGGATGACTGGTTAAACGGCTGGCCCAGAGCCAGGGTGTAGGTAGTGCCATTCACGTTGTCTGCGATGGTAGTGAGCGTTATGGTAGCGAAGATGACGGGGAAGATGGAGAGTAGTCGAAGAGATTGGAATGAGATGGGGACGGAGAAAGAGAAAGAGAAGGGAAGAAGGCACGCACTGTCTTTCTCTGGAGTTCCCAGTTCCCCATTGGTAAGACCCCTGTGGCCGAGTTAGGAAGGCGCGACTCTCGGGCTGATTATATATATCATAGCTATCAACAGACAGAAGGAATCAAATACTCACGGCTGCCAGTAAAGATATCCTCCGTCTACATATACCGTGTCCCGAATGATGTTTGCTGCCAGCTTGCGTCAGTGCCATTCGGGAAGATACCATCACTCGACCCAGGGAATGCACAGATCTATACGGAAACAGATACATACCGCGAGCCTCAACCCAGTTGCACATGGAGATGTTCTGCCAAATCTCAGAGCCCCACGAAATCGCTGACGCTTGTCCGGCAACAATGCCTGCTACGAGAGCCCCCGTCCATGGCACCCACATTGCTGTGATCCGCCTTCAGAGACAGCGCGATGCGACGGTCTTTTCCTCTTCTAAGTGGCCTCACCTGCGTGTATAAACTTGTTCTATTCAACATGTGGCCGAGCAACCGAAATGGCGTACAGGTGGGAACGTCGGATGCTGACCAGACACACTGCGGGCCTCCAACTGTTCGACAACTATGAGGCTCTAAACAATCATTCAGCTCAGCTCACTAGCTCACTGTTACATTCGGTCTCTTCCTTTTCTGTCCCGCGGTTAAACTCAACAGAGCGGGGAAGACACCGTCCGTGGCCTTTCCAATACATTGCCCACATCCTTACTCTACGGAAGAGGGGATACATCCACGATCACACCCACATATGCACATACATACATCCGCCTATGAAGTGCCGCCAGGGTTCAGGACAAGGGTGCTGAGTTGTTTTGCATCAACGTCATGCTCTGCCATTGGATGCAAGACGTTACAATCTGCTTCTTCAATAGCTGCAGCTGAACCCTCGTTCAAGTCAGCTTCCTAAACCGTCTAGACTGTGAAGACACGGCTCCTGCGGTCGTCTCTCTAGCGCGGGTTCGGGTTCGGTCTGACCGTCCTAGCTGATGAGGAAGCTGCTAGATCTCGACACAAATCGTCCGACAGACCGGGATTGTCTTCGTGTTGCAAAGGTGGTTCGAAGAAATCCCACCACTGGCCTATAACGGCCAGGCCTTCCGCTGTACATGCCGAATCTCCTTCGCTCCGTCAATGCGTTCGGGTTGCCCCCACAGCGTGTGTGGTTGACACTTAACAGTCGTGGGCCCGGGGGATACGGCTAGGAAGCTCGTTCCCCTGCCAGTTCCTCCCGTTCGGGCAATTGATCGGCTCATAAAGTGGCCCGCCAGCCAGTAAGACAACAGTCTATGGTTATATTATATAGTGTTTGGCAGGGCATGGGCTTTGCTGGTGAACATATCAACATGCAGCCATGCATAGGCCGCCCATTTCAGTATTTAGTGGGACTCGGATTCCCTCTTTCTGTTCAATGCTCCGTGTTACGGACGTACAATGATGTACAACTCACCAGGGCTCGCCCGGGTAGTTTATGGCATCGTATAACAACACTGGACCGCAAAGGAACCAATAGAGCGATACTACTTACTGCGGTTTGTCAGTTACTTTCGTTCACGACAACAGAACAACTGGTACCGCTGCAGTTGCATCACACAACGCAGTCGAGAATTGAATTGGAACCAAAAGCACGGTTCAGTAATGCTATGGCCATCTAGATCCATCCCGAGACAGCGCGGCACTTCGGACAAGTGAGCGGATCCGCTGCCTGCGAGCGATCCCATTATCCTTGTTGTCCCGTGCAGCCAGCGAGTCAGCGTGTTCGTGCTACCTCAGCCTAGTGAAGAACTGGTGCGGAGTCAAGTGTTGGATCATACAAGGGTTTCTTTTTTCTTTCCCTTTTTTTTTTTTTTTTTCCCTTCATTGGGCTACCTTCCCTTGCCTGCATGGTTTGCTAATCTACAAGGCTGATTTGACAAGTTTTATCCGGTCAGCAGCATATGCACGTATTGATTAGGCACCGTAACATCGGAAGATGAGGGGAATTGCCATTCTCGAGCTACTGTCCTGCTATGGACCAGCTGGAGCTGTCGTCATTACCTAAATATTCGGCTCCCCATAGCTCTTCCTCAGGTGCGTCTTTAGTACCTTGAGCCTCACCCTTGTATATCTGCGATTTCCCAAATTTTGCACTGGTACATGAACTCTGCGCATCGCAAAGAATCGGGGAAAGTTCATCAGCCATGAGGTTGATACAGTTCCTACCTTATATAGGGCTGACAGCAGCGTGGATAGCTGAGCCTCAGCATGGGAACGCTGCTCGTCGACAGTACTCTACTCCGGCTCAATGTCCCGCAAGCACCCTTACAATTACCGAAACACAGACCAAACTCGTTGATGCAATTGCTGAAACTGTCACTGTTACTCTGGTAAGCCAACTTTGCACTGTATACAAGCATCAACTAACGTTTCCATCGCCGCTAGACACCTACGACGGCTGCTGTAAGAATCTAAGATCAGCTCATAACAGAAACAAATCCCACTAACGCAGCTTGTAGACTGTGACAGTTACGCAATTCCAATCGCATACTGATTTATACGCAGATGCAGGGCCAGAAGCTTCAGTCCTCAGCGCCACACAAGCCCCTGTTGTTGCTGAAACTTCGCTAGAAGACCTTGCTCCAGCTTTGATAGCCTCTTTGGATATAGTCGATGCGCCTTTGTTGGAGATAACAGCTGTGGTTGCGATAGAATCCTTCGATGAAGACGGGCATATCACCACCATATATACGACCACCACCCAGACTATAACCGATCCAGATTGCGCATGCCATAGTGCAACACCGACTCCTACTCCGCCTGTCAGCTATACGGTGACCACTACATACATAACCACATACACAACTGTGATCACGTCAAGGGTTCCGACCACGATATCCGATACCATCACTACTACCGCGACGAAAGACATTACATTCACAGCTACAGAGACTATCACAGATGTCGTTACGAACACTGTGTTAGATCCAACCACAATTACGGACGCAGTTACCGTCACTGATGCAACCACTGTTATCGAGGCTACAACCACCACAAGGGTATACACAACAACCTTGCCAGCATCCACTATTACTACTGTCAGCACACTTCCTGGTAGCACGATTACTGTGTCCAACTCCGTCGTGACTCTACCGCCAAGCACAGTCACTGTTACAACAACTCTTCCAGGAGTCACAACCACCGTGACCACGGTCGTTACAACGTCGATTCCGACAACAACTTCATACAGCGTCTCGCTCTGTCCCAGTCGTATAGTCAATCCGACGTACACGCCACCAGAACCTCTGCCAACTGACTACACTTGGGGTTGCCAACCTGGAACTATATGCCATCCGAAGAACAGACCTCCCGGCGGTGGAGATTGTAACTTTGAAATTGGCCCGCCTGCAGATACGTACTATTGCTCACCGGAGGAATGTATCCCGACCCCGGAACTTATTCCAGACCCTGACAGAACTTGGGGTCATGGGTACAAATCCGACAAAGTAGGCACGTACCCGGTATCTCCGGGATATTATTACCTCGACCCTAGAAATTTTGGGCTCAATTATAGTGTCTATAACTTCCCGTGGGGTTCAGAGGTGACATATGATGATCCTGATCTTTGGCTCGAAATTGACATTGACATCGACACCGGCATACTAAAACACAAGAGGCAGCAAGGCCAGGGAAACACGATTCCTGCGGTATGTCTCAATGAATGCGAGGATGCTCTGCTGGCGGCTGAACAAATGACCAAAATCCCTGCTCTTTGTCTGGATTCTTCAGCTTTTAAGATCGACCTACGAAACTGCTATGCATGTATTGACTACCATGCATCTGATAAGGACAACGTTGACCCGTTGCCGGATTTTCAGCAATACTTAGACTACTGCAGCTCATTAGGTAGCACCACAACCACGGTCACCACAAGCAGTGGCCGAGTGACGACCCCTACAGCACCAGTAGGAGTCTCAACTACGGGAACTAGTATTATTTCGACCTCCAAAACAGTGGCTACCAGCACATCAGCCCCAGACACCATACCGCCTTCATCAACTTCTAGCCCGATTAGCACATCGGTTTCGGCGTCATCAACCCTGTCTACAACTACGACTACCATGACTGCAAGTGCCAGTGCTACATCTGCAATCAGTACTAGTGCTACATCTTCAATCAGTACTAGTGCTACATCTGCAATCAGTGCTAGTGCTACATCGGCGATAGGTACTAGTGCTACTTCAATCCCAATCAGCACTTCTTATGCTGAAACGACGGTGTCAAGTGGTTCAGCATCGACAGCTAGTGGTAGCCAAGGCTCTTCGACAGGTAGCGCATCAACACCTTCCTCAGGAACCGGAAGCATCCCCACTGGAAATGACAGCACTTCCCCATCTGCGACAACAACAACTATTACGACTACCACGGTGGCACCGGGTAATGGCAGCGGTGTGCTCACCAGCCAAGGGTCTACCTCTGTCCGTGGTAGTTCCTCTCCAGGTGGCACTCTCGCTTCCTCTGGCCCGGCGTCACCTAGCTCTACAGCGCCGCTGTTCACTGGTGCTGCTTCAGCTCTCGCTGATGGCAGTGTCTCATCTCAATGGCTTTACCCCTTCTGTATTGCATTGGGACTTGTGACCACTTTTTTCTTCTAGGTGCCCTCTTTTTCAGCCAAAAAAAAAAGGAAAAAGATGATAAAACAATTTCAATTTTGGGGGCGTCGATCTCACGAAGACTTATGTTTTACATTTACAGGCATATTCTCACTATCCTTGAGGGATATTATTCGTCAGTCGCTGCTATTTAACGAACTTTTGATTTTCATTGGCTTTTTTTTTCGGGGGGTTTGTTACGATTAATTCATGACTGACGATACCACGTTCCTTTACACGAATTAACGAATAATTGTAATTACTATCTATCGCTAATCAATACATTATTAGGATTTTGCTTAAGTTGAGTAATTCATAAAGTGATCGTTACTAATAGATCCACAAATAACTTCAGACAACAGATAAGTATTGTTGTCCTGACGCATCTAGATGTACTGAATGTGATTACAAGGCGACTACGTTGGCGGAAAACTGTTGAGAATATATGTCTAGTTATCACCGGTCAAGCAAGCTGACCACTGTCTTTCACCACTTAGCGCATAAAGAACAAAAAGCGAAAGGAAAGGGAGTCATATTGAAAACTGACAGTACAATAATAGTATGATAAAGAAACACGGCCAACTACGACTCCGAGAGGAACAGTGAAAAATGTCCCATGAACTGCGTAAGATTCTGTCAGGCTCATAAAAGAAGACAAGTTATGACACGCGTAACCGGTTTAGCTTGTGGCAAGTATTGAACAAGACTACACTACTAGTGACAACAGAATTTGCAAGGGTAAAAATGATCAAGTCTGGTGTTCGATGAAGCTAGGAAACTTCATTGTGGGAATGGATTATCAATATTGAAACTGTCTCTTAGTGCACACTATCTCCAAAGCAGCACCGACCACACCAACAAATGAACATGAACAGGGCTTTGTATGCACTCCCAGGTCAGCAACCAATCTGACGAGACCACCAAGTTCATCGCCTTACACACAGAGTAGGATATAGTATAGCATGGATGACAGGGCCAATCCAAGCTCCTTGCTTAAGAGGCTGTGAATATATATCTACAGTAAAGCAGCACCTCTGCCCCACTAAATGTAATTGTAATTGAGAATTGTACCCTTGGGAACGAGAACATAATCAATGCTTTGATGTCGACCGATATGATCTTACACTGTCAGACAGCCTCCCTTTTTTCCTAAAATACTCCATCAAAACTATGTCGTTATTTTCCAACAACTTCCTAACACTTCTCCCATGAAGAATATAAACGCTACACACCACCTACTATTTTTTGGAGACCATTAACTCTGAACTCTGAAATATTCCCCCAAAGCTAAAACGTTAGTGTCAGAATATTTCATACTCCCAATCGGTTTGTTCTCCATGGTAGCCACGAAACTGTCGTAGTGTACGGCTGACCCTGTCGCCAAGGATTTTCCACTGAGTGTCGAGTCTCTGTTCAAGTGAACAGTTTTCTGCCATTATTTTGCTGAAAACTTCAAGGTAGCTTATAGGCTTGTGGTTTCCCAAAGGTGTCCTTTTCCGCCCATGACTACACTTGATACCACCGCTGAGCGGCTTCTTGGGGTAGTTTTCTTTATCCTCGTCGTCTTCAACACGATCTTCCACCCCGACTGGGGTCGGATACTGAACGTACGGTTCAAGACGTAGTCTCTTATGAGGGCGGAAAGGGAGATGAAGACGTGTTTCGGTAGCTTCTGCACTTCGTCCTCTGCCTGAAAGATCGCCAATCAAGGGGAAATTGACATCTGTCGTAGTGCCATCCGTGGCCCTAGATCGTTTTAAGTGATCTCTGTGGCTGCTATTTCCACGTATAATCGAGGACATTAAAGTTACTGCCTTCTTGGATTTGGCTATATGGCTGGGATCTTTCACAACCATGTTTTGACGGCCAAACATCCAGTCTCTTTCTTTGAACTCAAACCATGCAGTAATGTGACTTTGGTTTCCCGTTTCGATGTCTTCTTGGGTACTCCCTTCGTTCTCAGTGGTCGAGAAAACTGCCATAGGGTTTGCAGAGCTTGAAGTGGACGCCGCTGCAGTCATTAGCCTCACGGTAGAAAATCCAGTGGGCATAGACTATCAACAGAGTTCATACCCAGCCCTGGGAGTTCCCTTAAAAGGCGCTGTGGACAGGACTCTTGAACTGGATATTGCAGTCAGCCGACGAACCTTGGAGAGCAGTGGTTGAAAGAATACGCCGAGTCACCAGCTCAGGCGGTGCCTGAAATACTGCCTGTGGGGCGTTCGTCACTATGTATTGCAATAGCAAAAGTAGAGGCTTTGACGTATCTACGTAGAGAAAACCATACATGTCCAACGTCAACGTATATCATACATATAGTCATATATTCGTCATAGTCACAAGATGAAGTTTTCTTCAATTGTGTTCACTTGTAGCAAAAGCTTATTGTGATCGTCCTTTAAATCCACTAACCGCTTGGTATTGTTCAGAATCCGATTATACCCTACTCCAACATGTTGAAGACTATGGATAGCGCTCTTGAGAGCTTCAGCATCCAGCTTGGAGGGTGTTGAGCACCTGAGAAAGGGATCGAACGAGGCGCAAATCATGTCGGCAGGAGTGACTATTCCGAAGTTCTTTTGTTTCCTTTTGATAGCGTCTAGTTGGACGATGCTCTCTGACCAGATTTTCCAAAATCTTGCCTCAATCTTCCTCAGCCGAGAGAGCAATTTGACACGAGTCTTCGAAAGCTGTAGCAAAGTGTCTGAGACCTGCAGTTGCTGTGATGTACTCATGCTTTTTGTTTTCACATTACGAGGGCTTGAATAGCTTTGCTTGCGCGCAGGAAAAGTGCCCGGCACAAAATCTGTTGGGTACGCCATACTTCATAGTTAAGGACATGTGATGGATGGAAATGCGAATTGTTGGTTTGAATCATTGGTAGGAGAAGTTAATTCTTTTGAAGAAGAAAAGTAAATATCACAGTGAATCTCTTCCTCTTCGCGACCGGATTTTACCCTCACTCTTTTGAAGGACAATGTTTCAGCTGCGCTGCGCTATGAAAGAACTTTGCTTTTGATATAATAGTACTGGTCAAAACACAAATCTACCGAGTTCTCAACGTCGTACCTCACAGTACGTTGTTACATTCGACCCATTGTGTACGTGAAGCATAAAGAAACTCAGCCACTGACCACTTCACCAGGGGTTTAAGATGAATATAGGATATTTTCAAGGCTCTCGATAGCCTTTCCGGCGTCGTTCTCCTCCATTTCATTCTCTCTCTCTCTTTCTCTGTTTATTTTTATTTTTATTTCTATTTATTTATTTATTTTTTTTCACTTTTTCCTTACGGCACACATGAGAAGCCTCTCTGCCTGCCTTTTTGACTGATTACCGACAATACTAATCAGAGTGATATGGGTGTCTCCCTTTTTGATTCGTATTAACAATAGAAAGGATACACCAAAGACACAAAAGCAAAATCTCCGCCTTGGCCAGCAGGCTGAGTGACCAGAACATATGGCTGTTTTAATCAGCCAATATCAAGTTCGTATATCAGCTCCAGCATTGCGCATTCAATACATACATTAGGCTGCCCTCTTGAGGCAAAAAAGCACGATTCCCATGCCGCCAGACATAGTTGTACCGTCCTCTAGCCCGTTGGGAGCACCGATAGCATCACATAGCTCTCGTATAACCACGTTGACACAGTCCTGCTCGGTGCCAGCCAAATCCGGATGGGCCTCGCGCCAGCTGATCACTGGGCTCATGGTCCCCAGCATCGCTTTGACGGCCGTGAGTGGCCACTCATTCTGAGCCAGACCGCTGAAAAATCCCAGTTCTTGGGCATCCGAGTCCGTGGAGTACCATCGCTTTTCCAACAAGGTCCCTTGCTCGAACAACGAGGCGGTTTCGGCTTGGTCCCACGGCATGTTCAGACCAATGTATCCACTCTGGGAAAGTCTGTGTCTGTGATTGACATAAGGGCCCAGGACCACGTTCGTGAAGTGATCCATGATTTGTTGCACCTTGTCATTGTTTAGGCCGGCGGTGCCTATGGTCACATGTCTCAGTCTAGAGTTTCTTTATGGCGCATTAATTCAGCTGTTCAACGGCAGTTGCTCACTCGGGTTTGTAGCGAAAATGTTCCACACCGCGACTGTACCGCCCGGTTTCAGCAACTTTGCTGCACTGGCCCAGAACCTCGGTATATCAAACCAATGCATCTATATTCAGTTTAGTCAGCACTTGGAAAAACGCCAAGTTGACCGACCAACGAAACGTACCGCCGCAGTGACGTTGATCAGATCCACCGAGCCATGCCCGGGCTCGTCCAGCTTGTCCAGCTCTTCCGCCGAGCCAATCTGATATTTGATCGGATTGCCGGCAGCCGATAAGCCGCCCAGCTCTCTAGCCGCCTTGATCATACCCTCGCCGGGGTCTACACCAAAGACGTGCTCGAAATAAGGCGCTAAATCCTGCGTCGAGTTGCCAGGACCGCATCCCACATCCAATAGCAGCTTCGGCTGCCCACCAGTAGCACAGTGATGATCTACAATGTATTTGATGAGAGCCGGCGGATAGCCTTTTCGGGTGGCTGCATATTTAGCAGCGAGGTTGGTGGAGAGGTTGCGGAAGGCTTTTTCCTGTTCAGGAGCAGGAGTAGATGCCATTTTGGGCCTGAGATAGATTGCTACGGAGACTACGGGCTGACGGCTAAGGGAATTTCTCTTTTCTGTTGAATCTGTTGATTATGGTTTTCTTCTGGGATGCACCGAGTCAACATAGTTCCCCCGCGTGTGCGCAGACGCCCTGCTTTTATAGACAGACAAACTCACCAGGCAGCAACTTTTTTCTATGTGTGGGACAGCTCCGGAAACATCGCTGTATTTGGCCGTGACCAGCTTATCTTGTTTATCTTGTCATCAGTTTAGGCTGATTGCTTCGTATTTAGCTTCAAAAAGAATAGCGAATACGACGGAGGAATCATGCTTGTCGTCTCCACTGTGGCTGCACACTACAGTTGCTTCTCGCTTTTGACCATAGGAAACACAGCTGCACCGCACCATCATGTTTACTTTTTGTAAAAAAAAAAAAACAAATACCGCCGGTAGACCTTTTTTAAGCTGAATAGTAGTGTTACGGATATATCAAATGTCATTTATGCATATCTCGAGGTTAAGCCCTGCATATAAACCTTTCATTGATCCGTTGATCAAACAGTAGACGGTGACCGGAGAACCCCGAGACGGAACCGAGTCATTAGCTAGGTACTGACGGAGAATAGCTTGCATAAGCCTGGCTGATTCGAGAAACTTGGGAGACTCGTGGTGATGAAGAATAACGGGAATAACAGGTAGTTACAGTTCATTTTGACCTCAACGGCGGTTTTCCGTAACTCATTAATCCGGCCGGCCTCATCGGAGTTGGCGAGTCTGGCGGATCTAGACCCATGGAGTTGTTGATGCGAAACAAAACTCGAAAAGCAGTATGTCTCGCTCTGATCGCCTTTGATACTCCGTCTTGTAGATCGACGGTTTACCGACCACTGTTCTCTCAAGTCTTATACATACGCTGCCTTGTTACCCCAACAGATGATATATCATCCTGTTAAATGTTTTGCTATCTTAATGTCAATAATGGAGACTCGACACCAATTCATCTTTCTTTCTCTTCACTTGTGACGAGACTGGAACCAAGACCGTCCGCACTCTCGATCTCTTAGATAGTAAAGCCACAGCAGAGCCTCTTGATTCTTATTAGAGGGGGACAAAAAAGGCTAAACCACTAATGCACACTCACACACAAACACACACACACACACACACCTTCAGTAAACAAATCGCTAAATGAACATTTTTTTGGTGGCAATAGTATCAATCCGTTGAATTAGCCCCCGTTTCGATTACTCCGCATTAGCCATATAGCTCACAGTCAGTGCCCAAACCTTAAATAGGACTGACCAACTATTGAAAGATGGTGGCTGAGGCATTGTCGTGATACGAGGAGTTATCCGCCAGGAGCTGAAGCCGGATCAAGCCTGTTTTGACCCGGTGACCCTAATTTACGAGCCGCTTCGCGAATGAGATCGCCTTGGTGTTGTTGGGCTGAGGGATTTGGCCCAAGCTCGCATCGCAGCCTAGCAATGCCTCATGAGTTGTGCTCGCTTCAGCCTCTCACATGACATCATTAGCCCTACATAGCCCCAAACACTCAACGTGCACCAGACCAGCTGGCTTATATACACGCTGATAGAAGTATTTTTCCCTTTTCGCCTGGTTTAGAACATTCTATAATAAACAGAAATACAGTTTCTTTGGCCTATTCGAGATTTGCGAGTTCATGTCGACGCGCAGGCCGGCTGATCATCACGGAACGAGCGAAACTATGTGCTTCGGAACTAAACGAGCCAAAGCCTTGGAGGAAGAAGACGCGCTTAATCCTCCCAAGATCCTCATTACCAGAAGTACGACAGATAGACTGGATGATGAAAAAGAGGGCCGTGTCACTCTTTTCTCATCCCCAAAACGACCCCGAGGCAAACGCAGGCGCCTGTATGACAACGGAAAATGAAATAATGTGATCAAAACAAGACTACCGACGGCATAGCAAAAAATACTATATCGCCAGGGACTAGATATTAATGCTACCCCTTGAAGGTCTTACTCGTTGGCCGCACAATGTTATACAACCTAGCTGGGAAGACTTTGCCCGGCTAAGACAAGTCGGTTTAGGTCGCTCAGCTGTTCCGGTAGCCCCGTCGATACACCCGGCGAGATGCCGTCGAATGCGAAAAATCTACTACTTGTCTTCTATAGAACTTCAGCTGCTTTCATGCAAGTCTCGAGATTTGGGGGCAGTCTGAAGTCCCTGAAACTGTCCGTTCGGCCTCCTTATATAGAAAAATTACGGGAGAGTCCTGTCGAGACTAACAGAAATCTCGACAGAGACTAGAGGGACGCATACAGAGAGAGAGATACTTCAACTCCTGTTTTATATATGTATCTATAAATATTTTCACATGCAATCGAATACATGACTATGGTTCTGATAAAATAGCATTTCCTTTCATCTTCCACAGAATGTAATCACGCATTGTAGTACATGTAGGTTTCAAATGAAAATGCATCTGTATTTTTCGAATCCAAATTCTATTATCTGGTAAGTAACTTCGAAATTGTCCGCTCCATTTCCGCCATGCAAAATATCCGATGACCGAGCCTAAACGTAGTGTTAGTTGCTAGTGCCAGTAATGTGTTCCGAAGAATCGGAGGGATCTTTTAATAATCGAAGAGGCGGCAAAGCTCTATCCCCGCCAAAGGGGCCTAGCGGCACAATAGATACAATAAAGGATGGTACTCAATAACTGATGGAATACATAGAACACTCCCGGATTGGCATTTAAACGTGGTCTATGTCCTACTTGTTAATGATTAAATTGCAAACACAGCACACAGCGCTTTGCGTTGGTGTAAGTAACCAAAGCCAAATCCTATTTCCAAAAGCACTCTATCTAGATACTCCATGTTCACAACTGAAAGGGAAAGAGAATAGAAAAAATAATAATCAAAAGAGAAAAAGATCCAACACCAAAGAAGGAAAAAAAGTAATGACACTTTTAACACGTCCACACGAGATCAAATGGATTGCTTCAATGGCAGGAATTGTGAGTTCTCAATTCTAACTTTGAGAAACTCATACACGGTAAAGGTGACTGCCTGGCCAGGAGCGACTCGCATGACACGAGGGGTTATTCCTTTGTAGAAGGACCGAAGTCCTTCTTTCTGTACTATATCAGTTGCAATTCGGGTCATATGTGACAGACTGCTTTGCCCTGGCGTTGAAGGGGTCTGCTGTAGCCGAGTCTTGATGGTGTCAATAGGGGCATTAGAGAATGGGCCCATCGCTCCAGAAATCAGTCCGATCACCGTGGTCTGATATGAAGGAAGCTCTCCACCTCGGTTATATTGTGGTTGCAGACGCTGCAAAATCGATTTGAGCTCTGAATAAACCGTAAAGTTGGCAGCCTGGTTGGTGCCTTGGCGTAGTGCCGTTAGGGTGACCCCCCGGTAGAGAAAGCCGACGCCTTCCTGTCGAACGATTGAAGTAAGTGCATGAAAGGCATTTCGATATCTGGGAACCATTTGGCCCGTTGGGCTTCTGTGTGGCGCCTGTAATTGGATCTTGACAACTTCGGTAGGGTTCACCACTGTAACGGCCTCGGTGACACCAGCCGCTAAACCAGCTGAAATAGGCACACGGTGTTAGATTATATCAACTCCAAGTAATCGTATGGCACTGCCTCGGGTCAAAGTGTAAGGCTTACCAATGAATGTTCCTTTCCTTGAAATCACCATAGTCTGTGGGTCGGTTAGGAGCCGCTTATAGTATTCGTATGACGTGAATCGGATGGCCATTTTGGGAATTATGCCTCCAACGACAGCACCTAAGCCTCTATATAAGCCTAGAGGGGATTCGGTTCTGATTATATCGCCTGCTGTGCCAAACAATCCTTTTGATGGAATCTTGCGGCCATTGTTAGATGGTTCGTTCCCACAAGACAGAATGGGCTTTGCCTACCCCCTGGCCTGCTTTTCGCGAGAGTTGCATTCGAACTTTGATTGTGTCTAAGAACTTGAATTAGTCATTACACTTATAGAGACAACAAGGGAGGTTGGTTGACCTACCTAGAGGGTGGCAAGCAAGTGCCTCGCTCATTCCTGCCCCTCCACCGGCTACAAAAGATCGTGAGTACTTGCTGTTAAATGACTTGCAGACGTCGCGTTGACTCGTGTTGATCATACCAATGAGTGTTGTCATTGTCGACGTAGTCTTATTTGCCGAGCCCGGTCTTTTGGACATCTCGTCTTGTGTGGTGTTTACTGACACTTAGCGGCAAGCAAATTCTGAAAGAAATTCTACTGATAAGAGAACATGTGAAAACTGCAGTACAGTAGGTAATGCCAGAAAAATGCGAGAGAAGGATGAGCCCTGGTTAGGATGTGACTGGCATAAGAATCAGTCCACTTTAAGGCACAATAGGAGAAACCACTTTGCTATAATCTCAGTGACATGAGGCAAGAAAGCCAAGATTGATGCTCGGTCAGTTGCATGGGAAAATAACGCAATCCTAGGTTGTCGATAAGGACATCGCACCTCTGTCCTAAAGTGGATATACTTCCCTTACTCATCGATCTCCATTGTAACCATACTTTGATCGCTTGACCACGATTCCGAAAAGATTATGCAGGGCTTCTGACGTTGTCACAGAAATGCACCCGTTCTCCTCACTCCTTTGAGGCCAACAATCGGGCACTACTTGGGAAAGTATGGGTCTGTTTGCGTATAGTTGAGACGGTAGTATCAAATGTATGTCTATCTAGGCAGGACTATGGACTTGCCGTGCTTACCATGCGTTAGTCCAGTGCAAAGCCCATATTGCCAAGATTTCGCTACGTAAACTGAGGAATTAGGAGTCCTGTACCAAATGACGAGGGTTAGAAAACGTAGAGAACTAGTTGGAAAACATTGGAAAATCCCTACTCCACTTCTACCGTCGATTGTGTTGTTCTACCTTATGCGGAGCATATGGCCAGAAACTACTGGATATCTCATCTTAATTTTAGATATAGATGAAGGCTACCATTTGTGACAAATGGCAGGAATGCAACCCAGTGTGGCCGCCTATCTTCGGATGTATGCACGCCTGATCTAGCTATGCATGGGTATCACATTCTCAAACAACAATCAACGAGCCAAGTCAATAGATGTCCTGTGTTTGATTCTAATCGTTGACTTGGGCTTGAACTCCAGCTTATGTCGTGAACTCTGGGCTACTGATTATATGGAATGCCACTCTCAAGATCAAGTAAATAGCCTTGGCCAACATTGGCAAAATGGCAGTGCTCTAGGCATTAGACTCATTATTTAGTATTCCGGGTCTATATCTTTTGCGTCAATGTCAATCATCTTCGTGGATTTCTAGCCTTCACTAGTGAGGATCATCGTGAGGCAGGTAGACCCGTCTCGGGAGCGATCGACAGATCTTCTGGCTGCAAATCTTTCGCCAGCTTGGTGGACTCTTAACATGACAGGGTTACAGGAGAGCATTATCTAGGCAGACCCGAACGGAAGATATCAGTAGTCCGGCCTGCTTCAAACTGGAATTCAGTTCTTTTTATAGAAGAACCCCAAGTGGTATACACATGATGCCATAAACCTGATATGATACGTGATACAAGAACTTTAACCGGTCTATGCTTGCATTTTCTTTGAGACGGTAAGTATCGTGCTCATTGACCGGCATATGCCGGAATAACTTATCTGAGGCTGTGCTTGCGATCTTTGTGTGTTCTGTTGCACATCTGAGGATCAGTCTGGATTCTGGACATCTTGGCTCTCGGCGATCTCGCTGTTGGGTCTACTCCGTATCTAGTTTCAGGACTTTGGTTCCACTGGGCATCGTGTCTCCCAGTCATCCTAGCGGGGTTTTTAGGGTTGGACTCTTGTGTGACACATCTTCTGTTAGATTTGCGTGTTGCTCCGCTGCCCTCGTTCCTTATCCCGTTGCTTTACAACAGGTTACTAGGCGTAAGAAAAGTGATAAGTTACCGGTTTATCCACCTCTTGAATCCACCAGCGCTCTAGTAGGGCAGACTATGGCATGTGGAGCTTGATAACTGCATGAGATTGAGGCTAGGTAACGCGGGTACTAACTGTCGTCCGCTCCACAACGCTCCCTGGTACGGTATGGTAATGGCTAGGGCCTAGGCAAGGCGGAAAAGGAGTGTGGTAGCTTGGCATTCGGCTCTTCTTGGTTTTTGGTTTACTACTTAATCCGTACTGAAGCTCAAGTGATCCGGTTAACTGACAAATCACAAGCACGGCGCGGACATCGTGATAATGAACAAGTTGACGTCCAGTGTGTAGGTTCTGCAGAGGCAGAGCCGGCTGGCACGGATGTTTCTCGTTCCTATCATTATCATTGACAGTTACAGTCTAGTCCTTCATCCCGATACTCGGCGGTTGTTGCATTGGGGCTATCTTTTTTTTTTTTCTCTCTTGGCTACTGATAGCGGTTGATTGCTTGGTACCTTTGTGGCAACCCGGATGCTCAGTACCCTGTGGCCCAAGCGGAGCCCCCTTCTCCTCATACCGGGTCTTTCAGCCTTGTCTTCACGGTTATGAGAGACGACAATGACCCACGGCTATACCTATCACCCATTCAATACCCATAGGTGAAAATATTTAGACTCCTGCTCGGTAATTATGAGCAAACGGGTCCGGTCACGTTGTGCAAGGGACTATGATTATCAACAAGACGAGTATATCTTGTGATGGACACGGAACGACATACCCTTGAGTCATCTTCAATGCCTGTTGATTAACAGGATAGCTTCCTCTGTTCTTAGCTTGTTGAATCAGATGTTTCTACCTCCGTAATGGTGAAGAGTATGCTTCCGAAGCGTTCGGACTTTTCGGTGGCGCAGGTGTTTTCACCAGGTTCCGCACGCTCTTCACTCCCGCTGCCTGCCCTCAGTACCTAAACCTGCTAAGAAAGAAATCATTCAATCGAAGAGAGTTTCTGCAAAATCTACGAACATCTCTACTAAATTAGATCCCGTGAACCAGTGCCGGAACCCCCAGGGGTTCCATAGCGTGTTTAAATCTAGTCATTGTGACTGTACTAGCAAGAAATAGTTATATGACGCGCCGAAAGTCGTATTTCAATAGGGTCCGGACAAAATTCTACACGTCTACAATGTACCTAGTTAGCCTTTCAACCCTGACACAGTACAGTTGGCTCAAAAGTCCTTACATTCAGGTTATTCTTCCTGATGGCCCTCGCAAAGCAGATTGGCACACCGATGCCGAAGGAGCTACGTAGTAGCCTTGCTTTGAACCTTACTGCAAAAAGTATTTAACAAAGCCTGCTGCCTTCATATTATCGTGCTATTCGTAGTAGTCAGATATTCCATCTCGTATAAGATGCTGGTACCAACTTATCCCTTGAACGGTAGTATACATGGTGGGTAGGGGGGGGAAATATCGGCAGATTTTGCTCAAAAAACTATTGATACAACTCTGATGAAATGATATAACAATCACTTTATACCAGCCAACTAATAGACTGGCATTATGCACGTTCTTATCCTGACATTGGATAACCTGTCCAAAGTATCTAGTGTGCCGGCTCTAATATCCGTCACCCTTGTGGGTTCAACCAAGGGGCTGATTGGGCAGCACAAGCTAAAATGTTATAATTTACAAAGAACAAATACATCATCTTTCCATTCAACTGCGCATGTGGAGGTGCTGTTGACGACCAGGCACTTCCGGTAGTTTGGCCGAAAAGGGAAAAAAAAAAAAAAAAAAAGATTTGCGGTCCTCCCGTTGAGATTGACGAGAGTTGGATCCCACCAACAGTGGATGCACTGGCGAGGCTGTGAAACATGGAAGCTTCATAATGACTCCATAATGACTCCATATACTGGTGAAAGTACAAAGGCGAACCAGAGGCAGAGCAGCGTGCCCGTGGCAAGGACATTGAGAGACCCTGATGGATTTCTTGGGAGCACGCGGCACTGGGGGACATGTCTAATTGGCTGTTTTTATGTAGCTTCTAGAAGGCCAAAAGCGGGTGCTTACATTAACACAGAAATAGTTGCAATCTCGCTGCTCTTGGCCGAGGGAGGGCTGCTCATGCCAAGAAAGAGGAATTACCGGTTATGGAAAGCATGACAATATCAGAGTCATGACTGTCTTCCTTATCTGAGGCCAACGACTAGTGTATTCTTTCTTCTCGGCTTCCTCTTTTCGGTCCAATCTTACGGTCCGGTAATGGCGGGACCTGGTATGCATGTTGCTACAGGCCCTCTCTGCCCAAGGCCGAGGAATCTTCGCCAAGAGCGATCGACATACCGGTAATCATCGTGACCAGCCCAGATTGTGGCGTGATGCAATGATGTAAAAATAGAGCCTTGGCTTGAATATACCAAGACGTTTGCTAGGTTCTTCGTTCACCGTGCAGCAGGTGGCTTGATGCTAGTCTAACTTCTACCTGTCATCCCGGGACTTGGCGGCTTTGTGTCGGCAGACTACGGCAGGCTGAAGGTGGATTTTCTACAGATAACACCGGCTACCTTTGCCAGCTGCAGGTTAACGTTCTGGTCATCTCGAAAGATATGAGCTGCAGGGGCGGTACCTAGGGCTTGCATGGGCTTGCATGGGCTGGTCAGCTTTGCAAGCGAGCACGCAAGTGCCGGCTGCACCAAGTCCGACACGACAAAGCAGATCGGATCACTGACGACAGGCCGATGTAGTCTCGGCCCGATCTTGATATCAATACCCGAACCCAAAGGCCTTTCGTGTTTTATTTTCAAATGGGATTCTGCGAGTAGTACCAACGCTTGTGGTGCGGTCTGATACAGAAGCTAGGGTCCACACATCCATCATCCCCTGGTAGTTTAAAACCAGCGGTCCGTTGCAGATCATCGTGGCCGGAGTTATGCATAATCGTACTTTTGGACAATGTACGGACAGAGTACGGAGTATTACAGTTACATTCCGACTGTACTTTGCAAAGAGGCCCATTGCCGAGTTCGGTTTCGTGTCACCGAGGCTGCCGAGACCTTAGTTGGCCAACGTTTCCTCACGCATCTGATGCATCCACTGAACCCACTATACAGCGATCTCAGTCTCGAATGGGTCTCCCAAAAGGGCGACTACGCATCCCCTGATCCTGATAGAACGAGAAGGATATGGAGCGTATTGGATGGCTAGGCAGTAGTCGACAATCACTAGACGTAGCAACCCACAAATGCATTATTAATCTATTGTGCAAGCCGAGAGTGACTTTGATGCTCCCTGATAAGGGTGGCCAAGTTGGAGCACTATAACTAGAAGATCGGGATCCTCTAGCGGAACCCGCTGGATGGTAGTTGTCGATCGTGAAGAAGAAGTCACGGTTGTGTGCTCTTGCCAAGCGAATGATTTTCGTCTGTTGGGTGTCTTGTTGGGTCTTTTGCTGGCTGGAATCTCCTGTGAGGCAGAGCACAATAATTATATGACTTTCCCCTATTCAACCATTTCAATTGATTTCCGGTTCCATAAAGAAGAAAGACACCGAACCGTTTGAAGCCTTTATTTTTGGACTTGGCCCTTTATAGAGAACGATAAACGAGGATGGCACCTGTCAGAGACCAAGATACTCCTCCGCCATCGAGCGGGCGTCATGATGCTGACACAAAGACTCCTGCTACGTTGGCAACATTCAAAGATCAGCAAGACAATATTTTGCCTCACAAGAAGCTGATGGTTGTCTTTCCAGCGATTGCATTGGCTCAAGCGATCTCATACCTGGACCAAACTACGGTATCGACGGCCGTACCAACAATCGGGTCGGCGCTGAATATGGGACCATCGATCTCCTGGGTGCCTACCTGCTTTTTGGTGGCCAGTACTAGCATCCAACTGATCAATGGCCGACTCAGTGATATCGTTGGCCGGAAGCCCTTGCTGCTGACGTGCATGGGTATTCTGGCCGTGGCAGACCTCTGTGCTGGATTTGCAAATTCACCTGGTATGTTGTTCGTCTTTCGGACGATCGCTGGTTTGGGAGGTGGCGCCATGTAAGGACCATATGCTTGCGGGACAAGTTACACCTCATAGGTTCAACAATGCTGATGCAATTTGACAGTGCTGCTCTAGTGATGATAGTAGCAAGCGACGTCACGACACTGCAACAGCGAGGGAAATACAACGGCTTCATTGGCGCCATGGTCGGTCTAGGCAACGGCATTGGCCCCCTTATAGGGGGTGTGATGACCCAAAGGGCTTCATGGAGATGGTGTTTCTGGTTCATTAGTCCTGTGATTGTGACTGCCATGGTGATTATCGCCATTGTCATTCCGCCATCGAATGTGCGTGGCAATGCCAAAGAGAAGGCGAAGATGATTGATTGGTTGGGACTGTTTATCAACATTGCCGCCGTGGTTTTGATATTGGTAAGCTCGTTGCAATTTAGGGCAAAAACCACTTTGGAGTTTCACTGACACGCCCCATAGATTCCCATCTCTCAAGGCGGTACTATATATTCCTGGAGCAGTCCCATGGTCATCGCAATGTTGGTTGTCGGTGGCTTGCTGATTCCAGCTTTTGTCTTGGTCGAGTGGAAATTTGCAAAGTTACCCTTGATGCCCAGTATGTTGGAAACTTGGTAATGATCTGGCAACAAGCAGCAAGCTAATGATAACCTTTTTCTTAAAAAGTCCGTCTGTTCCGGAGTGACTATTCCGCAAATCTGGTCTTCGTTCAGGGAACCATTCACGGTGTTGTGTACTGGGCGAACCTGTATTACGTGCCATTGTATCTCCAGAATGTTCGCGGATACGATCCGATCATGTCTGGAGTCATCATCCTGCCCATGGTTGCCTCTCACGGAATCGGATCACTTGTGTCCGGGCAGATCATTTCGAGAACAGGACACTACAACCCAACAACCATAACGTCGAATCTCCTTTGGACAATTGGTGCCGCTTTGCAGACAATGTACACCAGAACCACACCGGTGTGGGCTATCTGTATCATTGGATTCCTCCAGGGGTGCGGGATCGGTGGCTCATTCCAGCGTAAGTCTTTTTTTTTTTTTCTTTTTTTTTTTTGGTTTTCTTTCCTTTTTGTATGTGTGTGTCTTAATCATAGCATACCATTTACTGACGCAATTCACAGCCAGCCTTGTTGCATTACTTGCCCATTCGCGAAAAGCCGATCGGGCTGTGGCGAACTCTCTCCGTAACTTCTTGCGTATTATGGGTGGCTCGATTGGTTTGACCAGTATGTTTTTTGCGGTTCAGTACCGATGAGAGCTGACGAAGGGCTGACTGACTCTTCGTGTTTAGTTGCTGGAGCGATTCTGAACAATGTTATGCAAAATAAATTGAGTGGCTTCCTCTCCTCGGAGGCGATCGGTCAAATCACGACCTCGTCCTACGCCGTGGACTCGATGAATCTGTCCGCGGAACAGAGAGAGGCCGTCTTGGACGCATACATGAGCGGTATGCATGACATCTTTATCATGTTCGCACCTTTGATCGGGATATGCTTCATTTGCGCGGCCCTGATCAGAGACAACGGGCTTGCGGAGAAGGATGCAAACCGGAAGCCGACTGTTTCCGACTCGGACGAGAGTGCTCGAAGCAGCCAGCAGGCTATCACCCCACTTGGTGAGCAGGAGAAGTGTTGAGAGAGAACATCTTGGCAATACAACCGAGGTCGATGACATCTTTCATGTTTGTAGTCTTGTTGACTACATTTGACGAATTGTTCTTTTTTTGCTATTCCCCCCCCCCCCCCCCCCCCCCCCNTTCCTCTCTCTTTCGGGTTTGGGTTGGGTAGGGTTGTTGTTATTGACACGGTTTAGAGTGCGTTCAAAAGTTTTTCATGCATAGACCATACGATCATGTCATTTTATATTTTTTAATAGACCGAATCATATATAAAGTACTGCAAGCTAAAACACTGCATTGTCGGAGATGCTCGTAGAAAGATTGTTTCATCATTGTTCCACTATCGACAGTTGCGCAATGTCTTTTAGCGTATGAATTGGCATGAACAGCATTTGCAGGGCGTTTCTGTCATGTACACAATGCCACTAATGACAAACAATAAACAATAACAGTAGCGATTCCTTGTGTTCCTGCTACGGCAGCCAGTAGGGCACTTGAGCACTCTTTTCCTTTTTTATATATTTTTATTCCACTTACAAGTAACAGGAACGTGGCATATTCGCATACTCGGTGTACTCTGTGTTTGATGCACCCAGGCTACTATTGTACACGCAAAAATTGGACAGCCGATGTCACATGTCAGTCCATGACTGGAGTCATCTGAGGAATAGTAGGGTATCTTGGTAGCTGTTCTAGGTTATTTCATCGACCACAAAGCTTGTAGAAGGAGCCTCTCCCCTGTCATCGATTTGCATGAATTTGGATCAACTATCGCGGGGGCGTTTGTCGTCGACCACATGCGCCCCCCCTCCGCTCACAGACGCAAGGGAGGACAAGCTTTCGGCCGTGCCGTTAGTATAATGATAAGGACTGACTGTGTACATAGGATGCGAGCCTAGAACAGACCAGGTCCGACGAGGCGTGTCCATGCTTGGGCCCTTCCCCAGAGAACTGCACCAAGGTGGAGCCAATGAGAGCCCATGACGCAATCGGACAGGAGACATGCTGCACGAGGCGATGCACTCCGTAGGCGGTCTCTTTTTTTCCAAGGAAAAGCTGGACTGTCTTTCCCGACGAGAGTCTAATTGTATCATGTGCAGACATGGACAGGTCCTTCTCTCCAGGACAACCGAGAAACACTTTTCAAAATCATATCCATGGCGTCGATCAAGTATGGGCGGGCAGGCTACAGCAGTAGTCGAGAGTATTATTATTATTATCATGTTGGAGATGCCAGTGGACACGATGAAAACGTACGGGATCGCAACTGCGCGCTCCTTATTGGCTGGCCGTGAGTGGGCCGGGAGACGGAAATCCCGCACACAGAGGGCCCGCTGCACGTCCATGGTTGGAGTCTGGGCTCGTGCAGTCCGATCTATCACCGGGTGCCAGCCAATGAGCAGGCCGGAGCGGCACACAGACCCGCAACTATCTTTCCTGACTGGGCCCAGGGAGTTCGTCCAGCGAGCGAATCATCGGCAAGCCCATTGTTCCCAGAGCGGGACGATCCGTGGATTCTACTACGGCTATTGGTTGAGCTTCCCCACAAGGGGGGTGAACAGGGGGCAGCTCAATCTTGGGAATCCCAGATCGGCGAACTGGTCCTGGCAGAAGACCGCCTTATTGGGTCGCGATGTTTCTCCATCATCGTCCGAGAGTGAGACGCAGCTGCATCTTCGTGCTCGGCTATTGACCAGCGAGCTCTAGTACGGCCCGCCCGCGCGGCGAGGAGGCTGGCTGATTGATCCGAACTCTCAGCTCTAGCTCCAGCTTTCTTAATAAGTTAGCTTTAGCTGCCTCGTCACTGGCTGCGTAAAGGGTAAAAAAAAAATCTGATTCTTGTTTTTGTTTTTTATTTTTATTTTTATTTTTTGGTCCGTCCCAGCTGTTGCTTTTATCCTTGCTGTTTTTTCATCAAGCCACCAGATACACAAGAGAATGACGACTCCGATTCCACAGCCGCCCGGCGTTCCGCTCCTGGGAAACATCTTCGATGTCAAGCCAAGCAATACGTGGGGCTCGCTGAACAAGCTTGCTGCGAAATGGGGTACGTCATCCGAGTGGAAAAACACGGCTGGCACCTAGATGGAAGCGAGACTGACGCGGAGATGTGTGCGCTTGGTACCAGGACCGATTTTCAAAATCAACGCACTCGGCACACAGATTGTCTTCGTTTGCAATGCGGCGCTCCTGGAAGAGATCTGCGACGAGAGCCGGTTCCGCAAATGCGTCACGGGGCCGATTGTCGAGATCCGGGACGCGGTGCACGACTCGCTGTTCACAGCCTATCCCCATGAGGAGCGCATCTGGGGCATTGCCCACCGCATCATGGCGCCGTGGTCGTCGGATGAGTCCAACCGGACCCTGTTCAACGACATGCGCGACGCCATCGGCGCGATTGTGCCGGCGTGGACGGCCGGGTCCGGACAACGGGTCAATGTGGCCGACGGGTTGAAGCGGTTGAACCTGCAGAGCGTTCAGTGGAGCTATTTCCACCAACAGACCGACTACATGTCCGGTCCCTTCCCCGCCTTTTTGACGGCGATTGACCGGTCGACGATGGAGGCCGTGAAGCGGCCGACGCGGCCCAAGTTTGTGAACTGGCTGGTGTATCAGCGCGGCTACAACAAGGACATCCGCACCTTGCGCTCCTTTGGCGCGGATGTCATCTCCAAGCGCAAGAGCGACCCTGAGCACCCGGTCGACATGCTCGACTCGCTGCTGAACGGAAAGGACCCGGAGACCGGCGAGTCGCTCACGCAGGAACAGGTCATCGACGAGATCATCAACATCTTCATCGGCAGTGCCACCTCGCCCTGTCTCCTGGCCTTTGCCCTCTACTATCTCCTCAAGAACCCCGAGTATATCACCAAGGCGCGGGCCGAGATCGACGCCATTCTCGGCGCGGACGGCGAGCTGAGCGCGGAGAACCTGCCGCGCTTCGAGTTGACCGAAGCCATCCTCCGGGAGACGATGCGCGTGTCCGCCGTTGCGCCCGGCTTCAACATCGAGCCTCGGCCGGATGTCAACAAGGACCCGCACGTCACGCTGGCGGGCGGCACTTATCAGATCCCCAACAACCAGGCCATCATCGCGATCCTGCATCAGGTGAACCGCGATCCGGCCGTCTTCGAGGACCCCGAGGTGTTCCGGCCGGAGCGCATGCTCGGCGAAGCCTACGCCAAGCTCCCCTCCGGCGTCAAGAAGGGCTTCGGGAACGGCAAACGCCGATGCTTTGGCGCCAAGTTCGCCTGGCAGTGGAGCTGGATTACCCTGATCACGATCCTGAGAGAGGTCGACCTCACGCTGGCCGACGACAAGTACACCCTTGACGACGATGTCAATGGCGCGTTCTGTGTCCAGCCCTGGAACCTGATTGCCAAGGCCGAAAGGCGAAAGGATCGCGCTTGAGCGGCCAAGGCCTGTGAGCCGTTGATGTTGATCATAATGAGAAAATCAGTTGCTTTTTCTAGTTCTTGTGTGTTCTGGTCTAATGTTTTCAGAGTGATACCGACCACAAGCCTGTGTGCTCCCTAGCACGTTCCGAGCAGGAACGAATTGAACGAATTGATTGACTCTGTTGCCATTGTTGTAGACGTTTTACCTCCAAACCCACACACATACACGCGTAGATCTCAATCGTCAAGAGGAATATGCACTCTTACCATGCATGCGATGCGATGATAACAACGGTCGAGTCGATGCCTATCCCGTAGTGGTACTATATACGGAGTAGCTGGCTACGGTAGAATGGATTACTCAGACCGCACACAGAATCAAACGTCTTATAGTGGAGAAGACGCGCCAAGCATCACTCAAGCTTCTCAGGCCCTTATATTTTTTTTTTTTTTTTTTTCTCGTGTGCACCGCCGAACTCATGCCAGGAAAAATACGAAGCGGTGGAGAGCTTCAATGGTCAGCCGCACTGCACGCATGCCACTGTCGCGGCGACGGCCGTTTTTTGCCCTTTGGAGAGGTCTGGGCGGTTTCAGTGCTTGTTTCAACTGTGCACGTCCTTGATCGAGAAACACGCCGACTGTTTCCTGACCAAGAGGGGGTCTATGCTCTATACTACCCTACGCGACACGGGGGGGGGGGGGGGGGGGGGGGGGGGGGGGGGGGGGGGGGGGGGGGGGGGGGGGGGGGGGGGGGGGGGGGGGGGGGGGGGGGGGGGGGGGGGGGGGGGGGGGGGGGGGGGGGGGGGGGGGGGGGGGGGGGGGGGGGGGGGGGGGGGGGGGGGGGGGGGGGGGGGGGGGGGGGGGGGGGGGGGGGGGGGGGGGGGGGGGGGGGGGGGGGGGGGGGGGGGGGGGGGGGGGGGGGGGGGGGGGGGGGGGGGGGGGGGGGGGGGGGGGGGGGGGGGGGGGGGGGGGGGGGGGGGGGGGCCAAGGACCAGACTCTTTTTTGCATATGCCGAATCATCTTGGAGAACGACCTGGTTCTGTCCAGAGCCCTACAATACTACAATACACCAAAGATTTGCTCAGGGCAAATTTTCTGAAAGCGCACCCCTAAGGAGCAGGATACGCTAGCGGATCCGAGTCTCCGAGTCTGTGCAAGGGCCGCTCTCGTCACTCGTGTCTGCAGTCTTTTTTCTTCTGTGGCCCTGCTATTGACTAGTACGGAGCACCTCGTCGACAAAGCGAACGGCGACAGAGCCTAGACTCTCTCGTGTGATGGACCGGCGATTCTGGCGGGCGACCCCGACTAGTCTGCGACTTTTCCAGGCTTGGCTCCGTGGCGGCCAATGGCTAAGCGACCCCTCCCCGGGGGCGCTGATGGGTTTAGGTTCTGGCGGTGGCCATGGCTTGGGGCCTGAAGCAATCGGGTGTTCGCACCGCCTGGTTGTGTGGCAACGGTGGAAATTGGGAAATTAAAAGCTGCCAAAAGGTACAGAAACCATAAAAAGCCTATTGCCGGGAGACGGGGTACATATAGTACATATAGTACTTATAGTACTTATAGATGGGATCAAACCCCTCAGTCGCGTCTTGATCCTTCCGGGTCTGTCTGGCCAGCCATGTCCCGCTGAACGCAGTCGCTCGTTGCCATAATATATCCACCCACGCCCGTCGCTCTCGTTCTCTCTCGCTCTTTTATCTACACAAAGCAAAATCACAGTCGCTCGTTTGTGCAGTCGCTCTTTGAAGAATTCGCCGCAGGATGAAAGGGTAGAGACAGATCGCAGGGATCAAACCGGAAGAATGTTGCTTGGCAAGCGGTTCCATCACGTGCCTGGAGCCCTCGCCGTGGTCGTCGCCGTCTTGTTCATCTGTCACTTGGCTCTGAGCGCGTCGACTGCAGACGAGGAGCCCCGCGATCATCATCATCATCATCATCATCATCATCATCAGTCTTCGACCACTTCGACCAACGCCGAACCGGCCAAGCACGCGTATCCGGCGGTGCCGGCGATTCCCGTGGCCACCAAGCCCACCGGCGCGTCGTCGTCCCTGTCGCGACCCCGGAAACCGCCCTACCGTGTCAATACGATCGATGGCGGCGACATCGCCCTGTTGCTGTACTCGGACGCCTCGGTGATCGGCCAGCGTCTGCCCATCCACCTGGTGACCAGCCTGTTGCCCGACCGCATCGACCCGGACAACGTCCTCCTCTATTCCAACCAGCCCGAGACCATCGATGACTGGCGCATCATCGACGTCTTTGAGAATACCACCACCAAGACCACTGCTGCTGGTGCTGCTGGTGCTGCTGCTCATCATCGACGGCCCAAGGGCCCCTCGCAGGTGGCCTTATCGCAGGGCAGCCGGCACGATGAAAACCGATTTCTGCCGCTGCTGCTCCACGCCGGCGAGAACAAGCCTCACGCCAAGTGGTACGTTTTCATGCAAGACGACTCGTACGTCTTCTTGATGAATGTCCTGCATCACCTGAGCACCTTTGACTGGGAAGAGCCCTGGTATGTGGCGCCCGAGACGTCGCAGCAGGGCCTTTTCGCCCTGTCGCGCACCGCGTGGGAGCAGGTCTTTGGCCTGGACGATCCCCAGACCCTGCACGCCCGGTTTGCGGCCCTGCGCCATATCACCGGACTCGACCAGCAGCGCATCCTCGAGCGTGTGCTGCAGGAAGACGGCGTCCAGACTGGCTCTCCAGTGTTGCAGCAACCGCGGTCGCGGTCGCATCGCGCCAGTGCGATCGACCGCGACAATTGGTGTGCGCCGGTGTACAGCTGGCACGGCGCCTCGGCCCGCGACATTTCCAGGCTGCACGGATTGGAATTGAGCTGGCATTCCAAGGTGGGTTTTTTTTTTTTTTTTTTTTTTTTTTTTTTTTTTTTTTTTTTTTTAAAAAAANATATATACATGTATATATATATATATCTACCCAAACGGTCTTCATGTTTGGTTGTAGAACTTTTGTCCCCGGCAGCCCAGACAGGCTAACACGCATTCATGATACAGCGCCCCCTGCAATATCGCGATATCTACTCCAATCTCATTGCGCACGAGATGACCCATGGTCGCATCGACTGGCTGCTGTCTGCTGCAACAGCTGCAGCAGGCGGCCAGCATGCAGCCGAATATGAAATCACGGCGGCCACAGCATACGACCCTGCCAACATGCCGCCAGACCTCGATTCGGTCGTTGCCTGGCAGCAGGGGTGGCAGTCGGCGGACGCGTGCGAGACCGCGTGCGCACTGTGGCCCGCGTGCGTCCAGTGGAGCTTTGTGGGCGTTGGTGAGACCGATGGAGATGACGATCTTCAGCGGTGCCGGGTCGATCGCCAGGTGGTCTTCACCTTTGTCGGCGACGGTCTGCAGAGCACCAGCGGATGGATGGCCAGTCGCATTGACGAGTGGGCATGCTGATGCCCGTTTCGAGTCTTTCTTTCTTGTTGTTCATGTACCTTTATGATTGTCTTCTGCTTGATGTTTACACGAGACTGCGCGCACGGCTAGCATACATGGAACCGGCGTTTTAACTTTTTAGGGATCGAATTGATGTTTTTGAGTACTAATTTTACAACCTCCTTCATATATATCCTCTCACTACTGTTTTCACTTGCCCGGTCAACCAACGCGCTCCCCCTTCTGTCGGACTCTCTGGTCTGCGACACTCCGCCCCTTCAAGGCACATTACATGCCGGCCAACAGCACATAGCGACATCCGGCGCCGGCTCTCGCGGATGGCCGGATCAGGCATGATTCAGGGGCCAAATGTGTTACAGCCCTCCACTTGGCGCCCTGTCCGCTGTTCGAGGCTGAACAATCCAAAAAGCTTGCCTGATGTCACGGTAGTCCTAAGTGAGCGGATCGGTGACTAGCGGACCCAGGCCCTAAAATAAGCCCTGCGGCGATCGCTGGGAGTGCGAACAGGATAAACGGCCGTGTTCGTTTCTTCCCTTTTTTTTCTTCTCTCTCGCTCTGTTGTCGGTGGGAATGTGGGTGAGTGTATGTGTGCATATGTGTGTATATTGCTTCCCCCATCTCCATGAACCACGATGAAGTAGTACACTCACAACGTCCAATCATCCGCCCACTGCAGAGACAGACAAACACACAAACAACGATGGAGCGCACAAGATGGCTGGACGGGCTGCGCGGGATCGCCTCCACCATTGTCGCGCTGGACAATCTCATTGCGAGCGACGTTGCCCATCCGTTTCGCTCGTACTGGACGCATCCTCCGGCCCAGAACGAGCACTGGCTTCAGCTGCCGCCGTTTCGCATTCTGTTCAGCGTCAATGCCATGGCGGCGCTGTTCTTCGTCCTGTCTGGCTATGCTATCGCCCTCGATCTGCTGCGTTTGCGCAACAATCAGCACCCTCTCCGCCGCCAGCACCCCTCGCGACAGTCGAGCGGCGGCCTTGACGATCCTGGCTTCTACGCGCGACTCTCGTCGGCGGCTGCTCGCCGTGTGATGCGTCTGTTCTTGCCCGTTTTGCTTGTCGCTGTCACTTCGCAGTTTCTATACTTTACCAATCTGTATCGGTGGCAGTTCGACGAAGCCGTCACCACCGCGCAGGGCCTGACCCCGTGGACGGCCCCCGGCCAGCATGTGTGCTATCTTGTTCGCTATATGGCGGATCTGATGAATCCGTTCTCGTTCCCCAGGGAAAACGACAGCACCCGCGGTCTCAACGCTCAGTTCTGGACTATGCCCGCCACCCTACGCGGTTCTGGTCTGGTCTATCTGTTGATTGTGGCAACCGCCTCCTGGCGGGCCCTTCCCCGCCTGGCCACGCTCTCGATGCTGTCTGTCTTCTTTTTAGCCAATAGCAGATGGGACATCTTCACCTTCATTGCTGGCCTCAGCCTGGCCGAGTTCAAAGTTGCCGAAGAAGCCGGTACCTTGGACGCCAACGGCGAAAAGAACGGGTCGCTGCTCCCCTCCTCATCATCATCATCTTCTTCTTCTTCTCCGTCTTCTCCTTCTTTCTCCTCTGCCTCGCCGTCCTTGTCTGTATCCCCGGTGCCACGGCCCACCCAAAGATATAGTCAGCCCGTACGGATTCTCAATCTACTGATCTTCCTCCTTGGCTTCTACCTCCTCTGCCTCCCAGACGATCCGTTCATCCCTTTTGGGTTCCGCTTTCTTCTCTCCTTCCAACCCTCGGTTTGGTCCACGGCTGCGTCGGCCGGCTCTGTGGCGCAGTTCAGCTGGAAGTCCATTGGCGCTGTGCTAACCGTCTTCTCGATCGGCAACTCGCCCGCCTTGCAGCACATCCTCGGCCAATCCGACACGCTGCAGTATCTTGGCAGGATTTCCTTTTCGCTGTATCTAGTGCACCAGTCCGTCTACCAGCTGCTCCGGGACCCCATCAAACACCACATCTGGCGAAGCACGGCGCACTACCAGTATCCCGGGGCCGAGCTGGCGGACCGACAACCGTTTGCCTGGGCCGTGACTTGGTTGGGCACCCTCTTGCTGCTCGGCCCTATTGTCGTGTACGTTGCCGATAGCTTTGCCCGGAATGTCGAAACCAGGTGTATCGCCACAGCCAAGGAGCTGGACAAGTGGCTGTCTAAAAATAAGTCGTGATCCTAAATAATGACCATTTCCATGTTGAGTTTTCCAAATCTACTCGTCTAGTTTTCTTGATTTACCTTTTATATATATATATATAGACAATTCTTGTAATGATCCGGCTCTTTGGTTCCAATGGACATGTCTTTTCACTTGTTCAATTACAGTAGGTTGTTCGAATAAATATATATATATATATGTTTATTTACGGACAAAGCAGCCAAATGGCGCCAATGATGGCGCTATAAGCTCATGTATGGTCAAGAAGATTGTGATTTTCTATCAACCCTCAAGCGAAAGGGGCACATGTATTTTATGGCTTGACTACAACTTGTTGCAGTTCTCATTCCTTCAGAAATGATAGCAGCACCTTACTTGTTCTGGACAAATTCAGCCCTATAATCTTCCTATACCGGAAAAGGCGGCACATGATGTGAGACTGGTGACCAGACGTCAAGTTTTGATGCGCTCAAAACATACTAGATGGCGATGGTGATTATTCTCTTCAGGCGAAGCTGCCTTCTCCGTTTTGAAGGTACTCTCTAACATAGCTAAAGAATCACTACTTTCTGCCCGTGCGACTATCTCGATTACCCAAGAATTTCTCTTGCCGCCCACCTTGCCATGACGCTTCCAAACATCAATCGAATTGTTCCAAGAGGCAGGAAGGCCTGGAAACACATCACTAATAGTTCGTAAATTGTATAATAATGTAGAACAGGCTCCACCTTTAGTATACACCAATGCAAATGAATGCCAAGGTAGCAGTCTACCACCCCTTCCAGGGGATCCAGGTCTCTCGGACAATATCCGACTCGTCTACCACATACATCACGTAATACATTGCACTGGTGATACACGCATGCTGGGTGTAGAGCAACACCTTTTGTCCGATTTCAAACTGGTCCTCTGCTTTCTGCTTGTTCGACTCTTCGCCCACCCAGCCAAAGATGCCGTGTTCCTGGGAAACACGGACAATGGCCCAGTCCAGATTGGCAGCCCAGCAGGCAAAGCCGGTAAAGGAGCTGGTCTCTTTGGTCAGCGCGATCACGCCGGCGTTGACCAGGGCCTCGTTGCGCTCCGGGTACACGCTGCACACTTCGGCAACGACCCGCACCGCTTGGTCGGCTTGGGTGACCAGCCCGGTGGCCACCTGCTGTAGGTCGTTGGCCGGGAAGTTTCCGGCGTGAAGCTCCAGCTTGGTATTGGCCGGCAGCGTTTTCTTCAGATTGGCGACCACATGGGCGGTCGGCGTGGCGCCAATCGACACAATCAGCTCTCCGTCTTCTGCCTTGCGGTCGACCAGCTTCTTGGCCGCCGTCAAAACACCCTCGAGCTCGTCCTGGAGCACCTGGACGGCCTGGTCGGTGCTCTTGGACGCATACGAGTGGCCGGCATGGCAATAGAATCCGTAGATAGAGACCGCAGAAGAGCCATTGGCCGACTGGATTACCTCGTCTAGGCGTGGCGACGAATTCACAATCCCGGCCCGGCTCGTGCCCACGTCGACTTTGATGAACACCGGCCAAGCAGCTTTGCGGCCGGTGCGAGCGTTGAACTCCTCCAGCGCCCGCACATGGTCACTGTGATCGACCATGAGCACAATTTTCAGCTGGTGTTGGCTGGTAAAGGCGTCCAGGTCGGCCAACACAGAGGGGCGAATGGGAAGACCGTATAGACACTAAGAACGAGGGTCAGGCTCCAGCGTTTTCCAATCTTCGAGGTTCAGCTTCCTCGGCTTACTTCGTCCAAGATCCCCTCTTTTACCAACGGCAAACAGCCGCGAATCTCGGACAGTGTTGATGCCACAATTTTCCGATACTTTCCATTGGCAAGCATGATTCTTGTTGCTTCAATCGTCTGCGCAGAAAGTAAGTTTCAAATATGGCTCCGGTCAGTCTGGTCTTGAACTGCGCGTACCTTGAGAGTCTTGACATGTGGCCGAAAGGCAATACCCAGGGCCTGGACATCTTCATGCAGCCTCTTCACGTTCCTTTCCAGCACCGGTTTGCTGAGCACCAAGGCCGGAGTCGGGAGCGTGTTGACATGCTTGCCAATGTAGGACTGGTGAGTCTGGAGAGAGATGTCCATGTTGCTTCCCCCTCGTGTCCAGTTCTATTCTACAAGATCGAAACTGTGTATCGTTCTCGACAACAGACGGGAGAAGCAGGTTAAGTAGTGGTGACTGTATGCCCTCTCTGGTCATTCATTGTCCATCCATATCGATACTAGTGCGGGGTGCCCGGTGGGGGTTGACATCTTGCGTGGGATGACGGCCCACCGACCCCTGACGCCTCGCCGTAACCACACACTGGTGGAGATTTTATACGTCTGTAAGGCACTGATGCCGACTACCTTGCCTGCCACCACACGCACTCCAAGACCAGGATGAAATTCACAGCTTACAATGTCCCGCCCAGTACGTCCTCGCGACGGAGGCACTAGTGGCGGTTGTACAGTAGCTATAGTTGATTAGATGGCATCGAGTTCAATTCTGATCGACACAGAACTAGCTCTTTACGTGTTAGGCGCTCCCCTTGCGGCGCCAAAATGTCGATAGCTAAAGAGACACGACTAGGAACTCTTTTCTCTCCCTCTTCTGTTGCTTCCATGCTTGGGCAGACGTTCTTTTGTAGCAATTATTAAAGGCTTCGACTAATTAGATACATTGATCTGGCTTATGGCGTCGTTCCGGCCATCGTCGCCCCTGACGGCGGCATAAATCCCCGGGCTGGATGCGCCTTATATCTCCGGGCTGCCCAAGATGATGGATCCGAACGGTTCGTGAGAGTGCCTCCCTAGCATACACCGGTCGTTCATCTCTCTAACAGAATATCTGGTCCAGGGGGAGAAATGGGAACATGCGTCTGCCAGGCTATGCGGCATTTCGCCTCGAGGACAAAGGTCCATTTGGCCGTCTCGGCCCCCAGACGAGCAATCGTGCCGAACTGAGAGCCGTCATTGCTGCACTCCGCTTCCAGGCCTGGCAAGGCAAAGGCTTCCGAAGTATCGTGATCGCTACGGACTCGGAGTACGTCGTCGAAGGCGCCACAAACTGGGTGTACAGATGGCCCAGAAACAACTAACAAACCCGAGCAGGCGCTGTGAAAAACAAAGACCTCTGGTTGGCCCTCCTGGGCGAATTTGAACGCTGTAGAGACAACCTGCTCAAAGTCTTCTTCTGGAAGATCCCAAGGTAGCTGAACACCCATGCGGATCAGTGGGCGAAAGCCGGTGCCGAGAAGGAAAAAAAAAAGAGGACTTTTGTGACTTGCTAGGGGTTTTGGTAGAATCACACGGTACAATCACCGACCTCTCTACTGCTTTAACGATGTTTTTGGGTTATTGAGGGTTAAGTCTTCCTTTTCAAAGTCTTCCTTTTCGGTATTTCTCGATATGATGATGCAATGCCCATAACAAAGGACTATATTGTTGATGCCTCATGTTAGAGCTATCAATTGACGTCGTACGTATGTCTTGATGGATAACAGTAACCCCCCTGTAATGGTTACCAATCTGGGGCTGTAAATGGACAGTAGAACCAGCACCACGTCCCGTACATGAGCCAAGCCTCGATGTGGATTCATAAAGCAATGGCGATGGTGCACGGGCATGACGTGCAGAGTAGTAGCTGCTTTCATAACTAGGCTATAGCCTTGTCTGAAGAATTAGTCTCTTCGGTAAGACCGTTTGATTTATTTTGGACCGTCATCGTCTGCGATGGTTGGTCTCTTTCCATGGTCAACACGAGTTCGTCCGGAAAATCCACGCGGAACCGGTATGTGATCTTCTGTGCTTGCTCCGTATTTCCGTCGCATGGAAATCTGGAGCAGAGCAGGCAGCAGCAAATGATCGGAGATAAGAACAAAAATTAGTGATCGCTCGCGTTAAGCTGATGATTACCAACACCTATGAAGTCATCTCATCCTCTCGATGAAACATGTAATCTGCACGCCCGGTGGCGTAGACGCTACTTAACAAAAGCAGCGAGAAAGATATCAACGCTAAAATCTGGAGAACAAGCTTGACACGTAATATTCTCAAAAAAAGAACGAATTGACAGGACTCGTAAAGCCGTGGTGACAAGAGTAGTACAGACTTCAAAGGAGATCAAAAGAGCTCGGCAGTCGGAAGTCGGCAAGACTTGACGCCGGAGCCCGCGCCTGTCATCAGCCGGGGCCAATCAAAACCGCAGGCTGGATCGCATGGCACGTGCAGTGAGATGGTGCCAAGCCTTGCCATGTGACTGGCGGGCTCCCATCGGCAAGGCATCCAGACGGAGCGGTGCCATCGGCAGCCCTCCTATTCGCTCGGAAGCCAACGTCTCCCGCCAGCCGCCCGGATGCGCGACAGTTCCGCCCGGCTCTCGGGATCTGTGGGACCTTGGCCGAACTCAACATGGCCGGTTCGGACATGTCTCTTGAATTTTCTGCCCTAAGGCCACAACACGCCCACTTTGGCACCAGATCGCAGCCTTCCATTCGTGTGTACCCTCGCACAAAGGACGATGGCGTAGGCATTATCTGGCCACGAACGCCGAGATCTGACCGGTAGCCTGTCTTTTCGACTCCATCGGCCCCATCGCCTGGTCCCGCCCAGCGGCGTAGGCACATCGTATAAAGAGATCACGTAGGTCTCCCTCCCCTCCCGGTTGGGCCCAGCCTTGTTTGTCCTGGTGAGTCTCGAACAGGAGCGGCTTTGAGGAGATCTGGAACAACAGCATCTCGACTATGGATCCCGCTCCAGAGACAAGCATCTCAACAGCAACCCCGTCAGGGGCTGACAACCAGTCGATAGGATCTTCGTATTCCACCACCACAATCGAACAAGATGGCTCACAGCCTGCTACAAGAGCTGGTCCGCCCAATGGCCAGGAGAGCTGGCCATTGAAGCACAAGGTCGAGGCCACCAAGCAGCGCGACGAGCAGTCGGGCTTCAAGCCTCGTGAGCTCGGGATCACATGGAAGAACGTCAATGTGCAAGTGGAGAGCGCCGAGTCGGCCATCAACGAGAATGCCGTCTCCCAATTCAACGTTCCGAAGAAGATCATGGAGTCGAGACGGAAACGACCCCTGAAAACGATCCTAAGTGACAGTCATGGCTGTGTCAAGCCTGGTGAGATGTTGCTCGTCTTGGGCCGGCCTGGCTCGGGATGCACCACGCTGCTCAACATCCTCGCCAACCGACGAAAGGGATACGCGGCCGTGTCTGGTGACGTGTGGTATGGTTCCATGACCCCCGCGGAGGCTGCTCGCCATCGCGGGCAGATTGTCATGAACACCGAAGAAGAGTTGTTCTTCCCTACCCTGACGGTGGGCCAGACAATGGACTTTGCCACCAAGCTAAAGCTGCCACACCACCTACCAAAGGACGTCGCCTCCAAAGAAGCCCTCCAAGAGGAAACCAAGAATTTCCTGCTCGAGTCGATGGCCATTGAGCACACAAACGACACAATGGTCGGCAACGAGTACGTCCGGGGCGTCTCGGGAGGAGAACGGAAACGGGTCTCGATCATCGAAACGCTCGCTACCAGAGGCTCTGTCTATTGCTGGGACAACAGCACCCGCGGCCTCGATGCCAGCACGGCTCTGAGTTACACAAAGGCTATTCGTGCCATGACCGATGTCCTCGGTCTGGCGTCTGTCGTCACCCTGTATCAGGCAGGAAACGGTATCTATGACCTGTTCGACAAAGTTCTCGTCCTCGATGCGGGGAAAGAAATATACTATGGCCCAATGAAGGAGGCCCGCCCCTTCATGGAGAACCTCGGCTTCGTATGCCGTGAGGGCTCCAATGTCGCCGATTACTTGACCGGTGTCACCGTACCAACCGAACGCCTGATTCGAGACGGCTACGAGAATCGCTTCCCTCGAAATGCCGACATGCTGCGTGAAGAATACCAAAAGTCTCCCATCTACCCTCGCATGACGGCCGAATACGACTATCCGACAACCGAACAGGCTCGCGAACGCACGCGCACATTCAAAGAGTCCGTCACGCATGAGAAGCATCCTCAGCTCCCCCAGTCAAGTCCCTTGACTGTCAGTTTCACGACTCAGGTGAATGCTGCAGTAAAGCGACAATACCAGATTATCTGGGGAGACAAAGCAACCTTCTTGATCAAACAGGTCTCTACTCTGGCTCAGGCCTTGATTGCGGGTTCCCTCTTCTACGATGCTCCAGATAACAGTGCGGGTCTTTTTGTCAAGTCCGGTGCTTTGTTCTTTTCCTTGCTCTACAACAGTCTGTTGGCCATGAGTGAAGTCACAGACTCGTTCAGTGGTCGGCCCGTGCTGATCAAACACAAATCCTTCGCATACTACCACCCGGCGGCTTTCTGTATCGCCCAGATCACGGCCGATATCCCCATCCTTATTTTCCAAATCTCCATATTTGCACTGGTCATGTATTTCATGGTCGGTTTGACAATGAGTGCCGGCGCTTTTTTTACGTACTGGGTTATCCTTTTTGCGGCAACAATGGTGAGATTCTCACTTTTTTGTTCTTATTCTCGTTTTATTATATTTTTATTTTTATATATTTCTTCTTTATTTTCAATTCGATCATGTCTCCCTCTTCCGCATTTGTAATATGCTAACTTTGCTATAGTGCATGACAGCATTGTTCAGGGCTATAGGAGCTGCTGCAACGACTTTCGATGCCGCTTCAAAGGTTTCGGGTTTTATCATTACCGCCTCGGTCATGTATATTGGATATATGATCAAAAAGCCGGACATGCATCCCTGGTTTGTTTGGCTCTACTGGATCAACCCGCTTGCTTATGGTTTCGAAGCCCTCCTTGGTAATGAGTACAGAGGGAAGATTCTGCCCTGTGTCGGTAACAATCTTGTGCCTAATGGCCCTGGGTACATGGATCCTCTCTATCAGTCTTGTGCGGGTGTTGGGGGGGGCATCCAGGGCGAGGTCACCGTCACTGGTGAAGCGTATCTCCGGTCGCTTTCCTATAGCGAGACCCATATCTGGCGCAATTTCGGTATCTTGTGGGCGTGGTGGGTATTGTACGTCGCCATCACCGTCATTTTCACGTCTCGCTGGCGTGCTTCGTCTGAGAACGGCCCGTCTTTACTGGTCCCTCGCGAGAACCTTCATGCGGTTCAAGAGAAGCTGGCCGTCGACGAAGAAACCCAGACGCCAGATAAGACTGCGGTGAACAGCTCCGCCAACTCGACCATGGAGAAGAGCGACAACGACATTGACAAGAACCTTATTCGCAATACGTCGGTGTTCACCTGGAAGGATTTGTCGTACACGGTAAAGACTCCCTCTGGAGATCGTGTTCTACTGGATAATGTTCAAGGGTGGGTGAAGCCCGGTATGCTTGGAGCTCTGATGGGCTCTTCGGGAGCTGGCAAAACCACATTGCTCGACGTCTTGGCTCAACGCAAAACTCAAGGAACCATCCGTGGATCAATCATGGTCGATGGGCGGCCACTCCCTGTATCTTTTCAGCGCTCGGCCGGGTACTGTGAGCAGCTGGATGTTCATGAGCCGTTTGCCACTGTTCGGGAGGCTCTAGAGTTTTCGGCATTGCTTCGTCAATCCCGTGAGGTGTCGCGAGAGGAAAAACTCAAATATGTCGACGTGATTATCGATCTCTTGGAATTGCACGACATTGCGGACACGCTCATTGGAAAAGTCGGCGCGGGTCTATCAGTCGAGCAGCGCAAAAGAGTAACCATCGGTGTCGAGTTGGTGGCCAAACCAAGTATTCTGATCTTCCTCGACGAACCGACTTCCGGTCTGGACGGACAGTCTGCATTCAATACCGTGCGTTTCTTGCGGAAACTCGCCGACGTCGGTCAGGCTGTGCTGGTCACCATCCACCAGCCTTCGGCTCAGCTCTTTGCTCAATTCGACACTCTCTTGCTCCTAGCCAAGGGCGGCAAGACGGTGTACTTTGGAGACATCGGAGACAATGGCTCGACCATCAAGGAGTACTTTGGCCGTTACGGGGCCCCTTGCCCTCCGGAAACCAACCCAGCCGAGCATATGATTGACGTCGTCTCGGGCGAGCTGTCCCAAGGTCGCGACTGGCACAAGGTCTGGCTCGAGTCACCAGAGCACCAGCAGACGAGCCGGGAACTCGACGCGATCATTGCTGATGCGGCCGCCAAACCGCCCCAAACCCTGGACGACGGCAATGAGTTTGCCACGACGCTGTGGGAACAGACCAAGATCGTCACGCACCGGATGAACGTTGCTCTCTTCCGTAACACGGACTATGTTAACAACAAATTCATGCTGCACATCTTCACTGCGCTGTTCAATGGATTCTCATTCTGGATGATCGGGGACACGGTGGGCGACCTCCAGCTCCGCCTGTTCACCGTCTTCAACTTCATCTTCGTCGCGCCCGGTGTCATTGCCCAACTACAGCCACTGTTCATCGAGCGCCGCGACATTTACGAGGCCCGCGAGCGCAAGTCCAAGATGTACTCATGGGTCGCCTTTGTCACGGGTCTTGTTGTGTCGGAGCTGCCGTATCTCTGCATCTGCGCGGTGCTCTATTTTGTCTGCTGGTATTACACCGTTGGCTTCCCCACCGACTCGGACAAATCCGGTGCGGTCTTCTTCGTTATGTTGCTTTACGAGTTCGTCTACACCGGGATTGGCCAGTTCATTGCCGCATACGCGCCCAACGCCGTGTTTGCCGCGCTCGCCAACCCCATCGTCATCGGCACGTTGGTCTCGTTTTGCGGTGTTTTGGTGCCGTATGCCCAGATCCAGGAGTTCTGGCGGTACTGGATGTACTATCTGAATCCGTTCAACTATCTCATGGGCAGTCTGCTTACCTTCACTGTCTGGGATACTGAAATCCATTGTGCGGACGGCGAGTTTGCCATCTTTGACCCGGCCAATGGTACCTGCGGCGAGTATCTCACCGGTTACATGCATGGCATGGGTGTCTTGTCGCATCTCATCAATCCTGACGACACTTTGGCTTGCAAGGTTTGCCAGTACCGGTATGGCAGCGACTATCTGAAGACGATCAACCTGAACGAGTACTACTACGGATGGCGTGACGCAGGTATTGTGGCCATATTTGTCCTCTCCTCGTACGCCCTGGTTTATCTGTTGATGAAATTGCGGACCAAGGCGTCCAAGAAGGCCGAGTAGGGCTATACTTCAGTATTCTGCTCCTCTTCCTCTTTACGATACACAATCATAGAATAATAATGAATAGAAGGATCATAGAAGATGGGCAATTGGATTTGAGTGCATTGTATATATATCTGAGAGTCCTGTTTCTAATACTATCCATATATTATGTCGAATCTATTTCCAAAATACCATCAGCATGTTGTCAAAGAAGTTCTCAAAAATGATTATGCCAAATATTTGGTACGTTATCAGGTTGAGGTAGAGATGCAAATTATAATCAAAGTAGTTCATATGGGGTTGAAACATAAAATAAAGCATCTTTCATCATTGAAGCAGATAAACGAAAAGGAAAACCAAAAAATAACGTACCTGTTTGGGAAGCTTGATATGGCCTGTAGAGAAAAAAGCAGAAACGTAAAAAGTTTCCGCGCTGTTTTTTTTAAAGCACCGCGGAGCTAGTGCTTCACGTGATCCGGCGGAACATCGTCGCTCCGGTAGCCAACACGAGCGTGTTCAACGTCGATGTTTTTTGATCCACAGCTTGGACTTTCAAACCACTAGCTGTTTCTGCATTTGTATGAAGCGTTACAGCTGTAGTGCGCAAGTCTCTTACACTTGCAAATTGTAGCTGTAGCTCCTTGCCTCCGGGTGGGGAAACCCTACTGACAATAAAGACGCATAAATTCACCGGTCCAATATGTCATGGTTTGTCTTCCCCTTCGTTCAGTAAATCCCACAGCCGTCGCGCTTCCTCAATGGAATGTCCGTCCATGTTGCCGCCGTTTTGTCCCTTTGTAGACTGTGACTGGACAGATGTCTCGGCGTCTCGACCTTCGGCGGCCAATTGCTCCAACATCTGTTCGACGCGATTCTTCATGCTGTCCATTTCCTGTATCTCGCGTCTCGTGTTTTCCAATTGCTCCTCCATCAACAAGATAAGTGACTCCCGCGCTTGGTGCGGTCGGTAGAGGTTGAGAAGGTGGTGGGCGTTGATGAACAGATTGCGGAGGTCATCCAGTTTCGCCTCGAACTGCTCGGGGGCAACAGACAAAACGCCGACAAATTCGAGAAAATTAAGCAGCAGTGACTTGCTTATTTTCAACAGGTAATAGGCATGGTTTAGTGGTTGCGCAGGCTGGTCCTCTTTGCTAGCCTCGGCGGCTGGGGGGTCGGGAAATAGCTGCTCAATGCCTTGATCTTTCAAGGAGGGCAAGGCACTAGAGAGCTGTAATTACGTTAGCAGCAAGCAAAAATCAAATGAGATAGCCAGGCACCAGAAGAAGAAGAAGAAGAAGAAGAAGAAGAAGAAGAAGAAGAAGGGGAAGAAGAAGAAGAAGGGGAGGAAGAAGAAGAAGGGGAAGCAAGAAGTACATACACTTTGTACCTCTCCAAACACGCTGTATGAGCCTTCGGTAGGTGCTTTGGGAGGAATCAAGTAACGAAGCTCCGGCGGGACGTCGAGGTCTTGCAGCTCGCTAGGAGACCACCTCTTCTTCGGGTCCAGCGATCGAGATTTGGCAGACTCGGACTTGAGCTTCTCCAGCTTCTCAATGTTCTCTGTGGTGAAGTGTTTCCAGAAGGGCGGCGGCGGGGGAAAGGCGGCTGCGACGGCGCGCTGTGCATCGGCCATGACCGCGTTCTAGCCAGTTGATTCTCTTGTGACCCAGGTTATAATCCTTTGGAATACGGAGACCACTGCATCCAAGGAACACCGCGCGTCACGGAGCTGCGCCTGCTGAATGGACGTTGGCTGAGGTGTGTTTGGGTCGGGAGCGGGAAGAGAAGTGGAATCGATCTGCGACGAGAGTTCCCGCAGTTAAAGTGGCTGACACAACAAAGTCCGACTGCGCCGACGTACAATAACTCAACGGCCGATTGCTCCCTGCTAGACTGCTCACAAGCTTTTCTGACTTGCCTCAGCCCCCACCCAGGTCGTGCAATATATCCTGTCGTGCAACCTTTGTGCAGGGCCTGGGATTCATTCGGAGTGTGTCTCACTTCCGATCCTTCTTGGTTGATGTGCGTCAGGAGAGGCACGCAGAAAAGGCGGCTGTGTCCCCAGGCCGCGCCGGAGTCTTGAGAAAGACCAACAGAGGACAGCCATCGCCAGATGCCTCTGTCATTTCCAGCCTCATCTCACAGTATGTCTCTCGCTCGGCAGCCTGGTGCCCTGGGAGCGCTGGCTCGCTTCTTCCAGCGCACATATGTGGCCGAAGTTGTTGCGTTGGGACTTGTAGCGACGGTGTTTGTGCTTGTGAGTGCTGTCTTTTGAGGCATCGACGACAAAGTATTGTTATGGACTGACCTGAGTTTTTTGGGCTGTTGCGTGTAGATACAAGTCTTCGTTACTCCCTTCCACCGAATGTTTTACATAGACAACATTGCTATTCAGTATCCCTTTGCCAAGTTTGAGCGGGTTCCTCTACGTGTGTATCCATGACAAAGTCTCTACAGTCCAGATCTAATACCAGACTGCAGTGTGGTCAATCATTTACTCGGCCGTTCTTCCCATTGTCTGCCTGATGGTATGGAGTATCGTGTGTCGTCCACCTGCATACAAATTTCACACGACACTGCTGGCCCTAATTATGTCGCTCATGACTACGCCGCTCATGACGGACATCATCAAGAACGCAGTCGGTCGACCCCGGCCGGATTTGATATCCAGATGCCAACCGCAACGAGGGACTCCGGCGCATGAACTTGTCACATTCAGTGTATGCACCCAAACGGACGAGCATATCTTACAAGAGGGATGGCGGAGCTTTCCGAGTGGACATAGCAGCTTTGCATTTGCGGGGCTCGGCTTTCTTACCCTGTACGCTTTTTCCTTTTCCTTTCCCTTTTCCTTTTCCTTTTTTTTTTTTTTTTTTTTTTTTTTTTTTTTAGAAAGGACCAGGCCTGTTTATATCCATGAGTGTGTGTCCTAACACTGGTTTAGCTTCCTAGCGGGTCAACTGCGCGTCTTTCGCCCGAGGGCTGACCTCGGCCGCTGCCTGTTGGCATTTACGCCCACCATTGGCGCCTTGATGATTGCCATTTCCCGTCTCGAAGACTACAGACATGATGTGTGGGATGTCAGTGCAGGAGCCTTTTTGGGATCGTGCATTGCCTATTTTACCTATCGCCGATATTACCCAGCCTTGACGGATCGGAACTGCAGTACACCGTACGAGCGAGCAGACGTCTCCGCCTATGGGATCGCGGAGGGATTCTCTCAGTTACCCTATGATGAGGAGAGAGCTTTGGGCCACGAAGACTATCACCCAGCCTCGAGGAAGTCGATGAGAGAGTCGAGAGATCGGGGCCAGCGTCAAGACACATGGGAGAATGCAGAGGTAATACCTCTAAATGAGGTTGCCAGAAGTCAACGAGATGGTCCATCGCTAACTCGTTGACATAGTCGCAGCTTTGAAACACCACAGCAATGCCGCCGCTCATAGATAATATCTGATTTTGTGATTGCACTTCGAGCGACCATAGCATGATCTACTTTATTTCTACTCTTCAGATGAACATAATAGAATGTATAGGACAATAGTCGGTAATCACATGCATTCTTTCGTCATGTTGGTATTCTTATATACAGTAATCGAACAGCCACCGTCCAAAGAAAGTCAAAGCAGCAAAACAGAGCAAAGAGGTTTACAGCTTGGCCTTGGTCTGGGCCTTCTTCAGGACGGGGTCCAGCTTGGTGGCCTTCATAACGTTGCCCTTGATCTTGAGCTTGCCGCCCATGAAGAGACGCTGGGCGTTGGCCTTGCCGGCGACCAGGCTGGAGAAGTCTTCTTCGCTGAGAATCAGGGTGACTGCATTAAGAGGCAAGCAAATATCAGTGTCTTGCTCGCTGTCAACGGCACACGGTATACAAAAGATCGCACATACCATCGGCCTTTCCACCAGCGGGAGCGGCACCAGTGCCGACCTTGCCGGCCTGCTTCAGGTCAATGTGCCACGAGGCTTCCTTGCCAGCGGAGTTGGTGAGGGTGAAGGCGTAGACACCAGCAGCCTGCTTGATGGCATCCTTGCGCTGGGCCTCGTCAGAGAGAGCCTCGTTGATGGCGTCGAAGGCAGCGGAAGCAGGGAAGTCAGCTAGAAAAACATCGCGTTAGCCCATGCTCGCGTAGTAGTAGTAGTAGTACCCCGTCAGAGGCGACAGAACGACAACACATACGGTTCTTGACAGACATGGTGACGGATATAGAGGATTCTGTGGTTCGTTTTGTATGTAAAAGAGTGAATGGTTCCAAGTCAGAGAGTCTTAAAGTTTTAGAGACTGTCCAGGACAGAAACAACGTCAGTATAAGTAAGCCCGAAACGTGGAGAAGCTAGAGCGAACCTCGGCACAAGCCCTGAGCAGAGTGGGACTGGGAGACAAGCAAAATTGTGTGGGTTCAACTACAATAATCTAATGGGTTCTTGGTTCGAAGCAGGAAATGAGGAGGAAGTCCGACTGCCGACCAAAGTGACGTGCCCAGGTGCGACTCGCCCGCAGCATGTGACGGGCCGAGGCAGCTCGATCGGGCTTAGCGTGTCAGCGTGTTTGCTATTCCTATCTGGGACGAGCTCGATCGATTCGTTCGCTTAAGCTATCTGGCAGCTAGACTATGCTTGGGGGTTTTTGTTTTGTTTCATTGGATATCGATATCAATATTGACAGTCATTTCTTCATTATGGCTCATTACTCGTCACTCGTTATTCTCATGGTGGCGGTCCATCTCTCCTCCAGCGGGTGACCGAAGTTCACATTCCAGATACAGGCAACATGCTGTTGGAAGAACCTGGCCGGAGAATGGAGATCCATCAGCGCCAGCAAAAGACCGACGTCCACAGCTTCATATGATCGCTCCTGGACCTGGACCGGGTTAGCTGGCTGACGCCCTCACGTAACGCGCGCAGTTTCGGGTTAGCCTGTTCCTGGTCCTGCCAGAGCAGCGCCGCGGTCGACGCGAACAGGGGGCTATTGATATCCGGCTGGTTTGCTTTCCTCTTCCGCTTCTTTGTCTTTCGTCTCTTCTTGGGCGGCTCTTTGGAGGAAGACGAGGATGATGAGGATGAGGTCCGGTCCAGAGGGTCGAGCATGAAGGGGACCTCCATGCTTTCGGTCGGGTGCTTGCCTGTTTTTCCTTCTCTCAGCGGGTCGTCTTCCTGCGCGTTTTGTAACGGGGCAAAGGCATCGTCCCAAGTCCCGGTGCGGAGGGTGATGTTTTCCAGCTTCAGCTCACTCAGCGTCTCCTTGTGTTCGTCGAGCAGATCGGCGGCCTGAAACGCGTCCAGCAAGACGTTGTCCAGTTCCAAGCGGCGCAACTGCGGATACCTGACCGCCCGCAGTCCGTTCCGTGCAGATGTCTGTGGGCATGCATTTGGACTCAGCGATGGCTGACAGATAGCCGGTTCCGCCATGAGCGAGAGCGGACACGGCCCTTGGCGCTCTCCGGTCCAGCGAAAGGCAAAGCTGCGCAGGTTTGAGAAAGTGTGGAGATAGCTATGCAGGATCTTCAGTTGATCGGTCGTCGACTCGCCTCCTTCGTAAGGGAAGCTCTCCATTTGAATGGCAAGGTGCCGGATGCGAGCCCATCGTTTCCGGCCATTGGGTGCAATACCGATTCCCATGACGGTCGGCCGCAGGTGCACAATGCCACCAGGGTGAATGGGCAGGAGTGACAGGCTCTCCAACTGGTCACTCAGCTGCGGAGCTTGCTCGATTGCGATTCGCAGCGAGACGAGCGCGTAGTCGACAACACTGCGTCGATAGCGGTGAGCGGGCGTCTGCCCATCGCACACAATCTTCAGATGCCGCAGCCCGGTCATGCAGTTGAAGGCCCGCACAAATGAGGGCACGTTTGTCGCCGCGTGAAAGAGGGTTGGGTACTGCTTGACCAGGAGATCCGTCATCTCCCAACTGCCGTATTTGGCTGCCGCCACAGGAGAAGAGCCCGGGTGGGCTTGTTTGTTCCGACTATGCTGATAGTGATGCTGTGGGGTGTATACAAACACGTGCTCTTCACCCGTCTCTGGATCGACCAGCGGCGGGAGAAAGGTTTCGGCAGTATGTGGCACTCGAAAAGTCAGTATTCTGATATCCGCACCGACTCGCTCGAGCGCGGCCATGCGCGACGGTTTGGTGAATGTGCTACTCTGAAAAAGCACCTCGGTCTCACGAAACAGAAACCGAGCAGCCGGGGGGCCGAAGCCGCGACAAACAAGACGCAGGCTGGCCAGATCGGACTTGTCCAGCATGCTCAAAAGGGCATCGCGCGTAAGGTCTGTCTGCCAAAAGGATGTAAAAGAATTCATTGCTGCGTTTGCATTCCTTTGTTATTGGACTTGATCTGATAAAGGACGCGGAACACAGTCCCAGATGAATTAAACCAGGTATACCTACTACCCCGAAACAAGAAGAAGTAAGAATAAAACAAAACAATTACCAATGAATGTATATGAATAGTAAGTATATAAGTCAAACAAAAAGGCTGGTTTCGATATATGGGATTTGAAATTGTAGAGAACAGATTGCAGTATAGTCAATATACCACTGTACACCCAGGGTGCTTGTTTTCGTTTCCATCCTGAAAACCGGGGCATCCACAGTAGATAAGCCCGCCGAGCAGAGACAGACCAGGAACCATTCTTGGATGTGCACATCGTGTCCGGATCCCACCGCCCATGCGGTGTGAAAAGAAAATCCCGAGAACTCCTCAGACCACGGCCAGGAACCCTTTAGCCCGGCGATGCGTGACTCACATCAGACGCGAAGAAGAACGGGAGAAACACAACGAGGCGATTGGCGGGGAGGCTGGGCTTGGCACAACCGTCTCGAATCAAAGAGAAGAGCACAGCAAAACCCAAAAAGGCAGAAAAAACGAACTAAAATGCTTCTATCGCGTTTCTACAAATCCGACGCGATGAGTGGTCAATCTAGATATGCGCTAGTATGAAGAGACTGTCGAGAAAAAAGAGAGAAGAAAAACCAGTTTTGGTAGGGCCGGCGAAACATTCGGTTCCATTCCGCGTCCAATCACGGCTCTGGGCACAGGGACTCAGGATGGAATCTGGAGGACAAAGTGTTTTAGGACGTCGAGGCGAAGCAATCATCCAGAGATTGAGCGCGTTTAGTCCCGTCTTGGCAATGGAGACTCTCTCTTCTGCTACTCGACCGTCACCGTGCTGATGCACGTTAGCGAACAATAATGCGCCCAGCCAGCGCAGTGATAGGGCAGCACGCTCACCAAGCCAATGCAGCCGGACGCGAGACACACGCGCCCATCGCAAGTTGGATACGATTTAGACGCGTGAACCGTGCCCTAGGTTTGTCGCGTTTTGTCGAAGCAGCCTATAGGAGAATAAGGACGGTTGGCTGCTTTCTTGGGATTGGCTTCTTCTTGGTGTCCAAGGTCACGTTTACATCGACCTTAATTTAGTTGCCGCTTTGGGAAACATACCTTATCTACAACGAGAGCCTATGAGAAGCAGAGAAAGCGCTTTGTATGTCACACCCGTTCAACAGGTCTTCCAGTACATTTAATTCAGCGATACGTAGTGTCCCCCTCGGAGAACATCCATGTATGATATATATACCATTCCCCTACGGCGACCCCCACGTCCAATAAATACATTTGTTGTGGCAACAGAATCGCTTTAAATCACGTCACGCATCTGTCAATTATCTAAATAGAGAAAAGAGCGATCGAGTCAGGGAAGACACTGAGGTTGTCAGAGTACTTGGCCTGGCTTTTGCCGTTGACGGTGATCATATTGGTCACGCCAACGGTGTTGTATCCATAGACGTTCAGGTCGGAAACGCCGCTGTCCACCCGGAAGATCTCGCTTTGGCAGTTCTCGGGGCCGCCATTGTCGGAGCAGCTGGTGTCGTAGTTGTTGAAGAAGCTGTACAGACCGAGACCGTACATGGAAATGCTGGAGCTGTCGATGATGCGGAGACCAACGGCGTCACAGTTACCCTCGAGGCAGGTGCTATAGTCCGGATCGTTCCAGCTCTTGTCGGACTTGTACGGGCCAGAGGTGGCATCCGGCTTAGGCTGGTAGTACGGAGTCTCCGTCTGGAAGTAACCACCAACAACATTGGAGGCACCGTTGAAGTTGAACTGGTACAGGCCGTGGTGCTCGGAACCAGTTCCCCACCTATAGAACTTGGTTAGTCCTAAAACTCAAAGACAAAAGGGGAGAGAGAGAGAGAGAGAGAGAGAGAAAGTAAAAAGATAGGAGAAACAAAGGCGTCATACATCATAATGTTGCTGCCCTCAACGAGGACACCGCGGCCGGTGTAGACAGACACACGGGTATTGGTTGGGTCATCAATGTCGTGATCCGAAGTCCAGAACCAGTTGTTCTCCGAGTAGAAGTTCTGGGCATCCTTGGTGATGTGAAGCGACATGAAGGCGGCCTGACACTTGGGATCGACAGAAGCAGAGGTAGGGCACTGCTCAACCTGGAGTTCGGAACCAGTCCAGCCTCCGATCACGGTGTGGACGTCCCACATACCAGATCCCCGCTCACCGTTGAGGTTCCATTCGATAGCAATGGCACCAGCAGCACCGCCAATCGTACCGACACGCATATCAGACCACTCAATCAAACCCTTGTCGCCAGACTTGCCAACTTGCACAACGGGCTTGGGGTTCGCCGCATCGGAGAACGCGTCTCCCGCGCCAGCAATGATAGGGTACGATTCACCAACCACCTTGACGCCGGGAGGGAAGTAGATAGTGTCAGTGACCTTGTAAATGCCGTAGTCGAAGAAGACGATGGTTCCATTGCCAGAGGCAGATTTGAGCGCGGTGTTGATAGCCTCGGTATCGTCTGTCGTTCCATCGCCCTTGGCGCCAGAATCGCGGATGCTGACAACCTGGGTAGCAGGGATATCGGCATACTGAGGCTTCGACTTGGTGAAGTAGTTCTGACCGTCGACAAGGCCGCTGGGACGGGGAATCGGAGCAAAGGTGCCTTTGAGAGTGTCGGGGCCAGTGGGGGTGTATTGGTGACCCTGACCAAAGGCGGCAATGGTGGAAGAACCACCCTCAAGGTAGGTGCTGCTTGGGCCTTGAACAGCGGTCTTGACATTGTCGAGAACGACGTTCTCCAAAATCAAGTTACCGGCACCAGCCGGGGTGGCATCCTCAGTCCAAGATGTGTTGACAAACGTCTGGACGTTCGAGATCGTGCTGTCGATGATGTTCAGGCCACCAACAGTCTGGTTGGCGCCTCCCTGAAGGCTGATCGCGGTGGTGCAGTCTTGGATGTTGAGACCAATGTAGGTCCAGCCCCAATCCCAGATCTGACTGATAGCAGTAGCAGCGTTCTTGATGGTAATGTTGCGGTAAGTGAACTGCTGGTTGCCAATGTTCATTCCGTAAAGACCACCGTTGACGGTAACGTCGGACATCCAGCCACCGGAGCCTAATCGATACATGAGTACTTCTCGCGCGATCAACTCAAGGCTTGATGCTTACCGTCTTCGATGAAGATACCCTGGTGCTGGGAGCCCTCATCAGCGTTAACGTTGATCACGACGTTCTCAATGCTGGTCGCCTGAGAACTAGGCCAGTGAATACCAGTAGCGGCGGTATCTCCTGGAACTTGGGTCATGTCGATAACCAGGTTGCGGAGTTGACGAAGGAAGATGTTAGTGGAAATCCAGCCCTCGACTCCTTCCTGGTACTCGTCACCATCAATCAGGCCCATACCCTGAAAGTCGGCAGTGGCCTTCAGGGTCGCAGGGCTGTTGGGGTTTCCAATAAGCTGGGTGAAATAGTAATCAACAATGGGCTTGGAGACTACGTAGGTTCCAGCAGGGAAGTAAACGATCGCAGGGGTGGTTGAGGTGGTCTTGTTGTCAGCAGGGCCAGTACGGTCACCGTCACTGATGGCCTTCTGGATGGCCTCAGTGTCGTCGGTGGAACCGTCACCTAATATGCATGAGCTATGTTTGTTTCCACTAGAACCAAGACTCGGCATGCTCGCGCATCACTTACCAGTCGCACCGTAGTCCTGAACATTTCGGAAGACCTTGTAGCCGCTGCCAGCAGCAGGAGCGACACCTTGATGTTTTATATCGGCAAGCCAGTAAGACGGACCTGAGTCGGCAGCAGGAGAGGCAGACACTCTCTTGTGTTTGCCGACATGAGGGACCGCGCTCGCGCCAGCGACGAGCAAGGCGGCAGAAAGAACGGAAGTCCAGCGCATTTTGACACTCTCACGCCGTGACTCTGTAAGGAATGAAAAGAAAGTAAAGGAGAGAATGAAAATGGAAACAATCCAAACACGGCCAGACGTCGCCTTGGGACAGCGACTGCTTTTTGTATGGCCCGTTTGGGGGCCTGCGAAGCCGCAACTGCCAAGGACATTCTCAGTTCACACGGTCATGCAGTAGTGGTCTTGGTGGAGCAGCAGGCCGTTGGTCAACGAGGCAGACGAGGCCGGGCGAACGGCCAAGTGGGTGCCCTCATCAGGGGAAAAAACATGTCGATGACGCCCCGGTGTCGATTGAGGCAACGGGCGGTTCCATTTGAAGCGCTAGATAGGAGAGCTAGAAGGTAGGCGTACTGATTCTGGTCGTGCCTTGTGGGTTGCCGATCTTCGATCAAGGGTGAGCTCATTTCCGTGCTCTGTCGCACTGAACCGACTCGATCTATGCGCAGAATCGGTCTGCGAACGAAACATTTAGCACGTAGAAGTGGGCAGCTTCTGGCGTTTAGGGGCGTCACTACGGGCTAGTGGTTGCCAAATTTGGTGTTGGGGGTCTGGTCGAGTCGCAAATAGGCCGCGCTAGCATCGATAGCCCCGGCCGGCTGACCACGGCCCACCACCCCGTCAGGCCCCTAAAACCCTAGCGATGTTACTCACCCCGCAGGGCTGCCGCGCGAGTGATTCTTCGGCATGACCAGAGAATAAATAGCATCCGGATGTTTGAATGCGGATGCTGTGACCATGCGGTGGCTGACATGGTGGCGGTCTGGCAGCAGATAAAGTACGAATTGTTGCAGTATGGCGCATAGATCAACCCATCATCCCCTGTGCGTGGCTTCGATATCCGAATTGTCGGAATCGACTATCGCCAGACTGACATATTGCGTGTGACTCGTTAGTCTAGTCGTGACTTTGTTTGCGATCTACAGCGGAAAGGAGAATTCATTGGCCTGCATTCAGGCGGGATGAACATTAGCCGCCCTCTCTAATGATTTCGAACGTACCTCTGTTATGCGAGCGGGCATTCTGGAAACTGCAACCGTCTGTAGTGCAACCTATCAGACTATCAGGCTGCTTATAAAGAGAGCAGTATCTACCGGGGTGTGAAAACTGTACTTGGTACAGCGTACACTCTCCACACTGCTTGATCGACAACACGCCTACCCAGAGGAATTGAGAGCAAACCCTCCCAGGACGTTGCATTACTGTTGCGCTGTAACTCGCCGATGACCCAGCAGGAAGATCAACCAGCAAGCACCGTTTCTAGGGCTCGGCAGCCGGAGTCACACTTTTCCTGATTTATCTGCACCCGTTCGGATCGCGCCCAGCCGGCCGGCTTTGGCGGCTGCAACGTTGCGGGCTGATTTGTCTCGTGTTCCTGGCTGTAGTCCATATCGGGTGTGGCGGGCTTGTACCGGACTCAACTGAGACGTTCTCCTAGGCTTCCTGTTGCTGCGAAATCCCAGCGATGCCCATCAATTTTGGCCCATACATAGCCTAGCTGAAAGCTGCATAGCCATATCCAGAATGTCGTAGAATTGCAACAACATGGCAAAACTGACGTCAGAGACTATACTTCTGACCAGCACAAAGTCTCCACCATATCGAGCGTGATACAGGAGGTCATCGACACTGTCAATCAACGCAGCGATGGAGGAAGAATCAGGGCAGAGACATCAAGAAGGCCGCCGGACGAGGTCAGTCGCTGCTGCTGGTCATGGGGCAGGAGCGCTGGGCCACAGGCATGGTTCACGTGATCTATCATTTAACTGAGTGCTCGAACGACAAAGCCCTAAGCAGGTGGTCCCCGGCGCTCTAAAGGAACTGAATAAAGTCTGCTATGCTTTGACGTCCCCCGAGTTTTCGTGGTGCATCGAGGATACTGATACTATCGTACTGACCTGTCCAGCTGGTATTGAGTAGGTGATTCGTATCCCGGACACTACAGTGAAACTATTTAATTTGGTTTCACTCGCCAAGAAGAACATACTCTTCGTGTATCAACATTGATGGAACCTACTGAATCATGGAAGGAAACCAAGACGAGATTACATAGCCATGCCACCCGGATCTTTTATGGTCCCACTGTAAAAGCTTAAGCCCATTTCTAAATTCCGACCCCGCCAAGAGGTCTAATTCGGAGAAGATCTGCTAACATCCACGCATACGAAGTCCAAGAATGCCAGTACGCGCGGGGGGGTCTAAATTAGGTTAATAACTAGACATGGGCAACTCTGTATGTAGTTAATCTCTTACTAAGGTAGCTAGCTAACCAAGCTACGTGGTACTTTGTTGAGCACTAGCTTCGGCAGGGCTACGAGGTCTAATATGGCCGTCAGAGGTCGCATTGCAGCTTCCACCAGGGATCGTCCGTTCAGATGAACGTAGTAGGTACACACAGATGAAGACTTTTCGAAGAGCTTCTTGAGGACGACGGTATGGTCGACGTGCGACTGAATACAAGCCAGCTCTCTAGACTGTCCCGTCTTTCACTCTCCCCTGATGCAATAACCACGCAAGACCACAATAGAGCTTCTTTTTCCCATTTTTCAGCACTCAGGTCTGAATAAACAAATTATGCGCCATTGCCAGCGGGGATCTCATTCGTGGTTGGCATTGGTATTGGTCCACCAGGGGAATTCTCGTTCCGCGCAGTCAGAACCTCAACCCCTGTTTCTGTGACAAGCAAAGTGTGCTCTAAGACGTATGTTAATTTGGCCTGGTCTTAGTAGATTTCAAAGACAGCAACCTGATACGTACCAAACTGAGCTGTCCGTTTGCCGTCGACTGTGGCATTTGTCCACTCGTCAGGCCAATAGACTTCCCGGGGCTTTCCCACCGTCAGGATGGGCTCGATAGTAAAAGCCATGCCTGGTTTGCACACTCCCACTGCTCTATTCTTCGCATAATGAGGAATCCAAGGTGGCGGGTGGAACTCGGTGTTGATCCCATGTCCGCCCCAAGTTGCAATGACACTACAATTCCTAGACTTGGCGTGCTTCTCGATCACCTTGCCAAACTCTCGAATAGGGGTTCCAGGCTTTACCATCTCAATAGCCTTATCTAGACATTCCCGGGTCGTTTCAATGACTCTGACGGAATCTGGATCCGCTTTGGCACGGTCGCCCACGTAATACGTTTCGTTGAGATCGGCATGGTAGCCTCCGTGATATAACGAAATGTCCAGGTTGACAATGTCGCCGTCTAAAAGGACCCGCTGGTCGGGAATACCATGGCAGACCACTTCATTGGGAGAGGTACATAGAGACTTGGGAAAGCGATTGTAGTTCAATGGAGAAGGATATGACTGTTGTAAATGTCAACACCGGCGCAGGCTCGTCCCAAAGCACATTACACTTACATCCCGTTCTATACAGGCCTGGTGGCAGATTTCATCGAGGTAGTCTGTCGTGATACCCGGCTTGATTGCTGCTGCAGTGATGTCCAGTACCTCACGGGCTAATCTACAGACCTTGCGCATTGCTTCTTGGCCGCTGGCATCTAGTATGTCGATTTTCGTCCTGCTCAGTCGCTGTTCTCCCTTCGGGATTCCCGTCTCAGACCAATCCGGATGACGTATCGTCTTAGGCACTGTGCGTTTCGCAGAGAGCGGATACACAGGCCGGACGGAACCGGTAAAGGAAAATGTCGGGAAAGGATTATATGCCCCTGAGCCTGCATATAGGTCAGCGGCAATATTATCTAGATGGGTGGTTCCAGATCTGCTGATACCATTCTGCGTCTTGATTTTGTGAAGAGCTTTGTGGTCATTCTGCTTCAGTCAGAACCCAATCACCCGCAGCCAAAGTGTTTATAAACAAACCCAGTTTCTCTTGAAGCAATCCTGGGTGCAAAAATAGCTGTCGGTAATACCCAATTTCAGGCAAGTCGGGCAGTGCAAGGCTCCAGCATTATTTTCGCAGTCGGCGCCAAGACACTTGCGTTTAGATGATGGTTCTGACGAGCTTCCATCCATATTTAATTTTTTGGCTGACAGAATCAAAGTTTCTATCTGCTCGAATGTCGCTGACTCTCCCGCTTCAAAAATTGTAGGATGGTGTGTAGCAAACCACGTCCGTTGTAGTCGAAGTTGCATCCGCAAAGCCGCCAACTTACTGATTATCTAAGCACTCTACAAGCTCAACTGGTTGTAGCTAGTTGGTTAGCTAGCTAGCTATACACATGTGCAAACTGAAAAATTACAGGGATTGCAAGGTACTCCAGTCCTCTCCAAACAATAGTTCCTGTTTCCCATGATATATATGTCTTAGCGTATGGTATGTCGCATATCGACGGCTGTACAAGTGGTGTGCTTCCGCAGCTATCATAGCAACTAGGTTAAACAACTTAATACAGATTTAAGGGACTGTTTGGGTTGTATTTCGTAAAGCTTTATATAAGAGACAGAGACTTTTGACTTTTACTCTTACGGGAAAAGCTTCAAGACAGTTTGGTAGTAGGATGTAAATTTCCACTCTGCTAAACTCCGTTAACGCCGACGGAGTCGTCAATGCCCATTAAACTGAAGAACTCCCAGAAGAACGACGAATTTACTGACATGAGATACCACGTACAGGATCAAAGTCATACATTTTGATATCACTCCCGTACTAAAATGAGTCATTCCTTCCTCTTCGTGGATAGCACCACAACCGACAGCACTCTGAGGAAGCGTATCCGACGCCATGTAATGACTGGTAAGAATGCAGGAAAGACATTCCATCGACGTTCCAGACTAGATTTGGTTCGTGAACATAGCTCTCAGTGTTCCAAAGGACAAGCGCCGGGGATTGATGACGATAAACAGAGGTGTATCAACGGCAAGAGGGTCTGTTCTCTAAGTAACGATAGGAACCTCAGCAACCCGTTTCGCAGTTTGTCGCTTGGCTGGGAGTCTATCGGTAGTGCTTCGGTTATTCTTGATGAGTGTTAGTGTAGAGTTCAGTCATTCCTCCCAAAGCTGTTTCTAAGTTGCATTATATGTTAGATTTTTCTCGTATGTTGGAAAGAATCTATCCTTGCCGCATCGGAATTTCAGCCGAAGATGCGAAACACTGGTGGTTTAACCTCGCATTCATGGATGAAGCAGGTTCGTCAGAATGCCACGCATAAGGAGAGACTAAAGCTTACCGATAGAAAGCATACCATTGCACTGTTGCTATTGCAGACTCTTGCAATCATCTGCTACGCGGCGGTGGTGTTAGCTCACGGAAAGCACTCATCTACCGTTCGCGGACACTGTCTCTTATGCGGCGGAGGCTTGAAAGTGATTTTGCTTTATCGAATGCCACGTTATGTATTATGATTATGTTGATAGTCGAAGAACAAATACGGGCGGGCACTATGGAAACCTTAGTTCACTACGAAGGGTTGAGGAATTTGATAGACTTACGTGGTGGTCTATCACAGCTGGAAAATTTCCCTGCGTTGTTTACCAACATTTGCAAGTAGGAGACCCTGAACCTTACACCATCTGGATTCTCTAACAGCTTATTGATATTCAGAATGGACATCCTCTACGCATTTCAGTATGGGAAACCAATCTTATATTTTCAAGACCGCATTTCCGAAGCACAGATACGACTCGCATCGAGAGGAATACTGTTTGACTGCACTACTGCTGAAGTATTTACTTGGCACCTCCATGAACGTCCATATCTTCGTGGGATCTTGATAGATGCCATTAATCTTGCCCATTTGCTGGATGCAGTCCCAAACAGTGGAAAATTGGACCTCTATACATTCACCGACCTATTGCATTCCCTGTGCTATCGGCTGATCAGATATCACCCATTGGATAGTGTTACATCTCTCGGCGATGTGGAAGATGTCTATCATATAGGGTTGACACTTTTTGTCATGAGCTTATTCATGCAGTATGACCAGAGGCGGATTCTACAATGTAATTTGGTGCTTCAGCGATTCCAGGACGTTCTCAACCGTGATCTATGTGGCATCGACAATAACACTCTGCTTTGGTTGGCGCTCATAGGTGGAATGTGGATTGTTGACTGTTCTGCCAAAACATGGAACACATCAAAATTGAGAGACCTAGCGATGAAATTAGGCATCAACACCTGGTCTGAAGTGCAAAGTCTGATCAGCCCTTTCCCTTGGGTCAAGTCTATACATGAGATTCCGGGTATCGAGACCTGGAACACGGCTGTTTCAACGATTCAGGCGCCATAGTAGATAGTCTCGCCTAAAATGAAACCCTGAATGCTACAGTATTTTCAAACGTGTCTAGGAGATAGAGGAAAAAAGAAAGGAGAATTTGTTAGGAGATACATTCAGGACTATTTCGGATGAGATGTACTTCATCCGTCCGTTGTTGACAATAGTCTTCATGCTTTGCTTGTAGCTGCTTGTGCCAACCATCGATTTCAACAACAACTGTCAGATCACCAGTCGAATGCTTGTTGCACCAGTTTCTCAGACAGGTCCCACAGCTTTTCGGCCTCGGAACTTGATACTGCTAGTGGTTGAGCCTGCTCACTAATTTGACAGTCTACCAAGTATGTGCCATAATTTTCTTTGCCGTTCCTTGTTTCCCCGACCCCTAGGCCAGGGTCAAGTGCTGCCACTAGGGTGGTCGATGACCCTGCGCCCAAAGTTTTCTCCGTGTAGTATCCTTGGTCTCTCAGAAACTTGACGCGGGTTTTGACCTCTTCTGTAGCATATCTGTCCAGTTCCGTCTTGATCACGCCAGGGTGAAGGCTCACACTTAAAATACCGTACTTGTCATAGAGTCTCTTATTTATTCCAATACTGAACAAGACGTTGGCCACCTTGCTGATATTGTAGGCTTCAAGTGGTATATATGTCATGTCTTCGATGTTTTCCAAACCCCACGCCTGGTGTAGAGCACGGGAGGGCTGTTCTGCTTCTGGAAGACCCTTGCTTTTCTTCACAAAATCCAGGTCACTCCAACGCATTCGTGAGCTTGTGGGAGACAGGGAGCTGATGTTTATTACGCGAGTGCTTCCTTTCTGGTTCTTCTGGGCTGATGCAATCATTTTCGGCATGATCAAGTTGGAAAATAGAAAGTGGCCAACATGATTAGTGGCAAAGGTCATTTCGATCCCATCAACACTAAGAGTTCGCTCTGGTAGCAAAGTCACCGCAGCATTGTTTATGAGGAGATCGATAGTAGGTATATCAGTCCACGACAGGAGCTCCGCGGCTGCAGTGCGCACAGAACGTTGATCGGAAAGATCGAGGTACAAGCTGCGATAATCAACCTCGGGAAATTGGGATTTGAGAGCATCAATAGTCTCTTGAAGTTTGGAAGCCGTCCTTCCAGTCACAATGATGTGGGCTGGACCCTGAGACGCCTATATGCCTGTTAACAGGGCAGTCTGGCAATAAAAGAAGTAATCCTTACAAACGCCTCGGCGGTTGAGAATCCGATTCCCGCTCGATTTACCCCAGTAATCACCACGGTCTTTCCCGAGATTATGTGGGAGAATGCTTTAGCCACTTCCTTGGCTTCAGTCTTTCCGTTGTATTCTGGGTGGGTTGTGGCAGGCATTTTTGGGATTAGCAGCGTATTCGCCAAGTAACTTGAAGCACTTGAGTATTCAGTTGAAGTCAAATGATAGACTGGGAACAATCTGATAATGTCTGTCTACTTATACCCGCCCCAAAAAATGCCTTTTCTCAAGATTGGTTCAGTTTTGGAAGCAATAGAGATATACTTAGTTCCGCGAATGAGCGATTAGTTACCTATATAGGCAATGTGGGTCCCGTTTCGACCAGTAACAGATTGTTATCCCATTAGGCGTTAGCTTCTTCTATCCGGATTTTAAAGATTAGGTCCGACAGGTTTTATCTCCGAAACGTATTGAAGGGCGTATAATGGCATGAGTTTTGCGAAAGAAAATTTCGAGCTGATTGGCTGGCAAAAGTTGCGTTTTACCGTCTCGAATTCGTTTTGCCAAACCTCCGTTTCTTCAACTGATAGGGCTCCTAATCTCTGCCGACTCAATCTTTCCATATGGTGCCACAATATGTCCATGGCTCGGGCCATGGTTTGTCGTTCTTCACTACATTTATAGCTTTCCTGTCGACCAGGCGCCACTAAGCTAGTACAAGTGTCTCTATAGCTATCAGGTATTTAGGCTGAGAAGTCTGGGGGTTTTAGCGATGTAAAGGAGCCTTGCCAGGAAAACAGGCACATACTCAATATGACACTCGTGGAGAACTGTGAAAATACTGGAAATGGAGTAGTTAGAAAGAGTGACAGTTAAGAACTATATTCGATTCTCTCGACTATGACATGTCAGCATCTAGTCTCATGGCAGTGATAGCCTGTGTAGGCACTGGATTGAAGAGATTTCATGCACTATTTCAGCTTGAGAATATCGACACATTATATACCTAATTCTACTTATATATATTTCAAAGTATATAATAATTAAATTGACTCGATCCCTTATATCCAGTGACCTTCTTTTTGTCCGGGATTTTGAAGCTGTAAGATACGAACATATGCTCTTTTGATAGTTGTAGTGTTGGTTAGACCTAACATCTAACAACCCTTTTTTGGAACACTAGGCAGCATGATAATCTCCCATCTGTCCATTAAGCTGTCCTTCTAATATCGACGCTAGAAAGCTAACCCGGTGGCCATTTGTTATTGTTCTGTGAGAGCCGCGGTCTGACTTCGTTTTTAGGCAAAGTATAGGCAAGCAATATGATTGGTGGTGCCATTGTGGGCCCAGTTCGCTACCAATTTTCTCGTCTTCCCCACGTTTGCGGAGAACAACAAGTTGGTCGATCAACCTTCGTCACACCTTTCCTCTCTTTGTATCTCCATCGTTGGTAACATTTTTAGGTCAAGCTTGTGATTTGTCCACATGGGCTCCAAGACTTTTGAAGGAGACAAGCACCATGAAGATGGTATTCACACCCAGCAGTCCCACCTCTTTGTTATTGTCTCCGTGACACTAATCAATCTATTCGTGCAACAGCCAACAGCTCCGTTCCGACCAAGTCGAACGCAGTTGGAGGCAAGCCTCGTGGTGCATCCTTGCTTGAAGATGGCGATGGCGATTTCGACAGCGGCGAGGACGAAGACGGTGATGAAGGTCGGAACAATTCGTCCACAGCCGGGCTGACCGCTGCGGAGAATGGTATGCCTCAGTCCAGTTTCTTTTATGACCAGAATTTGCTAAACTATTCTGGATACACCAGGCACAGGCGAAGAGTCTAAAGATCAAAAGAAGAAGAAGAAGAAGAAGAAGCGTGGGGGCAAGAAGAAAAAATCAGGTTCCGGTGCCTCTGCCACACAGCAGTCATTTCCGCCTCGGACTCCTCTCTCTCAACTCTTTCCTGACGGAAAGTATCCGCCAGGCCAAATTGTTGAGCCCAAAGATGAGAATCTCTCTCGAACCACTGGCGAAGAGATGCGCTATGTCGCACGTGGTCATATAGCTGAACCCGGGGTGCTCAATGACTACCGAAAGGCAGCTGAGATTCATCGCCAGGTTCGCCAGTGGGTTCACAAGTCCGTCAAACCCGGTCAAGGTCTCACTGAAATTGCCAACGGAATTGAAGACGGCGTGCGGGCTTTGCTAGGTCACCAGGGTCTCGAGCCGGGGGATAGCTTGAAAGGTGGAATGGGATTCCCAACCGGATTAGCCCTAAACAACTGCGCTGCCCATTTCACTCCTAACCCTGGCCAACCGGAGGTAATTCTGCAGAAGAATGATGTCATGAAGGTTGACTTTGGAGTCCATGTAAATGGCTGGATTGTCGACAGCGCATTCACGATGACTTTTGACCCAGTCTATGACAACCTGCTAGCCGCAGTGAAGGACGCTACCAATACTGGCCTCAGAGTGAGTTTCCTCAAGTTATGTTTACTTAGCCGTATGCTTATGACCTGCTACAGTGCTCAGGCGTCGACGCTCAGATAAGCGACATCAGTGCCGCCATCCAAGAAACTATGGAAAGCTATGAGGTTGAGATTGACAAGAAGGTCTACCCTGTGAAGGCAATCCGCAATATAACGGGCCACAATATCATGCCGTATAGGATCCACGGCGGCAAGTCGATTCCGTTTGTCAAGAACAACGATACGACCAAGATGGAAGAAGGCGAGGTATTTGCAATCGAAACGTTTGGCACCACAGGGAAGGGCTACCTCGCCGATGGTGTCAGTATTCCCATGCTCATCTCTTTTCTCATTACTGAAAGTCTTGGCAGGCAGGAGTTTACGGATATGGCAAAATTCCAGACGCACCGTCGGTGCATCTCCCTCTTGCGTCGGCTCGTTCGTTGTTGAAGACAATCAACCAGAATTTTGGGACGATCGTATTCTGTCGTCGCTACCTTGACCGTCTTGGTCTCGACAAGTATCTTTTAGGGGTGAGCACGTTGTCTGTTTCATTTACTCCACGACCGATACAACCGACTGCTCAGCTAATATGGACTAACATTCCCTTCAGATGAACAGTCTGATATCCAACGGTATTGTTGACGTGTATCATCCATTAAACGATATTCGAGGTTCCTATACCGCTCAGTTTGAGCATGTGAGTTATAGATTTTTTGCTTTCGTGGGTACTTTCAGCTAACATTAACGGATAGACCATTTTGATCAAGAGCTCCGGCAACGAAATCATCAGCCGTGGCAATGATTATTAGTCTGCTGGACGCGTTTGAACTCTTTATATTTCTTGGCCTTAACCGTTCCAACTAGTGTCGCTCGCTTGTCATCTATGCTGCCTGCTTTTTATGTATGGCATATTATAAGACTGAATGGTCCCCGTTCGCCGCTCTTTCCATTCAATATGGAGAGAAGTCGCGTACCTTTTGCTTTCTTCAGTACTAAGTATAGTTTAGTGCTAGGGAAAATGAATGGAGACAACTGGGACTCTATATCAGAAGCAAATTACTATAAATCAGACCATTAACTATACAGTAAACAGCAGCTGTCAGCATCTAGGACTGATGTGTTGACATCATGCTAGACTGCGTGAACCGCTGGCCATGATGTAATCAGGTGTGAAGCTTACATGTAAACCAGACAGTAGCGGAAATTCCGGCCTACGTACACTAATGATGTCCCAGCCGGTATACTTATCAGTATCCATGCCCTTAATATCAGATGTCGGAAGTCTAAGGTGGCAGGTTGAATCGGGGAGATTCAATCCGACTGATCAGATATCAATCCAGCATTGATGTAGCAAGTGTCTACCTTCCAGGATAATATATAACGGAATGCGGATGTTAGTATGTCAAAAGAACGAGCTTCTACAGATTCCAGTATCACTTCCCGTTCAGCAAAAATAAAAAAAAAAGCTAATGCAATGTGTTTTTTTCACAAGGTTTTTTATCTGATGAACAAGAGTAAAAGCCTAGAGAGTACGTTGGCAAGTGCATGATAGCATCTCCTGCGGAACACCTGGTGTGGCCATGCCAAGCCGCGCACGTGACCAGACTCGCTTTTCGCCCCCGTACTTGCCCGCCGCAGACGTCGCGAGCTGCTTATGACCGGCAAAAAAAAGCGAACGGCTAAGAAAGGGACCCAAAAAAAGTCGTCGACATCCAGGAATCTTCGCTGCACGCCTTCGCACCAAGTCACCGCCTGTCTCGGCCATCTATATAACCGAGAAAGGAGTGCGCAGGTATTGGCTCCGTCGGACGCATTGTTTCTTTGCTGTTTTGGCGCGTTTTTCAGTCTCTCTCTCGGCCGTGGGCGAAAGTCGTGATTCCGCGACCAGCAACCTCAAGCGTCGTACCTCGCGCCGGTTCCCATACTCCAGCCTTTTGGCGATCAAGTCGACGTAGTTGTTCTGGACTTTGTTCTCCAGGCACTGGCTAGACTGCCGCCGTCGCTTTCTTCTGATACTCATCTACACCATCGCTATCGTTGTGCGGTAGCGGCAGTGATCAGTCTCCCTGGCCGCATCACGCGTTTCCATCGAGATCGAGCCAATCAACCGGCCTTGCGAATCATCGGCGCAACCGAGTGACGAGTATATACAGTACTTGTCGCGTTGTGGAGAAATCGGTGTAGTCTGTGAAGTTTGTGTGCCAGCGGAACAGATCGAATACAGCTTGTGCTGTGGCAGAAGCAGTAGCAAGAAGAACACGGAAGCTCGGTGGCCGGGAAATAGTTATATATACAAACGAGATCGTTGTGGGCGGTCCTCCCGAACGGGGCAAACGGTCTCAGTGTCTCCACGAAGCTAGAAAGCTCTGGAGCACCTCCCATTGTTGATGTCGAAACGCACGCTTCCAGGACCCCATGCTGATCGGTTTGCGGGCGTTGATTTCGATATGTCGAGCACACCAAATGATACGCCCCAGCGGGCAACGGCTGCTCAACTGGCTACAAGAAAGTAAGCGTCCCTTTTTATTCTTCTGTATCGCCTTGATTCTTGTTGTTGTCGTGTTGTCAAGAGGCCATTTCCGGCCCTCTCCAGATCAGGTACCGCCGGTCAATGACTGTCTTACCTGCTGGGAACATTCACGCGCCGTTCCCACTTCTCTTTCCTTTGTTTTCGTCGCCTCTCCCTCACCCTCCAGGTCTTTTTTGGCGCGTATGAAAGCTTCCCTTTATCTTGGCCCCGACCTGCCCTTTTCCACTCCGTCCGCCCCATTATTCATCTGTTTCTCCATGTGTCGGTTGATTTAAAGCGTCGAGGACTACGCTTACCTGGCTCTCGCAGGATTAAGGAGCTGAACCGGAGGCGTCCCAAAGCACCGAGCGGTCAATCCCCCCAACCTCAGACGGCCTTCTCCTTTGGTGGCGGCACCGGCGGTACCGGCACCACCCCTAATTTTTCACCAACGCCTCCATCAACGAACGGATTCAGCTTTGGCCAGTCGCAGAGTTTCCCTGGAGCAGCATCCAACCCTTCTCAAAACGGATCACAGCCTGTTGCTTTTGGTACGGGGGGTTCCTCGAGCTTCAATTTCGGCTTTGGTACCACTTCGGCTCCCGGAACCAGCTCTGCGCCTGCTGCGAACAACCCGTTTGCCAACCTGAACGGTGGTAGTACACAGACCCAGGACCAAAAGCAGTCAGGCGGCCTCTTCAACTTCTCCAGCGGATCCACTTCTGCAAGTCAACCACAGGGGATCTTTGGATCCGCCTCTCAGACCACCTCAACTCCGGCCTTTGGTCAGTCCACCACCGGCTCAGCGGCTCCATCAACAGGCTTTCAACCAGCCACGACTGGGTCTCCCAATATCTTTGGACAAGCCTCTGCTGCCCCTACTTTCAGCTCGTCTCCTATCTTCCAAACCAAGCCTGCAACAACAACTGCAACGACTGCACCAACTGCTCCGTCACTGTTTGGACAATCTATGCCGGCTACCACCACCGCTGGGACATCTCTATTTGGCCAGTCTGCTGCTGTCCCAGCCTCCACTTCGTCAACTTCCCAGCCCCAAGCTACAACGACAGCCACCTCAAACTTGTTTGGAAAGTCACCTTCTCCAGCCATTGGCAGTGGCCCATTTAGCACATCTTCTGACACCACCACGTCAACGAGCGACAAGAATCCGTCACAGCAGAAGCCAGCGATGGCCGGCTCTAGTATCTTCGGACAGTCTACCTCCGCTGCTCCAACTGGTTTCAATCAACCCACCAATGGCCCGTTTAGTGCTACAAACATCTTTGGCAATGCAAGCTCCACTCCAGCATCCACAAACGGCGCCAAGTTGTTTGGTCAGGATAACAGTTCAAATGCTCAAAACGGCTCCCTTTTTGGAACCTCCACACCTGGGACGATGACTCAACAGTCCAATGGACCCATGACTCCGGCTGCCAATCCTTTCTCCAGCCTCAACACTCAACCATCAAGCACAACACCAGCGAAGCCATTTGCTGGTTTCAGTACCGAATCTGACGACATGAGCATTTCCCCTGATGCAAAGTCCAAAACGAACGGATCGAACCAACAACAATCAAGCATATTTCCCGCATCCAACTCTTTTGCCAAGCAGCCAACTCCGACAGGATCAATCTTTGCTCCGGCATCCACCGCAGCGCAATCTACAACTTCTACCAACCCCTTTAGTACGCTGTTTGGAGGAGGGGCCGCCAAACCAACATCGACATCTACCTCTACCTCTCAGTCCACAGCCTCTGCTATCTCTGCACCTGCATCCAAGCCATTGTTTGGGGCACCAACTTCTTCTGGATTTGGCCAACAGAAAACAACCGACAGCTCTCCTGCCTCCGACACTAGTGGAACGAAGCGTGGAGCTCTTGAAGCCTTTAAGCCCCAGATGCCTGCCAAAAGCAGAGCCCCTTCTACATCTCTGGGCCCATCGCCTACGAAGGCTACAGAGACCAAGCCGCCGCCACGACTATCTCCCGACGAGAACCGAGAAGTCACGAAGCGAGCTCAAATTCGCGATTTGAACCGTGGCTTCAAGGAACTAGTAGCCTCCTTCGACCCTGACACGCAGAATCTGGATGATGTCATTCTCTTTTACCTCCGTGTTCGTAAAACCATGAATGCTCCTATTGGATCACTTGTGAACAAACCCGGAAAGCGTAAGCTTGGTGACGCGCCTGATCTCTCTGCTGTCGATCATGTTTCTTCCAAAAAGTCTAAGGCTCAAAACCCATCTTCGGCGGTTCCTCGCGCCACCCCCGATCCCGAGCCTTCATCCTTTGAAAACAAGAGAAAGGTATCCGATGTTGAAGAGGATTCTAGTCCCGACGGCAAACGTAGGGCGACAGGGGGGCCCTCGCGCGATGCAGGTGGATCCGGGTCTACCACTGCTGGAATCTTTGCAAATGCATTCGCATCTGGCGGCTCTCAGGAGAAAGAGAACAATAGTGCCACCCCGGTTTTCAAGCCATCAGCCAACGCTTCTGCTCAGCCAAGTCCGTTTGGAAACACTGCCAGCACTGCCACAGCCAGTAAAGGGACGAATCTATTTGCTCCAAAGCCTCAGGAGAGCACTGCGCCCGGTACAAAGCCTGCTTTGGAAGTCCCCAAATTTGCAATTTCTGGCCAAAGCTTTGTGGGTCAGTTTGGCAAGAAATTTGGCGAGCCACCTTCAAAGGACGCCCAAAAAGCAGTCCAAGGTGTCAAGCTTGATGTTCCTAAATTCAATGTCTCTGGCTCTAATTTTATCAGCCAGTTTGGCCAAGCCGCCAGTAAAGATGATGACGATGACACCAGTGACTCCGAAGACGAGGAGCCAGAAACCAAACAGTCAGCGAGTGCCCCTGCCCAGCCCAAGACTGCAGCATCGGTCTTCGAAAGCAAATCGGCTGCACCCTCGGCCACCAATAATATTTTTGGTCATCTCTCAAACTCGGCTACGAATACCGATGGCGACTCATCGGACGACGATCTAACCGAGCACTTGGAGAAGCGTGCTAGCCAGTCGCAGCCTGCAGCCGCTGGGCCCTCTACCGAGTCTTCGAAGGGTAGTCTGTTCGACCGAATTCGCAAATCCGACGGGACTCCTGTTCAGGTTTCAGACGATGAGAAAACAGAAGCCTCTAAACCGGTACAGTTTGGCCAGGCGACCACTAACCCCTTTGCTTCTTTGAATGCGTCAAGCACACCTTCCAGTGCGTCTAGCATATTCGGTACGTTGATATAGCTATCCCTCAAGATTTGGAACCATGGCTAAACCTACCCGTAGCTTCGAAGCCTCCCACATCCGCCCCATTTGGTAACCTGGGAATTCCCAAGTCGACATCTAACATTTTTTCGGCCACGGCGACTCCGAGCGTCACGTCGGATTCTAATGCCGATGATACCGATACTGACACCCTCAAAGACGCTCAGCTCAATCTTATGACTAACGCTGGTGAGGAAGGCGAGGATTGCATTTTCAATGGTCGTGCCAAAGGTCTGAAAATGGTTGAAACGAAACCCGGCGAAAAGTCTTGGGAGACGCAGGGTCTTGGCCCTCTTCGGGTCCTTGTCAATAAAGACACTAAAAAGGCCCGTATTCTCTTGCGCGCTGAACCCAGCGGAAGAGCCGTGCTGAATGCTGCAATCAATCGTGCTATTGACTACAAAGTTCAGGGCACGAGCTGTCAATTCCTTGTGCCTCGTGCAGATGGCTCAGCTATGGATCTTTGGACCCTTCGCATCAAAAAGGAGGTAGTGGAAGAGCTTGCAAATGCGCTGAACCGTGCCAAGGAAAGCTTGCCTGCCTAGGAGCTGACCGGTGCATTTTGCTGCGGTTGTGTACAATCTCCCGCATCCTACCTCCTATTGTCTGCTCTGTTGTTCTTTCTTTGCCGTCACGTCTACAGAAATTGGGTGTTACAAGCGGAGACTCTAGCAGGTAGCTTGTTAATTCTCCATCGCTCTTCAACTTACGGGACACAACCACATCCTGCTCGACGAACCTGGTGGCCTTGATGCTTAAATCTTTGAATCTCAGATGACAAAATCCGCAAGATTCTACCGCTTGCCATCTGTTCTTCATTCATCGACCGTTGGATTGCTATTAGCGCACCTTGGTGGTCGGTTAAACTTCACGTCTCATGAGCTAGTCTATGGATGTCCCCTTTGCTTTTAGCATAATGGGTTGATTGATACTTTTCTGGTTTGTGTGAATGCTAGTTTTGACCTATCCTCCAATGAGACGGTGTCTAGTTGGATACAACCTCGAGGTGAATCATAGGGTGGCTCTCCTTCCATTGTCTTGTAGTATTTCCGGGCTGAGCGTACCCTTGTTGCTGGTTTGACTGCTAATGTCCTTGCATTATGATGATGTTCAAGTTGACTGAAGCCTCCTGGCGACAAAAATACAGCTCGGATTGTTTGACAATGTGAGTCGATTTGAGCGCCCTTTGATGACCACGATACAGGATGAGCGCTGTTCTGGCGTCATATTGTCTCGAGACACTTCACATGGCTTATCAGCTTGACACTGTCTTTTGCTGGTCTGTTTTCCGCGTCTTATTCCACACGAAGAGCCTTTCAACGCTCGCCATCTGCCTCGCTGCTCGATTCCTTCTATCATGTACACAACCCGTGGATGAGCGTGTCGGCCCATTTATGGATATTTTACTTTTCATTTATTTTCAAACCTTATCATGTCCCCGGAGTTCCAATTGCTGTATAGAGTCGCTATGCCATTCCTCGTTCTTCCAGTCGTTTCCACCCCGTTTGTTGAATTGTCGCTTTCAGACACTGTGCATTTGCAGCCTTGGTCTTTAAATGAGTCTCTGTTCGAAGCATGGAGTTTTGCTATTCCCGTCTTCCCATCCAAATTTTTCTTTATCGCCATAATTGGCTACTTCATCCAGATGTATTATGATTCAAAAAGCCGATTGCACTTGTACTTAATATCACTATTGAGAAATAGCAATCTCTTGTTGACATTCATTTATTAATTGATTTTGGATAATGGCACAGAGGCTAGCCTCACGATGAACAAGCATCATTGGCGCGGTAAGGATTAAGCTACGATCTACTTGTGAACAGGCAGCATCGGTGGAATGTTTCGAATTTTTGTGGTTTCATTTCGACATAGTAAGTTTTCTTTCCTCCCCAACGGCGACCTTTGTGCGGACGGTTGGGAAAATAAGATCCCTACTTTCAACCCACAGCCCTTTCGAGGTGAGGGAAGCTAATATCTTGTTTTAAAGAGGATACGCCGATGCCATTCCATAACCATGCCATGGTCTTCACACAGGACAAAAAAATTTGTAACACGCGTCACTGAGAGAAAAAAAAATTTTTGGGCTAAAGAAAACCGGAGAAATTTAAGCATCCTCAACAACAGTGGTGTTGAGACCCTTGGGCTCCTTGACGTTAACGGCCTGGACGTAGCTGTACAGCTTCTCCTTGGCACCCTCCTCATCGTTACGCTTGCGGCTAATGCGGACACGGAGGCGGAAAGGAACACCCTTGATACCAGACTCCCAGACCTTCTTGTTCAGCTGAGGGTCGAGGCGGACATCCTTGGTACCCTATACTGGCGTGTCAGCGGTCTATCCAAGGAAAACATGAATAGAGTCCAAAAACAGGAAAATTTCCTACCATGGCTTTCTCAGTGAAAGCGCGAATCTCCTTGACGGCGCGGGGAGCACGCTTCTTGAAGGACACACCGTGCACCTTTAGAGAGTAAAAAATCAGTCTTCCGTCCAAAATGCCTTGTTCTGCAAAAAGTGTATAATATAGAAATTGCTGCACTGCGGCCAGGCCATAGAGTGGACTTCATCAAACTAATTGTTGTTGGTTTTGTTTTTCTCTCTTATTATGTTCTCTGTCCTGATCATCGTCTCCAATATTTCTCGCATCTTGAGGAAGGAATGAAATAGCGATTCGCGATTCATGACTTCGGCAAGATTCGTCGATGAAGCGAGATCGTGGAGGCCGCAGTGGAATGCGTGGGGTGGTATAACGCAAGCGAAAAAATGCTACTCTGCTTTGCTTAACGTACTCTCTTGTGCAGGTGGATGGTGTATTCGCGCGACACGACATCGGCGATGGCGGAGCGACCGCTCTTCTTTCCCTTGGTGGTGCTGGACATTGCTGCAATTGTGCAACCAACGGTTAGTTCTCGAGCGAAATTCTTCTGAAAACAAAGATGTGGAGGATAATCACTGACTGAATGTGACAGAGGTGCCGGCTGTCGTGTGTGCTGTTGTCGTTTGTCGGTCGGTCGGTCGGTCGAAGAGAAAGTTCGGTGAATTATTTTGTGTGGATTCGTTATTGCGCCCCGTAGTGCGGTCGCTTAGCCGGCTGAGCGATTCCATTGGCTAGTGCGTAGGTCACGTGATGGACCAGACAACGCTGGATATGATTGGCCTATCAAGCAACTGGTTTTCTTGGAGACCACCCATTATCAAGTTCCACCATTTGCAATGCCCCAAAAGAAGTGAAAAAAAGTCGATATATTCTATATTACCTACTAACATAAACGTAGATGCATTCATGCACTTATATCAGGATACACGTCAAACCGCCGTTGTGTGGTTACTGGAATGCCTTTCCTTGAAGACTCCAATGTCTCGTTGTCCAAGTCAGCATAGACAATATCCTCTTTTTCTTCTAATTCGCCAAGAATTTCGGCATTCGGGTTGGCCACGAAGCTGTGTCCCCACGCATGATACGTAGCCGTCAAGTCTCTGGCGGGCGAACACAGGGCGACGTATGTCTGATTGTCTACTGCTCGTGCGCGTCCTAGCAGTGACCAGTGTAGCGGTCCCGTCGTCATGTTGAAGGCGCCTGGGTAGACAAGTAAGAAAGCCCCTTTCCGCGCTGCGATCATGGCAAGCTCGGGGAACCGGATGTCATAGCAGATGGCCAATCCGATTTTGCCATACTCGGGCAAATCAATGATGGTCACCTTGTTACCGGCGGACAACACCTCGCTCTCTTTGAATGTGATTTTTCCTGGAATATCGATGTCGAACAAGTGTGTTTTGCGATGGGTTCCGATTAGTGCACCCGTCGGGGAGAAAACCATGGAGGTGTTATAATACTTTTGCGTCGACGGTTCGAGTTCAGGTATACTGCCGCCCACAAGATATGTCTTGGCTTCGGCAGCAAGTTCTGACAGCGCATGGTACGAAGGGGACTGTTCTTTGGTCGGTGGCGAAGGAAGGAGTGTCTCGGCATACTTGGGAAAGTATTGCGTGCCGTACGGCGAGTTGAAGCATTCGGGCAGAACCACAAGGGAGGCTCCAGCTTTGGCAGCTTCGAGGACCTTGGTACGCGCATGGCTCAGGTTGGCAGCCTTGTCGGCTCCTTTCTTAGTGTCAGCGACAGATTATCGGAGCTGTCTTTGCGGGTTGAGGGAAGATACCGCTTGCAAGTTGCACCAGAGCGAGCTTGAGCGGACGTTTCAATAAAGCAGCCATTGTCTTTGGTTTCGACCAGAAGTAATCACCTCGGAAGTGTCCGGCCGCTGCAAATCCTATAGATAGTTTCAAACAAATTGGCCGGCCAGACGCTGCTGGTATTCAACCTGGATCGTTGATGCTCGGTTGTCGCGATGTCGTGCTGAAGATCGGGTGGAGTTGCGTCATGCGCTGCGGGGTCGGCCGTGCTCCGACGCTTGCCTGTTTCGGAAGTCTACAATAGCCCTAAGTGTACAAAATGCGATGGATGGGTGTATTGTTCCCATCTTCTTTGTAACGGGTTACCTTGCTTCGACACTCTTCAAATGTGACTAAGCTGATTTATGGTCTTCTATCCGTCGTTATGATGAGACCCTATCAAACCATATCATCTTGCCGCCAAGAGCAGGCTCTAGATCGAGCCCTACACGTTTTGCGGCACCACCTGCTACTTGGAACAATGCTCTGATCGCTTGCTGATCTCGCGGGTCTTGATTGACAACTTCCAATCTCGCCATCCAGGAGTCTTCGTGGACATGCATCATCCGTACGGCCATGGAGATTTCGTATGTAAGGCGCTTCGCAACCAGCTCGTTTCCATGCAGTTCAAAATTCATCTCACCATAGCCAGCATGCTGATATCGACCGGCGAGTTCTTCGAAGGAAAGAGATGGTGGCGACACGGGAGAAGGTAGGTTGGGATAGAGATGTGACAGAGCCTGGATGTTTGCGTGTCTGCTTCGATCCCGGCGCTCTTTCAGCTCAGTGTTCCAGTCGGTGCGATCACTTTGGGGGGTGTTGAATAACTCATCCAGCAGATGCATATATAGAATTGTTTGGACCCTGTTACTGCTCACTGCCGTATTGCCTAGCATGACAATCCCCCATTGAAAGTCAGGAATGTACATCATAGTGCAGCCATATCCAGTCCAGCCGCCGGTATGCCAGATAATACGATGGCCTTGATAAGTATCGATCCTCCACCCAAGGGCATAGTCATGCGGCCCTGGAAACGGAATGGTGGAATGGAACTGATATTGGATGCGCGGTTCGATGAGCGTTTGATGGGAGGTTTGACTGAGGGGAGGGGACTGCGTCATCAAACATTGCAGCCACTTGGCATAATCCAAAACGTTACTGATCATGGCACCCGCTCCTGATACAACGGGAAAGTCCGGGATAGCCTCTTCAACAAATTCCTGTGATGACGAGTTCCATGCGTAGCCACGAGCCAGAACGGTTCCCGAACTGGCAGCTTCGTGGGCTTCCTGCGGGGTCCAGTAAGTGCGAGTCATCCCCAATGGGATCCAAATCCGCTCTCTCATGAAGGTGCCCAATCCCATACCGGTCATTCTCTCGATGGCGTATGAGACGGTGGAAAACATATAACTACTATACAAGTACTTGGTACGAAGCTCTGCAGCTCGTGGAAGATGCCTTAGAGACCGAATGACATCCGGAACAGGTACCGTCTTCGGCTTGAAACTGTATATGTGATCTGGCAGGCCCGTTCTGTTGCTAAGAGCATCCTCAAAGGTGGCGTGAGAGGTTGTAAACTCATCTTCGAATGCAAAAACATCTGGTACGATAGAGGCAAGAGTGGAGGTCAATGTGAAGTCTGGTGGAACGGCTTTTGAAAGGCGATGCGACGCGGCATCTTCAACGAGAAGTGAGACGCTGGCGGCAGTAAAAGATTTGGTGGTGCTTGCGGTAAAGAACACCGTTTCTGGAGTGACCTTTATGTTGGGAAGAATTGCGTATCCATACCCCTGACAATTGGGTTAGTTGGGTGTTGATGAGGACAAAAGGGGATCTTTTGCTTTCCTTTGAGGAGGTTGAGGAACCATCAAGGACAGCAATCGCAATGCCCGGCACATGCCATTCTTGCAATAAACCATTGACAAGCTTGTCGAACTTGCTGGTGAATATGGAAGAGGGGTTACTAGACGTGGACATTATTAGTTTGTAGTCAAGTCAAAAAGGCATGTAGGGCTGAGAGAAACTATTTAGCACAATCCACCAGCGGTACCCCGCTTATAGGTTTGTCTCTCGCCAGGCTACAGCATTTGTCTTACGCCTATTGATAACCAAGCTAAGCGAACAAAAGTAAATTAGAACATAAAGCTATATATCGACTGCTAAAAAAGTATATCTATTGACGTTCACCCCAAATTAGATAAGTCGAATTCTTGTTGTCAAGCATACGCACAGAATCCGAACACAGCTCTATCACCGCCATGTCTCTTTTCTAACAAAAATCCAACGACAAGTTTGTTCACGTGTTGATGTCATAATTAGTGTCATTATTATCATTATAAAGTCTCAACGACATTTCTAACTGGGTATTTGACTCAGATGAGGTGGTTAATGCCAATGCTGTTCATATTCTCATGTCGACCTCATGGCGCTGAAGTCATGCCGACTCTTAGCCAGCATTCTCATTCGTTCTTTCTTTCGGCGGTAAAATCTCTTTTTTTCCAAGTATCGGTCCATCCACTCCGGGTCATGAGGTATCATTCCCCAGAAAGTCAGCCATTTCTCCTCGGCCTCTGTCAGGTCTAGCCGGACATACAGATCCTGGCGCCCTGGCTCTGTGGACGTCCTCCGAGGAGGCGGGCGTTTTTCAATATCGGTGACGACTGTTCCCTTTTCACTGCCCCATGACTGTTTATCGTCGGCTCTGCCTGGCAGTTGTGCCGCCAATGACTCGTATTTTTCAGCTGCTTCTTGCAGTTCACCATAGTCCATCGAGTGAGTGGAGATGGTAGCCTTGAGATTCGCCGTTACCCAACAGCTGTATCTTTGGTTATCATCACCCTCTGCGTGAACATCCCGCCAAACCGGCCGCCATATTCTGGAATCCTCACATCCAACCTTGTAAGCCGTGAGGATGGTTGCGCTCAGTATAAGGACTACCGACACTATCTGTGTGTATAGCTGTGACATGCCGATGCTGATGACGTGTACAGCAAAGGCAGCCCAGCCGATGGCTTGGAATAATTGGTAAGTCCGCGGATGAGGTGCCTCGGGGCTGGTTGCAAAGACTAGCTTGGCGAGATATCGTGGGGCATGGATGGTAATGGCTTTTGAGTCATCCGTCATCACAATGATTTTGACCGTCTCTTGCTGGTCTTTGGGCGCAATGGGCTCTTTCATCCCTTCGGTTGACTGGCCCTTCTGCCGAAGGTCGTCGAGCTTTGCCTTTGCTTCCTGATAGTTGGCTAGTCTTTGTTTGTAGCCATAGTTATTGGCAGCCTCTTCGGATTTCCGGATATTGTTGTCGATTCCGGCCTGGTTTTCACTAACCAAGACGCAGCGGACTACCACGGAGAAGATCATGGACAACACATTGGCAAAACCCCACCAGTCGCCGGCGAGTACGGTCAAGGCGATGAGCATTGCATGTATAGGAAACGAAATGAGCGCAAATCCCACAAGGAACTTTTTCACCTGTGGCGGTCGGTGTGCTGCCTGCCATGTAACTATACTGCGGACTCGATCAAAGTCTTGTGCCTGGAGCCATCGTGAAAACCATCCGGCCAGCTCTGTCGTCATGACTCCGTCGGATATGTTATAAAGTGTGAACCCGGACTGCGTGCTTGTGAAGCGATTCCCGCACACGGTGAAGGCGCCCAGCAAGGGCAAGTAATCCAGATAGGGACTGGCTACCAGCCTTCCGACTATGCGGTCCATTTCTTCGGCACCCAGCAGGGTGACGAGCCCAAGGGCATCGATCTGAATCCCGGTGTCATTGGCCCAAGAATTCAGGCGTTCATGCCAAGGATACATCTTCTGCGAAGGGTTCGCTGGTGTTGAAACCAAACGAATGCTCCTCCCTCCCTTTTCACTGAATCGAGTTTTAGTCAATATCTTCTTGTTGGAACAGCGAACACCATAGACCACCTCTTTCTTGCCAATATGGATCTATTTAGCCCCTTAACACCGGACAGCAGTCGTCTTCAATTCCTTGGCTTTGCGTAACTCGATGTTCTATAAGCCTCACTAGGCACACCGCGAAACCGCCAGGGCACGCAAGACGCTAGTCTAGACAGGCTGACTCAGACCTGATTAGTCTGTTACGAAACACGAGCATTTTCCTAATTTCATATGTGAAATGATCCCGGGATCTAGGTGCGGCTGAACAGCCACGTCGTTTGCTAGCGATGCACGGTGCGTATAAAAAACTTGGCTACTTGGTATTAGGTTTACGTTCTGACGTTGAAAACCAATCAGTCCCACCAGCTCCACGCGGGCCCGGATGCTTAGCACTTTTCAGCATCACCAGCACAACCACCCGTGGCAGCAGTCATGAAAGGGGGCGAGTATCTTCCTCAATCGCTAGCATGCAAATTGGAACATGATGGTTGTGAAGCAGCTCCGGCTTGTGTTGTTCTTACGATGACCGCACGGGACGGGCCGTACGGGCCACCACGACGCCCAAACCAAGGAACTTCTTGCTGAGTACTCCGTACTTTCTTGGCCACGATTCGGAGATGATTATAAATACGGAGGCGCGATCAAACGAGGCGTTTTTTTAACGCTCCTTCGACGGGACGATTAATGGGGCCAGACCAAATCCAGCCACGCCAGGCTCTGTCGGGCTGCTATCAGTTCCCCCCTAAGCCAATTGTGGTACTGGGCGAGGCTCCGTATGTACGTACATCGATGTCGGCATCCCGGAGACACTCACTTTCAAGGGTAGATTGCCGGGTTCAGAATCTAAAAAAAGTAAGAAAAAGCTTCTAAACTCCAGCCTAGTGCCCACGAAGAAGGTTGAGACGCGGCAATGCTGGGGCAGGGAGGTTTCTTGGCTCCCAAAGTCTCTAGTTTGATTCTGAATGTCTCGAGCGCATTGGACTTCTTCCTGAGCCGTTGCAAAGCTAGACAGGCTAAAATGGAATTTGGAATAATAGCACTCTGTGCTTCGCTCGCTTGTCCTTGTCCCGGATTGGAAGTTCGAGTAGCCATGTCTACTATGTCTATGACCAAGATGGACTTAGCCTCCTATGAATATAAGATGCTTGGCCCGCAACAGTATTTCCGGTACCAAGATCGGCAGCTCTGAAGACGACCTCTACTGCTTGTATTGATTTGCAGTCTCTGGGACTGCGCAGCATTTTTTTCCAAATGACGTTTTTCCATCCTTCTCCGGAAGAGAGAAGGGAACGGGCGCTTCGCAAGGCGAAGAAGAACCTCAAGAGGCAATATGACGGGCACAAACCCTTTGGGCGGAGATTCAGACGCCCGAAAATGGATGAGTGGCAGCGTGAACAGCGCATGATAGAGTTGGAGAATGGCAAGGGCGTCTACGGCAGAGGGACGTATCGCAACCCCCTCGGAGAAAAAACCCGGAAATACCTGGATTTGGACACCTACTACAGCACAGCAAGAGAGATCCCCCGCCGTCTGGTTGTACAGGCGACTCCGGACGCCATTCAGGAGGCGGCCAACGACTCGAATCCTCGCTACTGGCGCCAGACCAAGATCAAGGGAAAGGCGCCTTTTCTCATCCGGTTGTCGGAATTATGCTTGAACCCGCTGGGTCTTGCGGAAGACGACGGGGCTGACGACATAGAAGAAGAAGAGAACGACGACGACGACGACGGTGGTTCGAGTTGGCTTTGCAGCCGAAAGGCATCGACGAAAAAGGAGCCGGTCAATGTCAGAGACACCTTCATGCGTCTGCTCAACCGGATAGCATCGGCATTCTTCACCCTCACATTGGCGTGGATCATCCAGGCCGTGTTGGCCGCCCAGATTGTCGCGACGCCCTGGAGTGATGATGACAATGCTGATTTTTACAAAGATTACGAGAACGTGCACTGGTCTTGGCCTCGACATGCCATCAATCCGCTGGATCAGGATCCGAAAAACGAAACCCCTCAGTCAGAAATCGGCAGACTCGCTATTCCTCGTTTGCTTCGGGTGAGATCGCCAAGCTCGGGCCAGTGGGAGACCATAGAGACGCGCCATCTTCACGATCAGAAGACAGGCTTGCTAATGGAATATGTCTTGCTCAGCTTCTCGCGGGCGAATTTTCCCGGTATGCACACAGCCGTTCTGGGTCGTTACTTTGACCGTGTGGCCGAGGCTGTTCTCGACCACCAGAATATCGGGCGCAGGGCTCGAGGAGAGCCGCCGTTGAACGCATACTGGGTCGATACACACTGCGTTTCTCAAGACAATCAGCAGCAGAAGACTGAAGATATCAACACGATTTGCGACGCGGTGAGATGTGCCAACCGCGTCTACATTGTTCTACCCGCCATCACCGAGCACGAACTGAGGACTTGGGGCCAGCGGATATGGACGATGCCAGAAGCGCTTCTCGCCGTCGGTAAGCTTGCGTACTGTGCCTGTTCACCGGATGTAGGCGAACAGACTGAGTTGAGACCGGAGATACGTGATGTGAACCTGAACGAGTTTTACAGCTTTTGGCATGACGCCGGGTCCGCCGGCTCGAAACAGGGAGATGAAGATGCAATCGGCTTGCTGATCAAGCATTATAGCGGCTCTCTCAAGCTGACCGACCTGCAGCTGTTCACCTGCGCTGTCCAAGCCCTCGCTCGACGATACACGTCGGAGCGGGCGGTCAAAGACCCCAAGACGATTGAAGGATACACCACATCAGATGTTGCTTATGCTGCCATGGGTCTTCTTGCCTATCGGATCACGCCTAGCGAGGAAGATGACAATTTCCAGGCCATCGCACGTCTGTCGTTGGTGAATGATAGCAATCAGTTGCTCGAGCGTCTTGTGTCTTTGTGGCCGCACGATACCGAAGAGACCACGGAGCAGAAAGAGGTCGTGGTCGATAAGAGTGTAGCCGGGAGCGTGAACATCATGCGTAACATTGCGAACCGTGACCAATACTCGACGTACCTCTGGGATATTCATCCATTGTGCGATGTGGTAGGCATTGCGGAAGATGAGTATACACCCGCGGTCATCTTAGATCAATGCCGGGCCATCCCGATTCGGTGGAAGGACTTTCCAAGGATGAAATATGCCCAAGACCTGAGCAAACTCCGCGCTACTCTATCACAGGCCGTCGTCTACTGGGGCAGCTCCCTGGTCGCTCTTGGCTTTGCTCTCTTCACATCGGCCATGTCGCTCGAGTTTTCCCTGTTGCCCTATGAGGACTCCAACAAATCGGACAATACGGACAACCGCAACGTGCAGGTACCAAGCGTGAAGATGTACCTGGTGGGCTCGGCAGTCTTCTTCGCGTGTGCCTGGGTGGTCTCCTGGTTCAGCCCCTTGGCCGTCCGACAGCTCTGTCACAACGGACCCGCTGGGCTTTCTTGTCATCTCGTCGGATTTGAAGGTGTCATGTCGCTGCAAGACATCGAAAAGAGTATTTTCGGAAACTACAACGGCCGTTTATCATACGCTCCGTCATCGAACATATTCTCCAAGCAGCTGCGCAACAAGTACATCAGGATGGGACAAGAACCGCACGGCGTACATCATTTGCCGCATAATCAAACCCATTACGTCCAGGAGTGGTTCAAAAAACAAGCAAAGACACTCTGCAAGTCTCCCCGGGATCGTCTCTTCACCATTGTGGACACGGGGGACCTGACGATGACTGTGATCGCGGCTGAGCGGCCACCGGTTGTGGCTCTGATCTGTGGCCGCGAGGGCGGCATGCTGCGTGCACTGTTGTGTAGCTGGCGGTTTGACAAAAACTGTCTCTACCGGGAAACCGTGGTGCGAATGCGCAGCTCGCTCGAGGAACAGACCACGCCCATGGACTGGCTGAAGGTGAGTCTGGCGAGCCAGGGGGATGTCAGCCGGGAGATTGTGAAGCACCATCTCAAAAACAAGAAGCCACACCACTCTGCACCTTCATCTCTAAGAACGGATTACTCAATGCAGGTCCCCCCTCCTCCAGCAGTTAAACCGCACGTATTCATTCGGGGAACCTGAGAGGCCAATGCCGTGGTAAATAAGAAATAGAAAAAGGATTTATGTTTTTAGTTATTCTCCTAACCTACTTCAGTTATAGAAAACATTTTCCAAAAGATCCATCCACATTTAGATGTTGCACCCTTCTAAACTACTTCTTTCCAGCAAGGATCATCTATTCTATATGGTTCTCGGTGTCACGCCTCATTTCTGAGTGAATGCCCATTATATTATTTCACTACACTTTCAATCAAGACCCATAGAATCCTCTGGACGTCTTAAGGTTACCATGTGCCCTAATCCAACACGAGGGTTTAGCGCGTTAGCGCGTCATGTTTTCTGTTGGCAGATCACTTGACATAATTTGGACTTGTGAAATTTCGACTGAGACTTAGCTATACTACACAGTTTAACATACCAGGCCAGTGACATAATGGCAGTTATGTGAGATAAACGCAGTTACGTTTCCACGAGGGACCGCAAACGGCCTCCTCATCCTCGTCCTCCGCTTCGGTGACGGAGCTGAGGAGATCCTCTTCTGGTGTCTCAGACTCATCATCGATGAACAATCCTTGGGCTCTGCTCCTGCACATAAGGCAACGACTCGGTTAAGATACCATTTCATTTGCAAAGCTGCGAAGCTGGGCAAGGGCAGCGTATCCCGACTATCTGTCTCAAGTCTAAGTATTGTTCCCGAAGTAATCGGCTCGTTATTATCAAAACAGAAAAATCGAAACCCATGGTAACCAGTATCAGGATGAGAAAAGGATGCTGGTGTTTCGGAGGGAGAGACCCTGTCTTTTGGTGATTTATTCCGCATTAGATAGAAGAATTGCAAAACCATTGACATCCCATTTTCTGATACGCTGAGCGGATTTAAGCCAATAGTGGAATTGTCATAAGCTTTGTGAACATTAGGCTCCATGGTGACCATATTCGTACGGGAGTCGGTTGTGCCTAAGATGGCGTTTGCCCACCGGTCAACCTCTTTGTCATCCCAGAAGCACTTTAAAGTCATCCAAATATTTGGTTCAGGACTGCTTGAATCTGCCATTGAGTGAGGGAAGATATGAGCTCCCGTAACCAACTTGTCAGAGTAAGTTCTGGTAATGATGCAGCCTTGATCCCGGATAAACGCCTGATTTTAGAAAGTAGAGGTTAGTTACTACAGGCATGACTGACACTGAGCAAGACGATGGCATACCTGATCGGCAAGTGACGAATCACACGCTCTTTTTTTAAATGTCCCTGTGACAGCAGACGAATCAGACAAGGGAACCGCAGGGGAACGGGCAGGGAGAGCAGCTGGCGAGCTGGTTGGGGGGCCAGGGGAATTGGAGGCTGAACTATTCAAATTGGCAGCATTCACGTCAGTGTCTCTTCCGGTGTGCCGGCGCTTAGTTGATGATGCCTCTGGCAGAGAAAGAGTGCTGAACCGTGCTCTTTTCCATAGCCTTGTCGGAGTCGTGCTTGTCGACTTTGAGGCGGGTAGACCAAGTCCTGTCTCTCTATTAGTGTGTGGAAGACATGAAAGACAAGACTACTCACATGGCTTTACGACTTCGTCCCATAATATATCACCTGTAAGAAGCAAGTCTTTTAAGGCCATAGCTTCATCACTTTCTGAGCGGGTTTTCAGCACCTCGATGAGATGTCTAAGTTTGTCCACATCTGCATACCACAGGAATGCCCATGTGGTATTCGGTACAGATTTCCAGCGATGCAAGCCTGACAGTTCCTTGAGGAGCTGTACACGGGCTTCGTCCGCCAGTTCGGGTGCTCCATCAGTCTACATTTCCCTTTTGCCATGACAGAGCGCACAGGCAGAGAAGGTTGTGGTGGTGATAGGAAGGTTCGACCGATATATAGAGCGCAAGACATCCGCACTAGTCCTCTTGCGGTATTTTATTTAGCCGCCCGACGTGACGCCGCGACGAGAGGATCCCGTGACCGGCTCACCGCCTGCTCTGTCTGGCTTAGCCCCATCTTATCCGCCCAAAATCGTCACGTGGCTGACTTAGGTCAGCATAGTGCAGGTGGCAGAAAAAGACACTAAGCCCGTTTTAGAATGAGATAACTCGCCCTCTGGAAGTTTCCTCAGGGGAGACCAGAGAACAAAGAAGACGTTCTTCTGCTGATAACGTACCTGTTCCGACATTGCGCGAATTCATGGACGGTGGATTGGTTGCTGTGATCTGTATCTCTCTGAGAAGATATGCCTACTTGAAAAGCGCGTGGCTGCATCTAAACGAGCCACTGTATAGACTCAGTATACGGCCGAGACCCTAAGTCGGCATTCTCGGTAACTGATGTGATTTACTCGAGTCCAAGAGTGGCTTTATTCGCTGGAAATACGAAGCGGAAGGATCCTATAATGCTTGCAAATATCTTCTCTCACAAATGTTTGCTGTTGCCAGCTTGACGATGTTCGATATCGATAGCTCCCGATTGAAGCGCCACCGTGCATGGCTGATCTGTCACGTCCCTGTCCCTCTACTAAACAGAATCCGACGGTGAACAGCAGGACAAGCTCTGGGCATTGCTCGCATGTGATGGGTTGCCCGCCGTTCCTGTGTTACATGTATCCCTAGTCTCTAATGTTTTGTCCACGTCTTTGCGGCTTCGTATATTTGGTCTATCTTCGTTTGATCAACAGCAAAGCAGTGCCAGATCCAACCATCAGGGACACATCGTCATTAATGGCTTCAGTCGATACGCGCAGAGCCCTCCGGACAGCTGCCACCATTTCACGCACACAATCGCTGTCTGTACCCCGCCTCTCTCCACCGGGTTACGATACTGGCCGTACCCAGGCTCCTGGACAGCTCCGCCAGGGTGACCGTCTTTCGCTCGTCACCGAAGAATTCTTTGCCGTCGCTGAGGACACCGTCACGGTCCCATACTATTCGCACAAATTCTGAGGAAGGGAATTCGCCGACAAGACTACCCGGTGTGTCCCAGGGGAGCACGAGTTTGTCGTAGAGGTCCCGGGATAGACGGTTGGAGGGGAGCTCGTAAGGCGCAAGGATCTCTCGCTCCAGCCGGAACAGGGCCGCTTGAACGGCTGCTGCGTTGGGCGTTGAGGGGTCTACAATATCTATTTAGAACCAGCAGTAACAGAGAAGGTCGACGGTCTCACGGCAGTAAAGAGAGGCGCAGGTCCATAACGCAACGGTCCCTCCTGGCTTCACTATGCTGGCGGCATTGGCCCAGAACCTGGGCATATCGAACCAGTGTGCCTTGGAAACTGTCAGCAAAAATCCCACAGAAAAGTTCCTGGAGCGAATTGTACAGCCATGGCAGCCGTCAACAAATCCATCTGTTGATGATGTTCCCTTTCCAGCATCTGAGCAGTCACCGCAGCACACGTCTCGGCCGGCGCAACAGCAAAGCAAACATTGTCCCCCGTCCGCGTTTTACCACCCAGCTGCTGTGCTGAGCGGATCATTTCAGCACCGGGGTCGAGGCGTAGTCAAACGAGCGGGCCAGGTCCCGCGTGGCATTGCCCGGTCCGCAGCCGATGTTAACGAGGGTCCCGAAGCAGCCACCGGTTTGCGTGTGGTGGGATATGATGACATCGTAGAGCTGGCGCTGGATACGAGAGGCGCGCCTGGGCGTATTGCTGAGCTTGGGCTCTGGTGTAAGAGAGCGAAGGTTGGGTCAAGGGTAGACATGGCGTGGTTTGGAGATCTTGTAGTACTGATATTCAACGACTAGTACCAGCCTGAAAAGAACTCTTAAATGTTATGGATGTTTACGATGAGCAATAATGAGTCATGCTGTCGACGAACTCACGGCTACCGGTTCCTGCACCCGTCGGAGATCGAAACGCTACATGGCGTTGGGGGGTATAGAAGGTCCGAATCGGATCGGCATGGCGAATTACAGACTCAGATTCGCAACCAGGTGAGAGGGTTGTCGTGCTTGGCAAACAGATGTCTGCTGCCTTGGTGTTTGACAAGAACCCTAACCCTAACCATAGTCGCGACATATACCCATTGAGAGACTGGCCGTCACGGAGTAATAGTCACTTGTTTTTCAACAGCTATAAACGTGACCAAGGTATCATATCACTCAGTAGTCAAGAGCAGGAAAGAAAAAATTAAGAAAAAAGAAAAAAAAAAAAACAGCAACAACAGGAAAGAAAACAGTTGATCGATGGCTATACTGGGTCCGCACCAAACGACAAGGAAGAATATCACAAGCTAGTAAAACGCCGCGCCACTATATGCAACTGACTTATCTGTCAGGTGTAACCCTCCCTCCAAGAGAATGTAGAATTCCAAGAGCCCCACGCAGTTTACTCGTCGTCCTCGATGTCGCGATGTCTGCCGAGCACCTTGCGTTTAAACTCCTCCGGATCCTTGTCCCATAGCTCCGCGGCTTCACCGTTCAATGGGCTGGCACTGTACGCTTGTTAGTCATGCAGGTCTTTTACATGATTTTCGAGGCAATCATACTTATTAGGCTCGCCAAGGAGGCTCTGCAGGCTCAGCAAAACGCTCTGCACGTTGTAGACCGCACTCCACTTGTCCTTGAGGATATCCAGGCAGATGCGCCCGGAAAAGTCGACATTGGGGTGATAGATGGGTGTCTTAAATAGGACGGTAGGGGGGGCATATGGATAGTTGTTGGGAAAGGCAAAGGACAGCTTGAACGTCAGCTTCTCATACGGAGTCTCGTTCGGTCCGTCAATGGTGGCGGTCCAGGACAGCAAGTTGCCGTCCGCGTTGGGAAATGCAGAGATGCCAGGCGAGGGCGAGAGCATGAGCTGCATGAGTTCTGACTGCAGTCTGCCGAAGAGCATCTTGGGTTAGTGTTTCTCGAGTGATCTCGGGCTTTTTGGAGACTGAAGACCCACCGTTTGGTGACGCTCTGCGTGTCGTTTCGCGGCCCCGAAGCAGCACCTAGCTTTGAGGCTTCTCGGGCCTGAGGCGCATCGTTCTGCGTGTCTTCCATGCTGTAGTCCATCTTGAAGAAATAAAAGAGTGAGAAAAGGAAGGGTAGGTGAGCGATCGGAGCAGCGAAAAGAGAAGCGTCAGATCGGAGGAATGCTGCGAATGTGACCAGGCCGGATCCGTCGACACAAGCCAAATGACCGAGCGCGTGCTGGAATAGTGACCCCACTGCAACAGGGTCGTTCGTAGCAAGTGAGACAGACGAAATCAGCGACCGCAATAAATAGCAGCAGCAGCAGCAGCAACTGGGTGTAAGTAAGAGTACGTGTGTGTATTCCTATAAGACCGGAGTGAGAGTGAAAGAAAAACAACACGAGAGAAAGCTAGGCTGGCTTTGTTTACTGCGGCCGTCCGGGGCAACGATCGACCCCCACTTGGCGGGGGCTACAGCAAACACTGCACGCATTCATACGCTGTATATATCCAGTTGACGAGAGGCATGCTGGATATGGAATATGGAAAAGACTTGTATACGTTCATACTAGTCGTAGTACATATACATTTTTTGATTTAATGATTTCTCATAGAGAATCATCTATAAAGTCTGGGGCGGCAAATGCAAATGTTGTGGTCGACTATGCGGGACTTCCCGAAAAGGATAAATTGGAAAAACACGACGCGCCGATAAGGTTACGACGCCTCCTGTCAATGTGGTTTTCCTGTCCCCCTCTTCAAGTTTACAAGTCCATCAATCAGTTCTTCAGTCTCTCCATCTGTCACTCGGTCGTGCTTCCGTCTGGCCTTCAGGTACCGGTCGACCGGCCATGCAGCACTCGCAGCTGGCCCCGCTGCCCTCGGAGCTGCCCTTTCGCATCGTCTCCAAAACGATCGGCCAGGGTGCGTATGCATGGTGAGTGGCATCAGTCTGACTTGCTAGTTCTGGCGAGGGCTAAACTGTTTTTCGTTCTTTGCAAACAGCATCAAGAAGGCGTCCCCCCTGCAAGAAGACAATCCCGTTTTCGCCGTCAAGTTTATTCACAAAGAGTATGCAGCGCGCCATGGTAAGATCGGCGCGCGCCAGCTGCAGATGGAGGTGACGGTCCACAAGCACATCGGCGACCACAACAACATCATCTCCTTCTTCCACACTGGTGAGGATGCCACCTGGCGCTGGATCGCCATGGAATTGGCCGAGGGTGGCGACTTGTTTGATAAGATCGAGGCCGACGAAGGCGTCGGCGAGCACATTGCCCACCTATACTTCACCCAGCTGATCAGCGCCGTCAGCTACATGCACTCCAAAGGCGTCGGCCACCGCGATATCAAACCGGAAAACATCCTGCTGTCTGCGGATGGCAACCTCAAGATTGCCGATTTTGGGCTGGCCACCGTGTTCGAGTACAACGGCAAGATGAAGATGTGCACCACCCTGTGTGGGAGCCCGCCATACATCGCCCCGGAGGTCATTGCCTGCAGCACGCGTGGCCAGACCAAGGGCTCCGGCTACCGCGCCGATGCCGCCGACATCTGGTCGTGCGGCGTCGTCCTCTTCGTGCTGCTGGCTGGCAACACGCCTTGGGACAGCCCGACCGAGAACAGCTTCGAGTTCAGCGAGTACGTCGAGAAAAATGCCCGGACAACCGACGAGCTCTGGCAGCGGCTGCCGCCCGCTGTTCTGTCGCTGCTGCGTGGCATGATGAGAGTCGACGTGGCCGGCCGCTTCACCATGGAAGACGTGAGGAGACACCCCTGGTTTACGCAGCCGAACAAGTATCTGTCAACCGAGGGCACGCTTCGAGACCCCGTCCATCTGGCCACCAGCATGTTCGAGTCGCTGCACATCGACTTTAGCCAAGACCCCATTGCGCAGTCACAGCGCAGCCGCCAGCGCGCCGTGTCTTCGTCCATGGACATTGACTCGTCGCCCGACGGACTGGAAGCACGGCTCTCGTCGACCCAGCCCGAAATGCCTACAGACCGCCTGACGGTCGACTGGGATGCGCCGCTGGGCAACACTGCCTTCTTCTCGTCTACCCAGCCGGTCGACCAAGGCCTCTCTACAACGCAGGATTACCACCTCCTGGCAGACCGGCTGGAAGAGGAACCAGCCATGTCGCAGTTCAGCCAGAATCCATCGGTGCCTATCAGCCGCACGCAAAATGCGCAAAGGTTCCACGACATCATCCCTTCGCGATCGTTGAATCGCTTCTACTCTACCTGGGTGCTGAAGCTCCTGGTGCCTTTTCTGAGCGAGGCCCTCCACCGCCTGGGCGTTCCTGTGCCGGCACATCTTCCGGTCGACGGCGCTTCGGGACCAGTGGTCATCCGGGTTGCGACCAAGGACCAGCGGCTGTGTCTGCTACAGGGCACCATCGTCGTCGAGTGCGTTTCCGAAGGTCTATTCGAGGTCGAGTTCACGAAAATCAAGGGCGATCCGCTGGAGTGGCGGCGCTTCTTCAAAAAAGTGGTCGTGCTGTGTAAGGACGCCGTGTACAAACCAGGCTGATAGTAGCTACGGAGGTCTCCTTGTAGTATAGAGATAACCAAAAAGGACATTTTACATGTAGTATCCGCCAGGCTCTGATCTTAAGATACGATAAAGGGGCATCCAGTGTTTGCAAACAATGTAGATCAATAATTAATCAGAGACAACACGTGACGGGTCTGGAAGCGCCGCCGGAAATTGCGGGGACGAAGCCGCGCTGGAGGAAAACAACTCCGTGTATCGACACATGCATACTTCTGTATATATATGTGTGTGCGTGCGTGGATTGATGGCCCCCCGACAGTCCAGCAGTTGAAAGCATACGAGAACTTCCCTGCAAGTTCTCCTGCACACACGAGAGCCCCTCATGCTGCCACCTCGTCTGATCCCCCATGGACCGCCTTCCTGTGGAGATCTTGACCAAGATCATCGACTGTGAGTAGGTCTGAAGTTGGCTTCGCTGACCGATATCAACTGACAAACTGTTTCCCCCATAATCTCCAGTCCTCACCCCGCGCGAGCAGGTCCAGCTACAGCTCGTCTCTCGCCGCTTCTTCGAGTTGTCGCGCGATAACCACCTGTGGAGGCTCCATTGCTACGAGGACTCCCGGAACGGACGGCAGGATGCCTTTCGCGCCCGCAATCCTACCGTTAGCCATTTGCGAGCGTCGACAACACCGCTCAGCTTGCGCTCGCTCGGCCCAGGCTCCCTACGCACGTTGATCAACCCTACTACGCCAGCCAGCAGCGACGCTTATGGAGACGAGTTTCCGGAGCCGAGCATCGGCCAAAGAAGCCGCGCCGCCGCCGAGTGGGATCCCTCGTACGAGAATGAACATATTGACTGGTATTCAGAATATATCGCGCGCAACGCTCCGCTGTCGTTTTCCTGGCTGAAACGGCCTCCGAGAGGTTTTGACAAACTGCTCTCTCGCCATGTCAAGGGGATGGGCTTGTTCCGCGATTGGAGCTTTGCGCGAGATGACAGAGTCGTTGCCCCGCTCGAAGACGGCACGGTTTGCTTGTGGGACTTGAATCATTCGCACTCATCTTCTTCGCGGCTCACCAAAGGCAATGTCTGTGGGACTAGCCAGCCTGGCATCTTGTTTGCGGACCGGTCAAAACGCAGCGAAAAGTCGCCGCCTCGTGGCCCCCCGCTGGAATTTCTCGGAGTGGGCGAATGCATGAGCGTGGATTCTGTGCGAAAACGGGCCTATATCTGCGTGGCCAACGTTCTCAATGAAGTCGATCTGGAGACCCTGCGGGTGGTACACCAAGAACGGTACGCCTGGTCGATTTTCGCTCTGTCTCAGGAGACAGACTACTCGGTCCCGATCACGCTGGCGACAACGCTGAGCCTCCAGATCTACGATGCGCGCCTTTCGAGGCCAGACGAGGAAGCCGAGCTCAGCATTCGGTGTGAGAAGCCGGCAGACTTGTCCCCAGACTCCAATCTATATAGCCATCCCGACTCTCAGATCTTACGGCTTCTCCCGAACGGGCAGCCACCCCAGCGAATTCGGAGTCCGGAGCCAAATGAGCGAGGCGCCAACTACGCTCCTCTTTTTCAACCGGGGCCTTTGTCTATACTACATCCCCCAACACCTCATGTGAATACGATTCTGCTGGCGGGAAGATTCCCCAGTATTCTTTGCTACGACCGACGCACTTTTCCCAAACTACAACAGCCCATCCATTCCGGAGGACGGTTATGTGGTCTGGCATCCATCCTACCTCCCCGTTTCCCTGTCAGTTCCGACACGGGTTGGCCGAGGAAGCATACGATTGTGGCGTGCGGCGACTACAATGGGAGAGGATCGCTGGAACTCCACGACCTCGTCTTCAACGGATCCGACCCTCAAGACAAAGACGCCGAGTCGACGATGCACACGGCGCGGTACCAGAACCGACAGAGCGCGTCCAGCTCGAAACTCCTCTCGGTGGCCTCTCATGGAGCACGCATCGTGTTCTCTGATGCGAATGGGAATATCAAATGGGTCGAGCGCGACGGACGTACCGAGGTCCGCCGGTGGAACATCAACACAGATCGTCCGCACCCGCACTCGACTGCGCCGGACGACAATTCTGTTGACGGGCTCATTTCACCGTCGGGCGTGTTCTTGAGGTCCGAAACGAGCTCTCGCAACGCCGTGGCGCGAAAGATTCTCCCCACAGACGCCAACCTTGACGGCGATGAGCTTCTTTTATGGACAGGCGAACGCATCGGCCGTCTGCGGTTCTCGTCTGGCGGACATGATGACGCGGACGAGGAGGACGACGACGGCGATGGTGATGACATGGATGAGGATGGCGACGATGGCGTTCTGGCAGACGGCGCGGACCTCAGTCCTGCGCAGCGCCAGGCTCATCGAAACAGTCGTCAGGCGCAGCGCCATCGCGAGAAGGAGTACGCGCACATGATGCGCCTCGCTCTAGAGCGCCAGGCAGATGAAGTGCGCTGGATGGGCCGGCTCGGAATGGCCTAGAAACACGACCGTCACGATATACACGTTCTGATGTCATTACAACACCTTTCAGTACATACATAGCATCGATTTGGCGCTTAGACCATCCGAAAGCCACACCAAGCTGTTCTTGGTGTTCATTACTCTGTCTTGTCTTACTATGCTAGAAAGTCTATGGTTGTCCCTCGGCTGCAAGATGCGCGGGTTGGCCGAGGCCCGAATGCGATCTATTAGTCTTTCAGGAATACGATTAGATTATTGTAACCATCACACAATGGACACGCCTATATATACTACATTAAGCAGTAAAAATTTGAGGACTCCTCCTGTTGTGTACATCTAACCCAGCAGTCAAGCAGCGATGTCTGACAAATGATGTTCTCTAGCAAGACTGCGAGTGGAGTCGCTGCTTACAGATCCGCCTGAGTAATGGCTCGGATGTTATATGGTCGATGATTGCTCATGTCTGACAAACCAGACTTGAACTTTCTATACGTCAAATCTAACTAAAGCTCTTAAGTAGTGTGTAGCGGTTTGTGTGCTGAATCTGCAACCGAGTTGCTAGAGTCCCCTTTAAGCTATTGCGCACTGTTTTTGGGATTAGATCGCTCGGTCTCCCCGCAGTCGTGGTTGTTCCGCTCTTCTCCGCTGCCCGGCCGAGCGACGTTTGACTTTCTTGAACATAATTTTCAGAAAACCAGAGTCAATTGAACGGCTCGGAGAAATCACAGAAAAGCAAATTATCCTTGAAGAGGACGGTTCTTTTTGATCCGCTGGCTTCCGGACACCGCGCTTGCAGGGATTCATTGTCGCGATCTAAAGAAAAAATCGCGATCTTCCCCGCTTCTGGGATTGGGACCTTTCAGGTACCTCAATATTCGCATCTCGAAAAGATACATATATACATCTCCAGTCGAAGACGGCAACAATGCCGTCGATAACAGAGGAGCAAAATCTCCGATTCGACTCGGTGGAGGATGTGGTTGCTGCGTTCAGTATGTTTGCCTTTGCAACTTCTGATCTTGATCTCTTCTCGTTCCTTCACATGTGATGATGGCATCGACGGCCAAGGGTCTACACAATGCCGTATCCCAATGACTTGAAAGTAGAACAATAACTGACCCTTCCGCTAGAACAGGGACAGTTTGTTATCGTGCTCGACTCGCAGGATCGTGAGAATGAGGGCGATCTGATCATCGCCGCTGACGCTGTCACCGAGGCTCAGATGGCATTCCTGGTGCGGTACTCGAGGTACACAACCGGTTCCCTTTCCTTTTTTTTTTCTTCAAACACAAAAGCTAATAACAGATTACCGAAAAGTGGCTACGTCTGCGCGCCTATTCTACCCTCGCATGCCGACAGACTGCAACTCCCCCAGATGGTAACCAACAACGCCGACCCGCTCATCACCGCGTACACAATCTCTATCGATGCCAACGAAGCCTCAGTGACAACTGGTATATCGGCGCACGACCGCGCTTTGACATGTCGTCGCCTGGCTGACGCGGACATCCGACCTGACCAATTTCGGCGGCCAGGTCATATCTTGCCCCTGCGGGCGCGGTCCGGTGGTGTGCGCGAACGGAGAGGCCATACTGAAGCGGCAATTGATTTGTGTCGGCTAGCTGGGCGCGCGCCGGCTGGGGTGATTGGAGAGTTGGTCGAGGAGGGCGAGCTGGTTGAGGGCGTTCCGGAGATCAGAGGCAATAATGGCATGATGAGGAGGGATTCGTGTCTGCGGTTTGGTCGGCGATTCGGCATCAAAGTCACCACGATTGAGGATATGGTGGCGTATTTGAAGAAGGTCGATCCATCTGGGGAGTTGGCTGTTTCGAATGGCCATTAGTGCTTCTGTTTTCTTCTGTTGTCTTCTTGTTATTCCCTGCCAATTCTTGGCTATGAAGCTTGCATGTGGGTGGGTAGGTTCAGTGCCAATGTAGATAGACTTCTTCATGTATAATATACCGACGTACGTTTAAAAGAAAAGAAACGGCAGGCGTTGTGTATATATTCAAGTTTTGCTTCATTATTTATTGGGTATCTATCAGGCCTTTTCCGTGTCTCCAGCGACTTGTATCGTATGACCAAAAAGAAAAACAAATGTTGACCAACGCCGAGTAATGCACATGCAATCCAAATCAATACAAATTCAATAGTACAACCCCATATCTATCGTTTCAAGTGCGAATAATCCCGCAAGATACCCATCATGTGCGTGTTGGTTGTCTTGCCAGTCCGTCGGGGCTTCTTGGTCTTCTTCTGCTCGATCTTGACCCGCGGCTTCACCACTTTGTTCTTGTTGGTGGGAATCAGTCCGGCTTTTTCGAGCTCTTCAACAACCCGCTGCTGGTCCGGGATCTTGGTCTTTTCCCAGATGTGCCGAAACTCATCGTCAAAGTGGTGCACAAGTGAGGGGTCGTTGGCCCAGACCATTTTTGGGTGATTATCTTTCTTATTCCGCGTCACTAGCAGCTTGCCCTCCTTTTCGAGTCTGTCGATTGCCTGCTCGACATCCGGCCATCCCTCCTTCAGGTCCTTGACGGGCAGTCCACTCATCGTAGTTTGCGCCTGCAGCTTTTGCAGCAGCTGTTCGTCATTGCGGATATTATACGGCGGCTTGAAACTGTATGCACCTTTTCCATTGTTGGCGCTTGGGTCGTAGTTGATCTTCTCGTGAACCTGTAGGATACTGCGTAGCGCCTGCACATAGCCTGAGTCGCGCCGATCTTGTTGCAGCGAGAGATAGCCGACGATATCCTCGAACGAGAAAGACGTGTTCTTCTCCTTGAGCATCTGTATCGTGTACAGTACATTTGTCATGATATCCTTGCCTGTGCCTGTATCTGCCGGCTGCGAGTACACAATGTTGGCGTCATGGCGCCGTCTCTGATCGCTTCCATTGCCTGGTGTGCTCGGCGTAGAGGCACCGTGCGAAGGAGTCGAGGAGCCAGGCTGACTGGTGGCAGCAACGCGCTTCTGCTGTGGTAATTTTCCAGCGGACGAAACGACACTGGCGTGGAAGTTTTTACTCTGCTGCTGCAAGTAGGACATGATGGAATGCTGAAAGCACACGATCGAGTTCGTCCGATCCGTCCTAGCTTGGTGGCCAGTCTTTGGGGGATGTCAAAAATACTACAAGAGCCAAAAGAAAACCGGATGAGCAAAACAAGCCGAACTCGAAAGAAGGCGCGGGCAAACCGAAAGTTATACGGTTCTTGATGTCTAATCGAATGTGAAGTAAGGAAGTGATGCCGAGTTGGCAGCCCAAGAGCTCCGCCAGACAGCGAGTCATGTGACCCCAGCGCTAACCAAACCCGCTCGTCCTTCAGACGCGCCGCATCGCTTTGTTGAAGCTCAGACAAGGAGGCAAGACTAACGGTCGAGGCGAAATGTCCTGAATCCCTAAAAACTGCGTCTTGTGCCTTGTGATCCCGTCAGCACATACGCGCCTACATTTGCTTCGTTGTCGTCATCCTTTACCTGTGCCCACCTAGCTACGACGCTTTCGTACTTTCGTTTTGGCATCGGAGTCAACTTCCTGACTTACAACCTGGAAGCGGCCTGTTGAGGCCAGCCATTTGGAGCTCAACATGGCTGCGGCCACGATTGAAATCCCTTTTCTCGCGTCGCATTATGGCCTGTCCGAGGATAGCTTGACCACCCTCACTCAAGCTCCGACCGTCGAGCTAGTGAATCAACTCTTGGAAAGCATCTCAACTAAAGCGCGCGAATTCGATGAGCTCAAATCAGATAAACTACGCCTGGAAGTTGAGCTAGAGAACTCCGTGCGCTCGAGCGAGACAAAAACTAAGGGGCTCAAGTCGTCGGTGGAAAAAGGTCTGAATGAAATTCACGAACTGCGTACCCGTCTTCAAGAGTCAGGTAAATCTCTTCGTATTACTTTTACTGTTTGTTGGCACGTTTCTCACCGCTTCACAGAAAATAGCCGATCGAATCTCGAATCGGAGATTGCTACGATAAAGTCATCTACGAGCTCCAATGAATCCGAAGTGAGCGGCCTAAAGTCACGCATCGCGTCGCTTGAGGCTTCCAACCGCGATACCTTGTCTCTCTTGGAATCCAAGACCTCCGCCTACGATAAACTCTCTGAAGAACTGTCCGCTACCCATCAGAAGACGCTTGAATTGAGGCGCCAGCTGTCCACGGTAGAGCAGAATTTGCAGTCAGCAAACTCGGCTTCTGCAAGCGCCCGCTTCCGCGAACAGAGTCTTCAGCAGGAATTAGATCTGACAAAGAAGAACAATGAATACTTTGAGACCGAACTTCAAGCAAAAAATGCAGAGTATCTCAAGTTCCGCAAGGAGAAGGGTGCTCGCATTGCCGAACTGCAACGCGAGATTGAAGAAGCGTCTACAACCATTGACCAGCTGCGCCGGAACGAAAACACGCTAAAGAGCCGGCTGGATGATGTTGAGCAGAAATACGAGGAATCCATCGCGTCTATGCAATCTCTACGTGAAGAGTTTACATCTACTAGTGAATCGCTTCGCATCGAGCTTGAAAGCGCCAATCGTCTCGCAGAGCTCCAAGGAAATGCCGCTACTACGGCCAAACAGCGTGTGCAAGAATGCCAGCTTGCCCTGGAGAAGGCCAGAGACGATGCTGCAGAAGAAATCTCAAGGCTTCGAGTCGAATGTGAAACCGAGCATTCGGACAAAGAGGCCGCCGAACGCAAGATCGTCGAGCTCGAAACACGAATCAGTCAGTTCGAATCACAGGGCCCTCTCAGCCCTGCTCCCCTCAATGGAGCCCCTTCCACGCCGCTCCGCCCATCAACACCTGCTGGAACTTTCTCACCCCGCACATCGAAATCTAGGGGCGGACTCACAATGACACAACTATACTCTGAGTACGACAGGGTTAGATCGCAACTTGTAGCAGAGCAACGAAACAATGCCGAATTGAAAGCAGCTTTGGACGAAATGGTTCAGGACTTAGAGTCCAGCAAGCCCGAGATTGATGATTTGCGAGCCGACCACGCGAGACTCGAAAATGCCGTCGTAGAAATGTCCAACATCCTTGAGACGTCTGGAAAGGAGCGTGACGAAGCCACTCGTGAGGCAAGGAAGTGGCGTGGACAAGTCGAAGGGCTGACGAAAGAAACGGAAATTTTGCGCCAGCAACTTCGCGATCTTAGCGCACAGGTTAAGGTCTTGGTTTTAGAGGTAGCCCTATCCAAGGAGGGCCAAGATTACGACAGACAAGAATTGGAAAAGATTGCGCGCAGCGAAATTGAAGAGTCCATGTCCACTCTCAATGCTACTGGTCGGTTCATTACCGAGAACCTGACGACTTTCAAGAACCTTCACGAGCTTCAAGAACAGAATGTCACCCTACGCCGTATGCTTCGAGACCTTGGTGACCGCATGGAAAGTCAAGAAGCAAAGGAGCGAGAAGCGTCTTATATGCAAGATCAAGAAGAACTAAAGGAGCTGCGCATCCGGGTTCAGACATATCGGGACGAAATTGCGAACCTCACAGCTCAAACCAAGAGCTACGTGAAGGAGCGCGACACATTCCGTAGCATGCTGATGCGCAGAGGCCAAGCCACCGGCGATACCTCCGTCTTTTCTCAATCTCTCCCCCTTGGGTCAGCTCCGCCAACGCAATCCACGGACATTACCGATTACGCTGAGCTCCTGCGCAATGTTCAAGCCCATTTCGACACGTTCCGACAGGAGACGGCCACTGATCATGCCGCGCTCAAGCAGCAGGTTAATGATCTCTCTCGCAAGAACAGCGAACTGATGACGGAAGCTAGCCGACTGAACAGCCAGGTGGCTGCTGCTGCGCAGCGAGCAGAGTTGCTGCAAAACAACTTTAACATGGTCAAAACTGAGAACAGCGAACTTCAAAAGCGGTACTCTAGTTTGTCAGAGAACGTGAGTCGGCAAGAAATCAGAACTCAGCAAGCTGCAGAGGATTTGGTTGCCGCGAAAGGATTAGTCGATAGTCTACAGCGCGAGAATGCGAATCTCAAGGCTGAGAAGGACCTGTGGAAGAACATTGAGAAACGCCTTATCGATGACAACGGATCACTCAGGAACGAACGGGGTAGACTTGATTCCTTGAATGCCAATCTGCAGAACATCCTTAATGAGCGAGAACATACCGACGCCGAGAGTCGCCGTCGGCTACAACACACCGTGGAGTCTCTAGAATCTGAACTACAGTCGACAAAGAGGAAACTGAATGATGAAGTTGAAGATGCCAAACGCGCCACCTTGCGACGCGAGTATGAGCACGAGCAAAATCAGAAGCGCATTGACGACCTTGTCACCAGCCTTGCTTCGGTCCGCGAAGAACTGATCAGCGTTAAGACTACTCGTGATCACTTGCAATCAAGAGTCGACGAGCTTACGGTAGAGCTGAAGAGTGCTGAGGAACGTATCCAGGTGTTACACACCAGACCCAGCGTCAGCGCTGCCCCTGCAACATCAACCGACACTGCTCCTGAAGCAGGCGAGGCAAACGCCGCCAGTGGCCTTTCAAGAGAACAAGAGTTGGCGATTGAAGTCTCGGAACTGAGACGCGACCTTGAACTTGCAAAATCCGACTTGCAGCATGCCAACGAGCAAGTGGAGGACTACAAGGCGATCAGTCAAGCAACCGAAGAGCGCCTTCAATCTGTTACTGAAACTCAAGACCAGTACCGTGAGGAAACCGATCAACTTGTGCAAGAAAAGGACCGCAAAATTCAAGATCTTGAGAAACGCATTGAAGAAATCTCCTCAGAGCTTTCCAATACAAACAGCGAACTGTCCAGATTACGCGACGAGCAATCCGAAGTTACTCGTCGTTTCGAGGAGCAAAAATCTGGTTTCGAGTCGGACATCTCTCGTCTCAAAGAGGAAGCAGAGCGCCAGCTTGAGAACGCCAAAACCTACGAGCAGAGCGTACAAGCACAGGCAGAAATTGCTCAGCAGGCTCAACAGAATTACGAAAACGAACTCCTTAAACACGCTGAAGCAGCGAAGCAACTTCAAGCAGTCCGTTCCGAGGCAAACGAGTTACGTCTAGAGATCGTCGATGTCAGAACACAGGCGGAGAATTCTAAGAAAGATCTGTCGCAGAAAGAGGAAAGCTGGAAAGAACAAAAGGACCGTTACGAAGGAGAACTTTTCGAACTGAACAAACGGCGCGATGAGGTCCTGCATCAGAACTCACTACTGCACAACCAACTAGAAAATATTACCAGGCAGATATCGACTCTGCAAAAGGACCGCGCCAATATTGCTACGGGCGAAGACGAAGCCGAAGGTGCAAGCTCCAGCCTAGAGTCTCTCCAGGAAGTTATTAAGTACTTGCGGAGAGAGAAGGAAATCGTCGAAGTCCAATACCACCTTTCGACGCAAGAGAGCAAGCGTCTGCGGCAACAGCTCGATTACACTCAATCTCAGCTTGACGACACACGACTCAAGCTAGAACAACAACGTCGTGCTGCTGCGGACAGTGACCACCAATCGCTGAGCCACAACAAGCTCGTCGAGACTCTCAACGAACTAAATGTATTCCGTGAGAGCAGCGTGACTCTGCGCAACCAGGCTCGCCAAGCTGAGGCAGCTCTCGCTGAAAAGACGGCTCGCGTTGAAGAACTCGTCCAACAAATAGAACCTCTTCAGAACAGAATAAGGGAGCTCGACAATCTCGTCGAGACAAAGGAAGAGGAGATGAAGCTGGTGCAAGAGGATCGTGATCGCTGGCAACAACGTACCGAAACCATTCTACAGAAATACAACCGCGTCGATCCGACCGAAATGGAAGCTCTTAAGGAGAAGCTCGAGTCCTTGGAGAAGGAGCGAGATGAAGCGATCGAGGCCCGCAACGCCTTGCAGAGTCAAATCGACAAATTCCCGGAACAGTTAACCAAGGCAGCCGAAGAAGCCAAGCAGGAGTTGCGTCAGAAACTGGGTGAACAGTTCAAAGCCCGATCAAAGGAGCTCTCTGGGAAAGTGAAAGCTGTGTTACAAGAGAAGGAAGTGGTTCAGCAAGAACTTCACGCGGTTCGTGAAGAGCTTAATCAGCTGAATTCGAAGATGGCGGAATCATCTGCGGCACCAGCACCAGCGGAGGGAGAATCGGCTGCTGCACAACAACAGCAACAGCCGGCGCCCGCGCAAAACACTGGTGATGATGAGCAGATCAAGGCTCTCGAGGAGAAGGCGGCCCGTTTAGAAGCAGCATTGGCGGAGAAGGAGACACAGTTTGATGCTAAATTGAAGGAGCGCTCAGACAAGATGAAGGAGACATTCAACAATAAGGTGGCCGAGATACGCAATAATCACCGACAAGAGATTGAAGCTCTCAAGTCCCAGCAAACCAAAGAGGCAGCTCAGCCATCTGAGACCCCTGCGGCGCCGGGAACTCCAGCTCCAGGAACTCCAGTGCCAGGGACGCCCGCGAAGACCGAGGCTATTTCTTTGCCAGAGCTGAGCGATAACCAAATCAAGGATCTTGTCGCCAACAATGAGACTATCAAAGGTATCATCAAACGCAACATCCAAGCGCAGGTTAACAAAGCAAAGGCGCAGATGCAGCAACAAGAAGCACAGATTCAAGCTGCAACCGGACCCAGCCCTGAAGCTCTTGCAGAGCTCGAACAGAAATTTTCAGAGGAGCGCGAGCGCCTCAAAAAAGCTGCTGATCAAGCAGCAGAGGAAAAGGTCAAGTCAGCGGTTGAGTTGAACGATAAGAAGACTGCTGTCAAAATTAGCATGCTCGAACAGCGCGCCAGAGCAGCCATGGCCAAGATTCAGGTTGTCCAAAAGGCAGCTGGAGAGACCCCTGAGAAGCCCGTACGTGAGGTCTGGGAAGTTGCCAAGGACGCAAAACCACCTCCAGCGACACCTGCGAAGCCAGCCGCTACACCCCAAACCAATACGCCGATCAATCAAGGACAGGCTACTCAGCCTGCTGCTGCTGCGCCAATTGCACCTGCTTCGGTAGCTCCAGAAACTCCTACGCCGAACACTGCACCTAGTCCATTTGCTGCCATTCAGCAGAATCGACCCCAGCCACAGACCACCCCAGCTCCTTTTGGGCAGAATCAGCAACTTCAGCCCGCCCAACAGACTGCACCAAGCCCGTTTGCTGCTATCCAACAATCACAGCCTCAATCGCAAGAGCAGCAGCCACAGCAACAGCAACAGCAGCCATCGCCACAGCCGCAACCGCCAACGCCGCAGTCTGTTCAGGCCCATGCCAATCAACCTGGCCAGCAGGGCCAACAGGGCCAGCAAAGTCAGCCGGGGACGCTGCCTGGAAAGCCGCCGCAGACCAGTAACGCTGGGACTGGCCCTGCTGCTTTGAAAGCTCTCCAGTCTGGTCTTCCCGTACCTCGAGGACGTGGTGGTCCCACTACCGATCAACAAGGGCAGCAACAGGGTCAACAGCAAGGCCAAAGTCAGAGTCAACGTGGCACTGGGTTACCTCGCGGTGGACGCGGCGGTCGTGGTCGTGGGACTCAACGAGGCGGCCAGACAAATGCCAACACTCCGCAAGCACAAGAAGGTGCCGCCGCCACTCGAGGCGGGATGAATGCAAATGCACGGCAGTTCATCCCCCAGGGTAACAAACGTCCTCGCGAAGACGCTGGAGACGCCGGAGGTGATGGTCAAACCAATCTCGGAAAACGAATCCGAGGTGGTGGCCAAAATCGAGGTGGCTGAACACACATCTTTCAAAAATACATGCAAGACTGATTTCTTTTGTTTAAAAAACATATCATGACTTTTACTTTTTCTGTACTTTTCTATTTGTTATCTCTTTGATGTTAAGACACACTCTATTGCATCTATTTCCCCCAATACAAGGCGGCGCTAGGCGTTTCTTGTTGTGGGCTTGATTTGTATCTTATTTCACTACTTATACATTCGTGTCTCGGTAGTGATAAGTGTTTCACATTAAAGCCACCTACGTGGTTATTGATTATAATCTATCACCTCTCAATCCAGAAAATGTGAGATCCTTAGTCCTGATGGTGCATTAAGTAAACATCGAGAAACGGTAAACGAGTTCATCCCATGGGTATATAGGTAGGTGGTGAGTAGAACAAAAAGAAAATAAAGGGAGGAAAAAGGATAAAAGAAGAGGAACAAACACTGGTCATAACTCATAGATCATCTCGAGCAAACTAAATGGGGCTGTTATCGCCGCTTCCCTCCACCTGCAGATAAACTAATCATTTTTGCAAGCCCTTCACGCTCCTTGTGCAGGAGAATAAGTCTTGCGTCTTCGACTCGTTTAGCATTTGGCCGCTGCTGCTGCTGCTGCTGCTGTTGATGCTGCCCCGGGTCTGCCACAACAGCAACGGCAGGGCCAACGAGCCGTCGTCGTTTCCGCTGCCCAATGCCTTGCCCTACAGACCAAGCAACTGTCCAGTCCTCCAGAAAGGTCTTCTCGGGCACCTCGCAGCCCGAGCATACCTTGCTATGGGAGCCGATCGTTGCATTCCGATGCACCACGACTAGCGAGTCTATAACAGCCGCAGAGCGGATGTATGCACCCGTACAAATAACAGCCTGGGGGCCGATAGTCACTGACGAAGACAGACGAGTCGGAATCCCTTGATCTTCTGGGGATGTCGGCCCAGGTGTTGACGGATCGTTGTCGCCGATTGTACACTTTTCGCTTATGATGCAGCCGTCGCCAATGTGGATTGGACCACGGAAGGAGTAGAAGCGAGCGCGAGGATGTATCACTGTGCCGGAGCCAACTGTAACAGGATATCTTCCATGGAAAGTCGCGGTTTCCGAGACTGTGGTAGTGGAATGGACTGAGACGGGGGCTCGGGGTGGCGGAGGTGGTCCGGAGGCGGCAGCTGAGGGCGACACAACACGTTGGCGCGGCGTTGTAGCAGGTGGCGGCTTCAACGTGGCTGAGCTGGAGGATACTGAAGCCATTGCATTGGCCTTTTCCTGTCTTTTGGATTATGATCGTAGGCAATTGTAGGTTTAGAGCCGTCGTTAGTTGTTGTAAGGTCCTTAGTTCGGAGAGATGCTAGCCAAGGCTCTAAGCAAGCTCCATGCCCCCACTGTGTAACAACGACCAATGAAACTCGGTGATCATAATGGTCTTGGGAGCTGGAGTATAACATCAGAATTGTCTCTTTTTAGTAATTTTTGTAAAGATTCAGTATAGTACGTGACCATGCTGCCCAGCAGTCCTCCACCTAGGTTCATTGAGATGTCGTCTGGTCGATCATACTCAGATAATTCAGATACCATGGCACGGCTTTGTCTGATCTGGGGAGGAAATCAACTACGCCATAAGAGATGAGAAGTATGTTTTTGACTTTCGCAATACGTTTAACAACTATAGACCAATGGGATGGATTATATACATAGCCTACAGTATAATCCAGAATTATGTGGCAATCTCTCCCTTAACTGAGCTTACTCATCAATAATGACCAACCCCGCCATGCTAGCACTAGTAAACGTACTCAGGGCGCCAGTGATCAAGGCAGAAACGGCGATACGCGAAATGTCGCCGCTTCGGCCGGGGGCAATTTGAGCGAGCACACCGATCTGGTTGCCCAGCGAACCGATATTGGCAAACCCGCACAGGGCATAGGTAGCAATCAGGCGGGAGCGCGCGGAGAGGTCAGCGTAGGTAGGGTCTGTCTGCAACGCATTGTAGGCAACGAACTCGTTCTGCAGATATGATCAGCCTGTTTTCCTTTTCTCTTTTTGGTTCACATCTGCTGGAGAGCTATATTAACTTACCGCGACAATCTTCAGTCCAATCAGTTGGGCAACGTGATAGATGTCGTCTCCTTTGCGTGACACTCCGAGGAGGAACGATATCGGGTAGCAGATGTATCCCAAAATTCTCTGCAGGGTCAAGCCTTCGCCATTGATATTGAGATAATGACCCCACCATGTCAGGAGTCCGTTGAAGAGACCGATCAAGGAGATGATGCAGAGCAGAGTGGCACCGATCATGCCGGCGATCTTCAAGCCCAACCAAGCTCCGTTGGTGAACGCTTCAAGGGCATTGGCGGCGCGATGATCCTCGTCCTCTGGCACGACAACGCGGCCGGACGTCAAGGTCTCTTCGGTTTCGGGCCAGCGCAGTTTGGAGACGGCGAGAGAAGCGGGAATACTCATCACGCACGCTGAGACCAGAGCCTGAGGGTCGACGCCCATCTGAATGTAGGCAATCAACACACTACCGGCAATCGTGGCAAATCCAGAGCACATTGCCTGGTGTAGTTCTGCCAAGGTGAGGTGAGGAACGAATGGACGAATTAGCATGGCCGACTCTCCCTGGCCAATAAAGGGAGATGCAGCAGCGACAACAGCCTCGGCACCGGACACCTGCATCGCCCAGAAGAAGAAGACGGCGAATTTGCCGATGAACCACTGCAGGATGCCAAAGTGATAAAGCAGCTGGACGAGCGAGACGAAGAAGATAATGGCGGGAATAACGGTGACCAAAAACCAGTGAACGATCAGATCGGGCACAGGGTCAGCGGTGAGAAACTCCACGCCCTGTGTCGCGAATCCTAACAGATCGGTAGCAAGTTCCGAGATGAAGTTGAAGATATCGTAGCCCGCCTTAGTTCGCAGCACAAACAAAGCGACCAGAAATTGGACCAGCATACCGACGATCACCGCTTGCCAGTTGATTTTCGAGCGATTTCGGGAAGTCGCCCACAGGCTGGTTATAAGGATAGCGAGGCCGAGAAGACTGATAACCCGGTCGACACGGGTGTTCTCCGCCGTTTCAGGAGAGCCAAACGAACCGGCGATGATCACGGCAACGACGAGAGCCCCGGCAGCGGGGTATCTCAGCTTCGGAGGGATAAGTGGCACGACTGCTTTGCCGGTGCGATCCCAGACCCAGTGCATCGGCACCGTGACGATGGTAATGGGGATGTAGAAGAACAAGATCCGGAGCGTGATAGCCAGGTACAGCAGAAACGGGATCAGCCAACCGAGATCGTGGCGATGGAGAATCAAGCCTGCAATCCACCAGCTACACGATGCTGTCAGTATCCGGTCATATCACGAGAGCTCGGGTAGAGGGTTTTTTCTGCTCCCCTCTTCCCGTCTCTTTTCTCTTGTTCAACGTTCAACGTACCCGGTAAAGAGAAGCCAGATGCCGAGACGCAGCGCATGGTGCCAATGTTTCAAGGCCCGACGCTGCCACGGACGTGTGGGATGAGATCCCCCCAAGTCTTCCACATCACCAACGTCCTTGCTTTTGCTGTCCGGAACCGAGCCATCGCGGGAGCTGGGATGGGCAATCTTGTGCTCAACACTACTGTAGATCACCTCGTCTTCGCGGCCCTTCTCCGCGAAAGCCGTGTGATGATGATGAGGGTGGTGGTGTTGGTTAGCCGGATCCAGGGCCGGGTCTCGTGCAGGTGATTGTGGTTGCTGCAGGCTGTCGTCAGCCGCCGCATTCTCAGCGGCAGTCATGGCTGAATGCCTGTTTGCTGGCTTTCTGGCCCAGGTGTTGAGGGGTGAAAGTGTGGTCAATTGACTGGATCTTTGAATGGGGGGGGNGGGGGGGAACACCCTTTAGCGACAAGGAGAAAAAAAAGGCCCACCGTCACTAAGACGAGCTTTCCGCGGCCATGTGGCGACAGGACGCCTTTTTAAACAAACACACTGGGTCGATCGAGGAGAAGGTCCCCCGCTCGCTAGATAGGCTGTCAACCCAGTCAATCCGCGCAGGATGCCAATACGACCCCAGACAAAGAGCCGGTTGGATCTTGCTGCACTAAAACGCCCTATCTTCCAGTCAGTATCGAGACCTGGTGTGCTTGAGAAATAGGGCTTTTTCTGTTTGGGCGAGTGGAACCGACTTCCGCTGATAAGAACCTTTTGGCATCCGGGTTGGCACGCGACCAATCGCAGTACAAAGTCAACGCAACCTCCGGTGCCATCACAACGAGGATTGGAAGACCAACTGGGACGGATTGAACGACTAAACAAGCGCCTATCACTTGGCTCGGGCGATGCCACCGCGATGGGAAAGCAGAGCGCGGCGGAGGCGAATCAGGTCGGTAAGGAAAGCTGGAGCAGATTTTCCAGAATGCGACGTTGTCTGCATGGACCCACGCCCATTGGTCCGGCGCTCCCCGCGGGCGTCGCACTAGGGCTACTTTAGGCAGGCGGTGCTTCCCGGGCCCCACTCGCCAAAGTTACATGCCAAGAAACCTTACTTATCGCACACGTGCTCAGCACGGAAAGATACCTGTTCTTGAATAGTTGTGGTATGTGGCATTCATCCATGCCTTGATAAACGAGAGGAGGCTCTGGTGGCGAGCTCGTGTTTGTGGATGTGTGCAACGCAGCCGGCGTGCTCAATGTGGTCAAGTCGCGCGTCGCGTCAACAAGATCGTATCCGGGGTAAAGCCGGGATACGCTCAGAATGCCGCTGCAAAAAACTTTTGCAAAAAGTTAGCCGCATTGACTTGCGCCCCAGACCAGTTTTTGAAATGATTTGCAGGATCGTCGCGACCGAAACCCTATATGATAACGATTTGGACGTACAAGCTGACAATAATGCTCTTTAATGAAATAGTCAAGCGTTCGTTAAATTACTTCTGCTCATGTACTGTCTTTATCTCAATGATCTGCTTCTCTACAAACGACCAAGTTGATGTCGAACATTTGTCTGCAGTCGTGCCAGTAAAGTAGCATAAGTGGGGATACCTGCAGTACGGAAAATCTCCTCCTCCGCCGTCAGGAGCTCCTGCCTCGGCCCAATGCTTTCTCCGAACCACAACACCGTCTGCTTGCTGTCGTCAAACGTCGGCCATCGACCCGGCTGTCCCCCTATACTACCATGGCGAATGAAGGACCCATACATATCTTCGAACACTGGTGTGAGTCGAGCCACCAGTGCAAGATCCGTCTTGTCGAAAGCGGGCCATCTCTCCATATCAGGAACCGCAAAGTTCCGAAATATAAAAGGCATGTCACCTGTATGGATCGCACCGCCACCTGCTGGCAGATCAACTGAACACTGAAACACATAACACGGCAGCCTTTGTTTGGCAAAGTTGGATGCAATTTCCAATGACGAGAACTTGAACATCTGCATAGACATTATGTCATTCAAGAGCTGTGCGGTTGTGCGCCCAGGATAGAGATCTTGGTATGACATGAGTACGGTTCGTGCCATGTCTCTGCTTCCAAAGACTTGCTCGATAATGGAAAGGACGGCAGATGCATCCCCACTCAGAAAAGTGGCAGAGTGGCCTCGGAAGAACTGCCATTCATCCTTTGCAAAGCCTATCATGAGCTCGAAATCTTTCCGCGGATACGGCATTGTAGATAACATCAGAACCGGATTCTGGGGGATGGTGTCGCCATCAACGACGGCACCGACGGGGCTCCACGCGTGGTTTGTATCTGGTGGAAAGAGACGTAGTAGGATATTGTGTGCTGCTAGGAACTTCTCCGGGTGGGTGTCCCCTGGGTTCGATTCCAGATCGGTGATTACCTTCCAGATATTTTCGAGCAATAAATTTAGCCTCTTCTTTATCCTGTGTACACCATACATTAAACGACGATAGTGACTGAACGATGGCACGTCTAACAATCTTTTGCGTGTCAGGGTTTACCAGGAGTTTGACACAGCTGTGCCACCAGCCGACTCTCCGCCGATGGTAATGTTTCCTGGATCCCCTCCAAAAGCACCAACGTTTTCATCCACCCATCTCAGGGCAGCAATCTGATCCTGTAAACTGAGATTGATAGCCTCGGGAAATTTTTCAGGAACCAGGCCGAAATGCACCCATCCTAGAGCACCCATGCGGTAATCTGGCCTGACAACAATATTATCTTCTTCGCTGGCTAGGGATGTGCCTCGTTCCGGGTAGAAGGAACCTGAGCTAACAATGAGACATATACCGGTAAATTCTGCTTTGATGGGTCCAGAGTTTCCGGTCTCCAAATACCAAGGTACAGACAATCTTCGCCGATTACATTTTGGTCATATGTCTTGAACACGTACGGCGGTCCCGGCACTATCCCTGGAAGTTCTCGGGGGCACAACTCTTTCGTCAAAGGTACGACCCTCTCCATGTTCTCGCTGTTGACTTGATACGCAGCTGGCCTGGGCCTTGAAGTATCGCGAACGCCATCCCATTTGTTAGCCGGCATCGGTGCCCGGAAGCGACGGCTGCCGACAGGTGGTCGTGCGTACGGAATGCCATGGAAAGCTTGAGCGCCCTCTTCCCAGCAACCTTGGAGAGAGCCATAAGAGGTCTGGACAAGCAGAGGGTTTGCTATTGTGCAGGTATTCAGGGTTTATATTCCTAGGTCTAGGATGAAGAGTCTATCATGATAGTCTTGCTCATATTCGAGGTTTAGTATTCAACATGGGATATCTTAAATCGGCCCTAGCACTGCAAGCCGGTACTAGCTCCGAGGAACAAGCCTACGCTTTTGAAGTCGGACTATTATCAAAGTGTCTACTTTCGTGTCAGTCAAGGCACAAACCCGCCGCTTTGTCCCTGAAAGCTCCTAAAACTTGACCTTTGACCAACGGAGTTTAGGGCTATAAAGCCGAGCCGGCGACAGAGCAACCCGTGCACGCCGTCCTGACAGGTCTACTCAATAGCTATTATCGCGTAAAAATGTGATAACAAAGCATATGGTCACCACTTAGTTCTCATTAGCACACTAATACAATAGATACCGACAATTTCTACTTCCTTTTCAACAAGATCAGCATTTCTCATACATGTAATAGCTGTGGACTGCTTGGGTATTGCTGTGCCAAAATACTGATATAATCCGAGTTTCGGCAATGAGCTAGGTATCGAGATATATATTTGGTAAGATCCCAGTACTCTGGGAACAATTAATAAATACCAAGGCAGATTCTAGTGCTATTAGACCCGTTAGTCATCGCAAGTAAAAATTAATATGCTACGTATTAAATTGTCAAGAGGCTCGAAATATTTATAATCAAACACGATATTTAATGAATACAGCAATCCGTCAACTAGCATAAACGAACGCCATGGATTTCACAAACATGAAATATACGACTAGATAAGTAGTGACTACGTACCAGCTGAAATGCCAATAATCATCTCGATAGTAAGGGAAACCCCTTTCGACGTCATCAACTTCATTTGTTTGTACCTAACTAATAATTCTTCGTGGCGAGCCAGCTTGCGGTGACCGTTCCATTCTTTTAGAGGGAAAAGACGGAATCAGTGGCTTGCTAAAAAGTGTCGGTCAAATGATCGTTGGTATGGCTACGATAATTTCCAAGCCATCAGACACTGACGAACCAACTACACAATATCGGCTCCCCTTCAATTTTGGAAGTGATAATTAACTCTGATCTATTTGCCCCATTTAATAGGGGTTCGCTGTCTGGTGTACGGTGAGTATACACAAAACGCCCGCTTAAGGGAGCTAATCAGAATGGCAGGTTGCAGCAGACCAACGGACGACTGTGACGCCTCGGCTGTGGAGAAGAGATACGCTTAGCCCTTTTGAGGCCGACCGCCGGACTTGCGGGTATGAAGCATAATCATGATAAACAGCCAGACACAAGAGCCTGAAAGCGTGGCTCCCGAGTCCAAGACAAATACTGACAGTGACCTTAACCCAACTATTTTCTTACCACTAAGACTCCGCGAGCCCGTATTATTATTGACCATGGACTCGTTCGGCTTGTCTAAATTTTAATTAATACGAATTAATTATGTATTTTTTGGTCCTCTGTACTGAGTACATCAGTCTACTGGTACATGACTGCTACATGATGATGACCTTCGGCAGTCTCAACTTAGTCTACTGTACTTTGTAGTACCAGGCGCGTTGCAGACATCCACCGCCACAAAGGGGGTTGCAAACTTGAGTGACTCGAAACATCGGGGTGTCGTAGCGCTTAAGGTTAGTAGGTGGCGGCCAGGCTTCAGCCCTAACTTTCTTCCTCCTGTCCAGTGGAAATGGTTTTCCAGGGCCAGCTGAAAGAGTGGGCTGGCTGGAGAAGGGGAAGCAGGCATCGGGCGAACCAGATGCTTGTCCCGAAGTGTGCTCCGTACGGAATACAGTAACCATACGAAGTAGGCGACAGCCATACACATTTGATGCAAGCGTCTGTAGGTTATGGCTCACAATTCATGTAATACGCTTACCCCAACGTGTCAAGAAGGCTGTGTCGCTAGCCCGATCTGGAAGTCCTCCAGAACGCCCCACAGAACAATCGCCCTCGCTGCTGACTGGCCGGGTCTTCAGCTCCACTTTCCCGAAAGGGCGCGGCTGCCCGAGCCAGAACTTTTTCGTTCCTTCCCCTGCCAGGAGGAGAAGGCAAAAAGGAAAAAGGGAAAGGGAAAAAAAAAAAAAAAGAGACCCAACTAGGAAGGAAGGTGCATCGCCCCGTCTGTTCGATCATTCTTTCCCTTCCTCGTCTTATAACTCTGTTTCATCACTTCTCCGATCCCCCATCTTCATCCTTGACTCTTGTGGTTACAATATATTCAGTTTCCTGCCCCAGTCTTGTCGGTGTGTGAAGCGGATTCGCCCCAGCGTAACCATCTCGTCCGCGCTTCTGATCACAACAATAAACGCCCGCCACTCGTTCATTCCGATCCGCCGCCCGTCACAGTACGTAATCAATCCTTTTGTCACCTTCCTGCAGCCCCCAATATTTTTCTGGCAAAAGCAAACAGCCAAGGCCAGTTTTGTCGCATCATATATTCGCCGCATCTCCAGCTCGTCTTGTGGCATCGTCTATCTCGACATTTTGCTGACCCGACACCGTCGTTTGAAGTCCTGACTCGCCGCTGCGGGCAACATGTTCGAGAACTTCTCTTTTCCCTCTCCGTCCAGTGGCATGGATGGGGAGGACTGCCTCATGCCTGAATGCGACAGCACCCTGATCTCACCACTATCATCCCGGTCGCCCTCGCCGTCGTGTATATCAAGACGACCCCATCCGCTTTCCCGACCCCGATCTCCCTACATTCGCTCTCGCCCACAGGCGCCTACCTCCATGCCCACCAATTACGAAGCTTTCCCGCGTCGCATTTCTGTCGGCACCTTGACAGAGAAGCTGAACGCACACACGCTCGATCAGACGACAACAGTACCGCGACCGGCTCCTGTCTACGAACAACCACCTTCGTCGCCGCTATCTCCCACTTCCACTACGTTCTCTACCGGCTCAGAGTGCTTCCCCACGCGCGGGGGCAGTGCGTACACGCTCTTGACTCTGCCTGAGGATTGCGACGACGAAGACTTGGATGAGCCAATGTCTGTACATTGGGGTCGAGCCTCGCATTCGTCCGGCCGTTTTCCATCGCCGACATCTATGCCCTCTCAGAACCCCGACTTCCTCTTGCCCGAAGACCTGCCGCCTCGCGTCAGTCGGCAGTCATGTGTACGCTCACAGCGCCAACGTCTTTTCCGCGCACAATGCAGTATCGATGCGGTCAAGCTGGCATTGATGGCAGAAGCTTCTTCCCGGCGGACCTCCGATTCCGAAGCCTTGCTCGGGGATGACTGCCACCCCAGCTCTCTTCCGCCGGATGTTTCCCCTTCCCGTCGACGAGCATCTAGCAATAAACATCACCGAGCTGCTCGGGGAGGTTCTCCCTCACTGGTAGGCAGCAGCGGCAGCGGTCTTCGGTCTCGCGAACGCACGCCACCGGAACACGGGATGCGTCGGCGCAGCACGTCAGCAGGCACTTTCACTTCTTCGTCTCGGATCGCTAAGCCCCGCGCTCGTGACTTGCACCCCAAAAAGAGCGAGCAAACCCTGCGGCGAAAGAGTCTGGTGTCTGCTGCACTGGCATCGATGATGTACGAGACTCCGAGCCCGGAGCCACCTAGCCCATAGACTTAGAGTTGTTTCGAGGAGTTTTGATTCTGTTCGCTTTTAAGATACCCTACTATAGTTTCTGGATGGCCCTTTTTCTTCTTCTTCTTCTTTAGCTTCTTCAGCTTCCTGTCTATTCATTTATTCTTCTTGGGCATGGCATTATCGGAGTTGACTTTTTTCCTTTGCTGAGGTTCCCGTGCATCAAGGCATCTGTGCATAGTGCATTATTCCTCCGACTCGAGACACTGGAAGGCATATTTGGATATCTAGTTGTTTTAGCACTTTTGTTTCTTGTATTTCTCTGTGATAGCGTCGCTGAACAATGCCCGGTACTGGGTTCAATATTCCTGGCGCGGGCAAGGAAAAGCAATCATAATTACATAGCTCCAATGCAGAAGAGACTTTTGCTGTCTGCAGATCTCGGGCAAAGCATTCACAACGAAATTCGTAGGTCTTCGTGACATGGCATAGTTTTATCGTTTTTTCTTGGGCAATCCAAATTACTCCAAACACAAGAATAACAGACAACAAGAGACCAACGGCCAACTGCCCTGTCAAGTTTTTCCTCAACTCAGTCACATGTCCAATGTCAAATGTCGTCGCATAACAACAGAACCGATCCTCATCTCCTTCCCGATTGGGACAGAGGGCGCTGGCCAGGAACGGAAGGAGCGATGGACCATGGGCATCCTCATTTCCGTCACATCTCTCCTTTTCTTGCTTCTTTCCCACTTTTACTCCTGTTTTCTCCTCGTTTCTCTTCCTCGGTACTGAAAGACTTTTAATCATGGCAATCAGAAGCAACAGCATCCGGGAACTAACAATAGTGTCGGTCAGCAGGGGGCGGTGTTGTGAATGTACATGCACAGAGTTTGATTATTAGGATAAACCAAGGGGAAATTCCTTCAAAAAAAGAGGAATGGCTTACCATGTTTTTCCTTTTGCTTCTTCTTGATCTTCGCAGGCTTGCCTCCACCGGTCAACCCTGCCGATCCGCGAAACGGGAGCTTGGGACCACTTGGATCTGCAGAAACACTAAAAGTATTGCTACCGTGAACCAAGTGTTCGGGCACGCCTCGAACATGACGATGCGGATAGGTAATTCCAGTGGTAGCTTTCTCCGATAACTTTGTGGGGGCTGGGGCGGCCACTCTGCCGGTTGGCGTTGCGACTGCCTCGGCGCTAAGAATGGTGGCATGTCTAGTACTGCTACCATTTTTACGGTCTCTAACCGTAGCATATTCCGTCTTGGGGCTGTCGACATGATGACAAGACGACGGTAGAGACGAGCAGGACTCCGATCTCGCCAGGAAGAGGGGCACGTCGAGATCAGGCGGGTTTGACGACAGCGGTCGCGCACGTCGTGAGATCGCTCGACGCATATTGGACTTGATGCACGGCGCGTGTTCGAGTGACTGGAGACACTGTCAGCTTCTCGTTTTATAGACAAGAAAACAGGCTGGCTGCACCCCTTCTGAGCCGCCAAAATCACAGAAGAGACCGCACAAAGAATTCCAAGCAGATTTTCCACGAGGCAGCGGACACACAACACCAAATATCAAATAGACGACCCCTTTATGACGAGTCACATCTGCCCATCACAAATCCATTTGAGCTTTATTCTTCAAAGCAGGAGGAAATCATGGGCTAAGAACCGAGGGCGACCGAAAATATAAACTTACAGCCTCATCTTTCAGCGCAACTACTGTAGGGTATTCGACTTGCTTCTCGCTTTCGACATTTTCGGCAGCGTCATCTATTGCAGTGCCTGCTGAAGCGATGCTAGCGCTGTCAAAGCCGTCATCTGTCATAAAAGCAGCGGCCTGCCGAGCAAATGGACGGATCGAAGGTCTCGTGCTCGGTGCAGTTGTGGAAAGGTCTCCCTCTGATGCACGAGTACGTAGTGTCTGGGCGAAAGATGCGGGATTTGACCATGTCTCAGGTTGCCACGGCTTCTCGACACGATCATCGTTCTGGAAACTGAAGCCTCGTTCTTCTGTCTGGTATTGGAGGAATTCTGTGATGTCTTCATACGTCACACCGCTCTGACGCCTAATATTTACCTGACTAAGCGCGTCATGAAGAGTCTGATGCCTGTTGGAAGAATGCGACCCGTGATTGGGTCGACGCCACGGCTGCTGTCCAACAGTGTTGTCACCCTGCACCTTATTGCTCGTGGTAGCCGGGCCAGCCTCTTGGTGTTTGGGATGGACATTGACCACGTCGTGCCACTTGTCGGCTCCGGCATCGATACCTAAAACTTCATCATCAAGGGAAGGGACGCGATGTACTGCACCAGACCTGAGGAGTCCTGGCGCTGGTCCAACCTGCTTTCCAGCAACTTCGTTGTCTCCATAGAAATTCAAGAAAGTTTTTTCATCAAACAGAGCGCAAGGCATGTCTAATGACAGATGAGAGATGGAAGTTTCGACAGAGTGAACCCCCTTGGCATCACCATCAACAGAGGATCTGCGCGTAGCGATATTTGGCTCCTGAGAGTTGACATGTGGATTTGATGCATTTGAGCTGCCGCTCTTCCCGCTGTTCTGGGTACCTTGTTCACCTTTTTTCTCGGCACTTCCAAGCAGCCGAGAGACCTTCTGCCGCAAGGTGTGTTTAGGCGTTCTCCCAAAAGACTGGGGCGTTCCCGGTCTTGAAAAGTCAGACATATCTTGGACAGATGGCAAGGCTTCAAATGAGGGATAAAAACGTGGCTCAGCGGGAATGGGTGGAGGCAGCGTCATCGGACTTCTGGATAGGATAGCACTTTCAGAGGCCGATAATGGATGCGCCACATTGTCCAACAGCGACTCCTCGTTTCCTATACATGGTGGCTGAACAGAGTTATCTTGACCCATCTCGACCAGCCCAGATTGGGTAGATGAGCGGAGCGATGGCTCTGGTGGCATGATTTCCAAGCCTTCCAACGACTCACGGGGGTTGAGGATCTCGAAGAACGTGCCGTTATGGTTTACAGTAGGATATGCGTTTCCAGTGCCGAGTAGCATGGATTCAGATGAAGCTCGGTGATGGTCGTATAGCATTTCCGATTCGGTTGTTGATTGTTTGAGCCTTGTTGAAAAAGATTCCTGACACTGCGTCAGAAGAGCTTGGATGAAAAGGCAGGTTTCTGCGAGAGAAGGGCATTTTCTTTCAAGTGTGAACAGTAGAAAAAGATCACAGTAAGTGAAAATACGAACAGAACAAGGGGAAAAGCAAAGCCCTGGCAACACACTGCCTGCACATACGATTTCACTCAGCAGCACCAGGCAGAATAGAATCACAGATATAAGTTGAGATAGAGGAAAAAGAGAGGGGAGAACCCACTATTCGCTGTGAAGTTGATGCTCTAGACACTGATGACGGCCTTGACAGGGACCTAATTGATGATGCTTGAAAGGGTGATGGGGACACTGGAGTTGGCAAATCCCCGTGCAGCGTCACCACAGACTGACAGAACGAAAGAGGAGGTGGACTTGATGGAGCAGAGGAGACTGGAGTAGACAAATTAAACAGGGTGTCATGTTGTGGCTGCTTCTGAATCTTTGCTGGGTTGAGATTGATGGTGGCTGGCTTTCTTTTCAGTGTGTGCCGCCTTGCTGCCTTTATGGGCGTGGTGATGTTGTCATTTGACTGTGAGAGGAATTTCCGGTAATCATGCAGTGACAATTGTCCGTTTGGGATGCTGGCCTCGGTGGCCAGACCGTACATTAGTGGCTGAGCCATGTTGAGATGCTCTTGATGAACGCTTCGCTGACCAGAAGCTAGCTATTGACCGGTTTGAATCGAGTTACTCATTTTCGACTGCGGAGCGTTAGAATATCATGTCAACCGTATGATGTGTTCGCCCAACTAGTGTATCACATGGCGAGCAACTTACAGTCAAAAAATCAGAGTCGAAGTTAGTGAGCGAGCACTCTTACCAGGGGTATTCCATAACTCCAAGATCAAGTCAAAGCATACAACACTCAAAGGGCACGAAGTTTAAGCTGTTAAGCGGTAAAATAGGGCGTAATTATGGACTATTTCGATACGCATGCAAACGAGGGACATGTCCGGACCAGCCTTTGTGAATTCTACGTCTCCATTACGAGACTGATTCAGAATCAACCAAGGCTAATCGCGAACAGCAGCCTAAAACAAATACTTATCATCTAGATAAGGCAGACAGGCGAACGTGCAGTGTGTTACAAACAAAGAAAGCTTGGAAAATTTGTTATTTGACTCATACGAGTACCAAGAGTTATATGCTCCGAGGACCAGAGCCCACCAGACCATACTCTTCTCGTCTGTTTTTGTCCTGCTATTTTTCGTTGCTTTTCCCTTCTTTCTTAAGGCACCCACACATACCAAGGTTGGAAAATAAGGTACACAAATCAGCTTACGAGCAAATAACAGCTCTTCAGCGTCAAAAGAAAGCCACGTCTGGTGACGCGCATCACCAGCCAACCAGTAGGGCAGACAGAGACGATCAGCCTGGTACATGATCTGACCAATCGTCGCGCGCAAAGGCGGCTTTGGCCGCTTGGAACTAAGAACGCGCTGCAACCAATAGGGGCGCCGGACGGCCGGTTTTCTTCTACCTCCCCTCCTCATGACGAAGAAAACAACCAGGCCGTCTACCCGGCAAGCTGCAGTCATTAGCCTGGGCGAGCTAATCGGATGCTTGTGTTCGCTCGCCCTGGGCTCCAGTCACCTGGGCGGATATGTGACTCGCGGGGGGCGCGAACGTGGCTCAATATGCTGATCTCATCGTGGACTGAGGAGAGCCAATGATTTGCTGTTGCGACCAGAGCTGCTTGTTTTGCAGTGTTGCTTATTATTGCCTTTCTTGGTCCCTTTCCGGAACGGCGAGACTATCAGAAACAAATTGGGAAGGAAAATTGGGTTCCTGTTACATCTTGCAAGGAAACCCGGCTTGCCGGTTGACAGGTTTGCGGCTGATAAAGTCGGATTGGATGGCTGCATTCTAAGGGAGTCTCAGCCACACGGATTGTCTCCGCGGGCGTATCCCCATTCTCCTTTTTATACACTATGTCGGCTACTACGTAAGACGTATAAGCAGCAAAGCAGCATGTGATACTGATCTCAGCCACCCCGTTGCGTGTTGCACGGTTGCACCCTTATGCAGCTTCCCGAGCAGATTACATGCGTGGTGTGGATAGATCTACTCGGACCTGATAACGGTACTCGTGTATTGGTCTTGATTGTGTAGGGGGGATTTCAGCCTCACGTTTGGTCGATTCCAGTACGTATGTATTAGTAGTTTACCCCTAAACAAAGTGCCCAGCCCAAAGTCAAAGCATTTCATTGTTCCACTCCGAGCCTTGTCATCTGCCATGATGCCGGAAAAAGAAGGCTGGATTTACCAGACCATAATTTCGCTGTTTCATCCAGTCCTACCAATAGGACGCGCGAGAGTCCAGTTTCCCCTGTGTTTACTGAGCTCTCACATTTCCATAGTGTGAATCAGCATATCAATAGTGGAAAAAGGGGCAATTATGGTGACGTAATAAGTATAAGAAGAGCCAGAGAAATATCGTAGAACTCGCACACCGACTTCTGTTTTTCTTTTTCCTTCCTTTTTGTATTTGCTCCACTGGTACAAAGTAGATTGCCACAATATACGAAGTTTTTGTGGATCCTGATCAGCCCTGCTTCCTCCTTCGGTCCAACGATTCGGTACCGTGTTCTTGGTACCTCGATAGACAGGCCAAAGATTTGCCCATCTGGTTTCTAATCTGTCACACTGGAGACCGGTTGATAGGATCAGATCGACCGATCTAGGTTGTGGATATTAAACATGTTTTAGATCGGCACAGAAGGCTAGTTGGTCTGTTACTCGTGAAAAAAAAAAAAAAAAAAAAATAAAAAATGAAAAACAGAAGAAATCCAAAAATGGAGGGGCCGGGAAATGCATCGGAGGCTTGCAATTCCAGTCAAGCCGTGCGGAGCCTGGTTTATTGGATGTCGGGATCTGAGATCGAAAATCCTATTTCACAACCTAGGTATGGGGCGGCAAAGTAGGTGATCGTCCAAGCAGCCCAAGCCACACAAGCGTCATGGGCTACCAGTAATCTTTATGAAGTGGTTCATCATCTCTTAGCAAGTTACGCCATTACTACATACATGTAGATATTGCCCTTTTATGAATTTATGAATTCTTTTGTAATCAGTTAAAATTAATATACCTTGAGAACCTTAGACTATGATAACAATGATGCTTGTCAAAATGACGGCTACATTGGTTGTACTCTCAAGTACCATATCATGCCAGTCATATTTTTAGCTAAATCAGGAATGCTAAAAGCCAACATAATAATATACCAGCAAGCAACAGATTGTTATGAAAGCAAGTCTCATGTCTTGACAATTGAATCACAAATATGTGCAACGCTAACCTAAATCCAAGCTTCAAATGCAGGTCGTCAATATCGTGTAATGCTCTAATTGGGACAGAATCACACCTGAGAGCATATATACCAAAATCAAATCAACACGACCAGAACGCCATTCGAAGATGGCTTGCAAATCAGAATAACAGATGGGGATATATAGCAACTTGGTAAATTGTCAAATGAGTTCGTGAAACATCAACGTAGACAAAATCTCCGGAATCTCGAAATGCCGGCTGGGAAAGGAAATAAAAGAAAAAAGGGGAAAGACTAATGCCGTTTGTATTTCTGGAAGCAATAGTTAGTATCATGGACGTAGAGATTCAAGAATTCAGTGCAGATCATGGGCCTTACATCTTCAATCCTCCGTCGGTTCGCAGGGTCTAGCGTATTGCCTGCACCAAGAAGAGTCTGTCCTACTGCTCTGGTAGCACCAATCGCAGGTCGCAAAATGACCGTCGGAGCACGTCGCCAGACGGCCTTTGCGGCCCCGGCTGCGCTGCCACTTTCCATAACTTCTCCAGGCACCGCCACAATGGCGTCTCGAGCGGTTAGCAAATCGCGTTCCAAGCTACTGAACGCGCCTCGAATGCCTTGGACGACACCCACAGGCTGGTCCGCATAATGAGAGATCTGTTTTCTCTCTTCTTCGTCTGCAGAATCCTCATCCCCCTCAAGGTGGTGATGACCGGTCTGCGGTGGTTTTGGAGCACCGAGGAAATCCTCAGCACCCTGCAGGACGGTCTGAGTTCCAATAGCCAATTTGGCACCTAACTTGACAAGCTCATTGCTTGTGGTCTTTGCAAATGAAAATGCCCCCTTTTGGATGCTACGCACAATGCGACCATCCTTTTTATACTCGCGCATCGGGACCACAACAAGGTCTTTGAAGCCGCTTCCGACATTGACTAGGGACCGGATAGGGGCGAGACCGGCTAGTACTCCTGGCAACTGGTTCCGCTTGATATCTGGCATCCAGATATCGTTAAGCGTCTGGCCGAGCTTGTCAAATCCTGATACACCGTAGATGATGACATGTCGCATGACCATCTCCGCTTCGTCGAGAACGAAAAAGTTCATGAACTCGGTTGTCCGTCCGGAACGCAAGCCCGCGTAGTCGACTCGCTTGGGTTTGAAGTCGAGTTTGACCGGAATGGCATTCACCTCAACCCTTTGTAGGAACGGGGCCTCGCCAGGAGAACTGGGAGCAGGCGCGGATTCGTCCTTGAACTCAAAGAAACGACTTAGAAAGTCCAGGGCGTCTTGGTCGACATGGAGGCGCAAAGGCAAAATGGTAGCCTAGAACGTGTCAGACACATACATCAACGTAGCTTCGGTTAAGCAGTTGAATGGTTCAAGTTAACAACGCACCTTTAAAACGATCTCTGAAGCAGCGAGCTCAACCACTGGTTTAACATTGAGTATCTCCAAATGCACCATACTAGTGCCAGTTTCTCGCTCGCCGGCATCGTACATGTACGTCGCGAACTTTTTCCACGTCGAAGTAGGAATATGATCGAAAATTTCAAGGTCGTGCACTCGTACATCTATCGAGCTTTGCGTCTCACCTACATTTGGTGGAAAGACAATAAGGTCTGCTGAGATACCCTTCAGCTCAAATGTCATCTTGTGGTGTCTGCTACGCGACAGCCTTAGTTTTTTCCCCCTCGCCGAAGGCGCTCGACTTTGGCGAGATGTTGCTCCAGTGACGGTGGTGGACGTAATGTAGCTCCCGGTCTCACTGGTCAAGTCATCAAGATCATGATTGATTGCCCTAGACAGTTCACGAGGATCTTTGTTTGCTGGGATGCCAATGTAAATAGAATTGAATAGGAAGTCGCCAATAACAGACTCTTCCTCATCCTCTTCGGCAGGCGTGAGGCCACCCCTTTTGGCGCGTCGCTCTGTCGCTCTCATCTCAACGTCTTTGACAGCTTTGGAGATGGTGTCCCTGGTGCGTTGCCAGTCGTATCCATCGAAAAGATTCCAGATGAAGTGCACGTCCCGCACCTTGACCCTCAGTGGACTTCCGTGGATCCTAGCCTCATTTGCTAATCCATACGTGTTGTGAGAAGAATCCCATCGGTGAGCAGTGCCGCCCACAGTCGACTTGTTGGCAAAATGGTCGTCTTTGAAATCGATCCCTGACATACTAGATGTAATATGATTCTCCGAGTGAAAGCTATCGAGAAGATGTGGCGCCTTCGGACCATCGCTTGCCAAACTCGTCATGCTGGAACTCATCGCTTCCTCTTGATCGGGCTTCTGAGGATAAAACTCGCTTACATATTCCAACTCATCTTCAATGGCGCCGCCAAGCTCTTCCTCATATTCTCGTTCGGTTATGTGCTCCACATCTGTAATGTCCTCTGTAGCAAATGCATCCCCTGTGAAAGACGCAAGCATATCCTGTATAGGCATAACCTCGGTGCGGTATTTCAATACTGTGCTTGGTGGCGTTGGAGGGAATAGACCGTTAATAAGACTGATCAACGTTTGCGTCGAATCGGCACATGTTTCGAGTATTAGCAGATCATCTCTGACATCGACGTCTACTGAGTTGGTCCCGTCAGCGTCAGGTGGGTTGAACCTGGCCGAAATCATAGCCGAAGATATGAAAGACACAGGAACGAAGCCTTTATCGGTGAAAGCTTTGATTTGTTCACTTTGGCTCGCGGGGATGCTCCGTTGGTTTGAGATATCCACCAGGTCAATATTCTGCGTGTCATCGATGACCATAAGTGTTGCCTTCTTTATTTCAAAGTTGGCATCGGATGCTGCTTCTCTCTCCACGCTACCTATGAACTTGGCAAACGTAAATACCACCAAACCCTTAGCCGGAATATCTCGAGGGTTGAGTCCAAGAACGCAGTCCCTCAACGACACAGCAAGCTTGTACGGTTTTTTCTCAGGCTTGTTGATAACAGAAGCCTCCGGGGACATCACTTTATGCAGTGAGTGTTGTAACTCGGTCAGGTTAGCAACAGAGCTAGCTAGATTGAACGCCAAATCCTCTGGTGAGACAACATCCCCGAGCCCAAGGAACGCCGTAACAGTAGAGACATAGTACTCTAGTCTGAAATTATACAACTTCACTTTCACAGTCGGGTCCATTTCGTCCGCTAGGAATCGTGTCATTATCATGGGAGTTGACGGTCGGTTGGGACCGGTAACATTGGGTCGCTCCAGTGCTTCGCCAATCAGTTCTTCTTCATTGTTTCTATTGACCGAAAGACGCTTCACCTGACCAGCAATTAGGGAGGGAAGGCCGACGTGTGCTGCTTCCATATCCTGAACAATCACATTAAGATCGCCAATCTTCCCGCCAACGTAAACCTGACTCTCAAATTCGCGAATCAGAGCCAAAGTCATAATACCTGGTCTGTCATCCTCCGGTAGGTACTTGGTCACGTTGGACAGTTTCGAAATCTCGTTTGGAAGGGATGATAAGGGATGCAAGCCATGAAGGTCGGAGATGAGAAGATTCAACGTGCTTATCGTGACTCGCAGGACAGCCCCCTGCCGTCTTTGCCGCAAAAGCGTATCTAGCATGATATCGTCGTCCTCTTCATACTTGTCTTGTGATGGCGTTAATAAGGACAGAAGCCTATCTAGATCGACTTCCTTTGGTGAGCATACATATTCAACCCGAATATTTGCTAATGTGACTTTGGCTGAGGCATCGTTTTCGCCATTGATAAGATACGGTCCGCTTAGCTCGCCTTTGTCGATTTGGATGCCAACTCCTTCAAATCTGCTAACAGCCTTGACAGCAGTTGTTCGTAGCTCAAGGATGCAATTTTCACCAACTAAATCAACTAGAACACCGCCTAGCCTGGCGTTAACTTTCCACGTGGTAGATGTTGGGGGTGCCGGAGCAGGTTGAGCTTGAGGGATACCTGCAAACCGGACACCGGGTGAGGCTTTGGTAGGTTTTTCAGGCTTGCCTTCTCGAACAGTAGAAACAGATGCTATCGAGCTTCCAAGCTCCATAATGGTGCTAAGGCCACCAAACCATCCAAGGAGTTCTTCCAATCTCTGGAAGTTTAGATTTAGATGCATTGGTAGAGTGGACAAGTCGATTCTCGCAGACGAATCGGTCTTGGTTATAGATAGCGCAATGTCGTTATGCACCGGTGCAAGAATGTCCCTCACTGACTCTCTCATTTTGAGGTCTTCATTGAATGAAATCAGATTCTCTGATGCATAGCCAAGAACAAACTTGGATATTTTGACTTGAGAGACCGTTGTGCCAGTCCCGAAGCCCAGACTTGATTTTACACCTGCTATTGACACCTGTAAGATGATATCTTGAACGGGAGAGAGACCTGGGTTCGACGATGCCCCGGGCTCATGTCGACCGTGGAAGGGAATTCCTGTCACATGCTGTAGAAACCTAATTGAACAACTTCGCAGCGAGAATTTGAAATTTTTAGCGCTTGGCGGTGGCTTTTTCGAATTTTCTGTAGGAGTGTTGAGTGCAGACATAATCCGCTCAGATACAGATGCTATTTTCTGCCCAGCCTTGACAAGTAGCCAGCCTGTTGCAATGTCGAACAGAATGACAGCATCATTCATTGAAACGGATATCGTTTGCTCATCGGCTGGTGGTTTATCTGCCGTAGCCTGTTCTGTGTCTTCGTGGGAAATCGAAGACATCATAGAATCTCTGCGGTTTGAGGCGGAGAAGGTCATTTTAGAAGCCGCAAGGTTATCGCTCATGACAGAGTGAGATGGCTCAGTCGAGAATTTGACATCACTACCGGCGTCGGATTCAGATTCAGGCCCCAGCTCGACATCACCCTTTCTCTCGGGGATCCATATGGTGATTCGATCAATATCCATGATTTTACGAGCAACCTCAATGTTCTCGCTCATCGCTTCTGACGGTGTGTGCGGTGGTCCTTGGTGAACTGACGCGTACGTGGATGAAGCTGCTTCTCCTTGCTCCGGGATAGGAGAACCAGTCTGGACAGTCAATTTGGGGGTAGACGCCCTCGCCTCACTACCGTCGTAAGGTTCTGCCTGAGATCTTGTAGGGAGTGGAGATGGCTCGTCTCTGAAACTCGACGAGTCCCAAGCCCCAGGCATCGCAGGGAGATAATCCTCTAAGGTGTGACTGATAGCACTCATGTACATGCTCGAGGCTTCTTCGTGAGAAAATAGTTTAGACTCGGACAAATCCTCTTTTTGTGACCCTGCAGAGGAGCTCGTGCGGCTAGATATTGACTTGTCAGCATCATTGTCGTCACCGCGATTTGTTACAACGCCCTCGAAGGATGCAGCGTAGTAAGATGTTTCAGCAAACTGTGAGTGCGAAGGTTCATGAAATGTTTCGGATGACTCTGCAGAGGCATTGCTGCGCAAGTCATTGAACTCGATATTGTGGTCTTGGTGCTCAATCGGTGGTTGATGCGGGTCGAAATCATGCCATGTTTCGGTAGAAAGCGAGGAATCAAGCCGAGGGTTCCGCGGCAGTGTAGTACTACCAACACCTCCTGTAGACAGTGGAGATAAAGCACCAGAGGTTTCAACACCATCTAGGTACTGAGAGTGGAAGATCTCATCCTGGTAAGCCGGGCTGTCGTAAACTCGTTCGTTGACGTCATCATAATGACTGCCCGACATCGATGAATTTGCTGAATATAAACGGGGTTCGAACTCGGCCTCACTTGCAGCATCCGAGAACCGTCCTTCTAGCGAATGTGTTGAAGCGGCTAGATTTCCGTCGTCTGAAGATCCTGACTTCTCGGTAACCTGGGACCGATCCCATACCACTGAGCGGGATAAATCAGGGGCAGAGTCGGACATTGGAGACGGCTGGGACGGCGACGCTAGTTCTGTTTGTATAGACTCCCGGTCCGTTCTCGAATGGATGGGGGTTGGAGATGAGGGAGCTGCGGTGAAGCGCGAATAGTTGGAGAACACCACAGGGTCTGACACGAGCATAGCCTGGATAGTGTCAACAATGATTGTCCTCCCGCGATGGCTCGTTGTTGTTTCCTTGTCGCTAGATGAAGACGGAAGACCGGAGGCCGAGATCTCCTTGACCACTAGTAGTGCTGTGACCTGGTCTGGTTTGTTCTCCGGTGCGCGTTTCACGGGACCATCCTGAGAGAGATCCATAGCGATACGAACGTTGATGTCACTGGCCGTGACTTGTACTCTATCGGTGATGCCCTTGATAAATTTAGAAATGAAGGTAGGGAGCGACACGCCCTCATTGCCGATGCCGACTTCCCCGTCATCACTGAGTGACGTTGTTGACCGTTGAAGATATTGTGATTGGGAGGAGATAGCCGCCTCAAGCTCTTCTCTCTCCTCTCTGGGCTCTGATTTCAAAAACGATTCCGCCAAGTCATCTGTTGTTGGGAGAACTGTATTTTCCGTAGGCGGCTTGTCTGTTGAAGTGTTGATATCTCGACTAGCTTCGGGGCTGTCGTCTGATAGCAAATGGACATGAACATCGATTCCTTGAATTTCAACCATCACACCTTCGTTATACAGGTCCGCCGGTATATTGAGACGCAGCAAGGAGACCCGGGCTTTCAATAGCTGACATGTTGGCGGCAATCGGAGAAGAGAGGCTAATTTCTGAAACCACGATAGCGTATTTAGCAGAAGCATATCACTAAAAGGCTGAGGAAGACTTACCTCGACCTTTAAGTCTATATCTTGAAGCTGCATCGAACTCTTTTGCCCCCAGCGAAACCCCAGGCCATCAAGGTCCAGCGCTTCCAGGTCCAACAAATCGATACGGGTTAATGCATAACGCAATAAGCGCTTCTGCACAAACCAGGGTAGAAAGAAGGCCATCTTGCGGCCGCCCACGAGCCAAGTTCGGCCCTCGATATCCTCAAATCCTCGTCATCGCCCGGGGTCGAATCTTTCTTCTGCTAAAAAATTAATACAGTGAAAACGGGACTGAAATATTCTTCGGTTAATTTACCGGCAGCTGACAATCTGTGGAGCAATAAACTGATCTGTTGTTCAGCCGAGACGAAGCCGTCTAGAGTTGAGGCCGGAGATGAGAAGCGGAGACGATCAACTCACGAGCCGATAAGCAAACCGATAAACGAAACGCCTGGCGTTGTTGCGTCACGTCAGTTATCAAGCGGCCCCTCCGCGGGAATGATACCGAGAAGCTCCAACCAGCCGACGACCTATTAGTCGGGTACAACGCAGAGCATGAGGCGAGGGAAACGGGAAATGCTGAACTATGGGATGGCGGAATGGACAGGATGTACAGTCGTACGAACTGCGGACTGCGAAGTCAGCGTGAGGCGGGAAGTTACTCGCAGCTGCTCGCTGCGGCAACTTTGTTTGGTACTTTGGGCCGCTACGGGCGGCGCTAGACCGCAAGCGTCGCCCCGCCCTGTGATGCTGCTGATGCGGTCCAGTGATCGGGTTATGCTTGTCGTCGATGCTTCTGCTACGTGCTACGCTCTTGAATTACGACTGTTGTGTGCGATGCGGAGCCGATCAGGCCGGGGTGTCTCATTAGTTCAGTCTGCTACAGACTACTACTCTGTACACGGGGTCATCGGTCCTGTGTGTCGTTAGTACTGCGTGATACCTTCGCTCTGCTGAAGCTACCCTCCCCACCATTGCCCAATTATCTACATCAATCAATCTACCTCGTCCGCGAACTCCAACACTATCCACTGGCAGAACTTCTCAAAGTCCTCATACCATTCCTGCAGATACTTGGCTTTGGTTCCGCTGCCCAAGATCCCGGCCCGAATGTCATCTTGCCACTCTTGAGTGCTTTGGTCTTCGTAACAACTCCAGCGGACCGAATTCTCCGCCATGGTAGCTAGACCCGATAGACCCATATTGGCCAAACCTTGCAGGACCTGCCAAAAGTCGTGCGTGAGGCCATTTTTGCCATGGCCCAGGATAGCAGGATCGTCATTGTTGAGAGAGACGGAGACGCCGCGCGACAACAGTGCGGGAAGGGAGTGGTGTTTGATAGTGCTGGCGAGCCGCAGGATCTCGTTAGATATGGGACAGCACTCGATAAGAATCTTCTTCTCCTTGACTAGGTCGATCAAAAGCGGATGCTTATACAAAGAATAGCCATGTCCGATACGGCGCGTGCCTAGCAAAATCGCATCGTAGAGATTCTCATCGGTCTCGTCGCCGTCACCCAAGCATTCGCCGGCGTGGAAAAAGAATGGGATTTCCAAACCCTCTTCCGCACAAGCTTTGCGGAACCAGAAAAGCACGGGGACCAGATCGGCCAATGTTCGTCCCAGGTCCTCTTGCCCGACCAGGTCAAAGCCACAGATCATCTCGGGGTATCGCTTCTTGGCAAGGATGCACTGCTTCATATTGTCGACGATTTGTTTATTGCCGAAGATGCGAAGGCTAGTCCAGATCATCCTAGCACCGTAAAACCGAGCCCCTTCTTCTGTAGCTTTGAATTTTTCAATCTCGTCCTTGAAGACCCGGAAAAATTCTACATAGTCCTCCTCTGGGGCATCCACTCCTTCCCGGCGATATTCAAACACGAACGCAGCCCGGAAATCGACATAGCGAATTCCATCTTTGGCGAGCTCTGCCAGCATGCGCCGTAGACAGGCCCGGAAGATCGGTTCGTAGAATAGGATAGACCCGATAATGGGGAACGTGCGCGTGAAGATATCCCAGATGGCATTGACACCATGGTGATGTTGATACGAATGCTCATCAGAGATCACCATTCTCCCTTTAAGCCATTTCCGAAAGCCTTGCTCTCCCCCATGTGGGAACGTGGCAGCTGCCTTATGTATATGGATCAAACTCGAGGGGCTGTATTCCTTGCTCCAGACGGGCTGCTTATCATCCGACGCCGCCAGCGGCGTTGAAGAATACTGGAAAGTGAAAGGCGCAGTTTCTAATTCTTGGTCCGTCATCAATGGGGCGGAAGCCACCATGTGAATTCCTGGCGTATCGAAGGCTTGGTCAATGAGGAAATCAGGGTCAAACATGGCATCTAGATGGGCGTGGAGAAGTGAACCCTTGGGCATCTGCTCGACAATCTTCCATAATTTGGTCTTCTCCATGCGTTCGCGAGCAACTGTAAACATAACACCGGGATACAGCAGCTCGTCATCTTGTCGACCGTAATCCTTGGTCCAAACTTGACGCAATTCCTTGTCACGGATAGCAGCAACGATGCGACAGGCTTCCTGTGCAACCTTGGACATGGAGTTGTAAAATGTAAAGTCTAGCTCCTGTTATTAAAAATTCCGATACCGTCGCTTATCAGGCAAGAAGTTGAAGACAGACAGCTGGGGACGGGTTATCACTCACCGTGCCGCTGCTTATGTTCCTGCTCTATCAGTGCCTCACGGCCATCCAGATATTTTTGAATAAAGGCATCCTCTACTTGAGGGACCCCTTCTTCCCGCTCCCATTTCAATTCAGGATCGGTAGCCAGCATCCTGAATGATTATAGAAATCAATCCTCCCGTGAATAACGCACTGTTTACTGAAAATAAGTTATTGTGGAGGAGAGGATTGTAGACGGGAAGCAGGAACCCCGCAGTTGATTGGATGCGCGAAAAAGCCTGACTTAGGGTTGCATTCAAGGTTGTATTACTAAGCTAACCTCCAAGAATAACCTCGTTATGATAACCTATAGCCACTTTATTCAGGCCTTTGTAGTTATTGATCAAATCTAAATTATCAAGGCATCCCTCGGAGCTTGGCCATTGACGATTTTGCAAGTGAGTTGATGAAACCCCCCAAAATACGTCATAGCAGTCTCTTTGCAGATATGGTAGGCTTTTGGATGACTCGAGTGCAAATCTAAAGGCGCCTCTCAGATTGGGGATACAGCTCTTTATATCTATTAGTGTATCATTGATATACATAGTATAGTATACACTACAAGAATCTGCACATAGAAATATGTATATACATAGAGTCTTATCTAGAGCAACAGTATATCTAGTCTGTATGCATATGCGTCTGTACCTCGAGATCATGTATGTCGTAGACAGCCATAGATGTAAACGCATTAGTCACCTCTCTGCCTCATTCATCAAACCGACTAATCTCCCTGTCCTCTGGTTGATCCCCTGGTTTGATACCCAGCTTCCTTCTCCAATCCCACACGCCTCGGTCGACTTCTTCCCTGGTCATACCGTCTCTTATCAAGCAAAAAGTCACGCCCAGCTCGTTCTGCACGTTACGATTGCGCGCCTCATCGTCAAAGAACAGCATGTCTTCGTATGCGATGTTACTAGCCTGGTGGATGCGCGTAAAATGCTGTGTCTTGCTTCCGGGGAAGATTTGGATGTAGTCAAAATAGTCGAGCGCACGAATCGAGCGTCGCGTATCACGGGCAGCCGGGTTATCAGAGAAGGTCGGGATGACGTGGAGAGCTTTGAGCATGTCGCGCGCAAGTTCGGGGGCATGGGTGCGTGAGGCGATTCCAAGCGGAATGTCCAGCGTGCGAGCCGAGTAGAGGATTGATGAGACGGCGGGATAGAAGGCAAATGACTCTCCCCATCTTGAAGCCGGTTAGGTCCATCGAGGGTCCGCAGTTTACGTGGAAAGGAGAAGGTACTCACTTATCGACACACCGTGAATTGTTGTCTTTGGGCTTCACCGGTGCACTCACGTGTGTGTCAACCCAGAACGGCCATAGTGTGTAGTCGAGATCGAATACAATCAACTTGGGGAGAGGTAGGCCATCGTTGAAAGTTGAGGGCGCGACTGAGGCGTCTTCGAGAGCTAAAGACGGACCCGGCTTTTGTTTCCTGACCATATTTCAACCGAGCGACGAGGGGAGATTTTGCGCCAGCGGAGCAAAGAGAGACCTATAACCGGTCTGCGTATGAGTTGTTATTTTAGAAGAACCTCATGAGCTATAAACAAAAACAACATCTAGGAAGCAGTGCAGGGTAAAAGTATTTGCAATATCACATCAGAGTTGGATAAGTGTGCGGCGGCGCTTCAGTTATCGGGCCTTATCGCCTTGGACCCCACAGGAGGTCCAATTATTATCGCTCTCCAGCCACACCCACGTGCGGGCTGTAGGAAGATCTTTGAACAAGGAGAGCCATCTGGAAGACATCTCTGGATCAGCAGCAATCATGACTCCGTAAATAACACAAGTAACTTAGGGGAACACTACGAGGTAAGCGATCACGTGAGAAGATCGTACATCTCAGTAGCCTCAAATCAATATATGCTGTTTAATTTGACACACTGTATCGCTAGATCGACATCATTTTAGGCTGGTATTGCATCAATAGTACGACCAGCCAGATCAGCTGCGTATATCAGGCTGGTCAGTCTTGTGCTGTTTCAGACACCAGAGATATAGGTACGAACAATGTTATGACCATGTCATGTTAAGGCTTCACCCCAATCACAGAGTAGGTCCGGACTAATTGGGAAAGTGGGTCTGTGATAGCCTCGGCCTGACTGCCGCAACAGCCACAACACTCGGGCCCCAAGACATCGAAAGTGCTCACTATCTGCGTAGGCATTCTAAGAAGCTATGTGATGCTCAGTAATGTCGCCGAGGTGTAGCCCTAAACAACATAACTAAGTCGACAGGCCCGGCGCAACAGGATTCTCTCGTCCCCGTGCACCAGGCAAGGGTGGCCAAAGCCGACGATGTCATCACGGGGCCCGGTACCTGTACTGGCCTCCTACTAGGCAAAGAGGTCCCCACTACGGTGGATTACTGCCATCGTGTCTAATGATATATGCTGGCACTGCTGGTAGTGGAAGCACGATTCCAGCAGACTTTCCTGTAATTTGCTTGTATTTATGTAAGAATTGGGCGAATCATGTACCGAAAATATCCTGAATTATCTTTCTCAGAACTGATTCAAGAATCGCCATGGTATAACTGGATGATGATCACGGAAAGAATCCGTGAAACTGGCCGGAAAGAGAGGGCGCCAAGCGCGGGCAATCAAAGTCTTTCTGGTCATCATAGAACAAGACGAAGTGGCCCGCCTTGGTGGCAGTTCGGTGCCTTTTCCATGTTATGGTTCTTGAAAGGGAATATATTTGATAAGATAGGTCAAAGAGGTCGATAGGCAGTGCTTGGGTAGCTGAAGCCTTGCGTCATCATTGGCACTCCGGCCGGTCGCGTATCTTCGTCCGTTATTTGCAACCCAGGTCCCGGCCGCTCTGTCATAGAAAGTAGTGCCGAGGCGGGCACTGGCTGCTGAGAATATATAAATAACAATGAGAACAAAGGGAAAGTCTGGAGAAGTCGAAACATCAACGCGCAGACAGGAAAGCTAACGTCGCAGAGAGTGAAGCAGGCTTCGGTGGACGGCAGCAAATCCTCGGACACATTGCAGCCACGCTAGTATCCGAATGGCAAGGTGGAGCGGGAGGCAAACAGCCTAATTGCTGATTCGCCGCCAACTTTTTTTTTTTTTTTTTTTTTAAAGGCGGGTTGATTAGGTAAGGCGCTCGGCGGGAGCGGGCCTTGTCAAGGCAAGCAGGGCAGGAGCAAAACTAGCAGGAAGCAGCGGCGGCGGAAGGAAGGAAGGGAAAAGGAAGGAGCCAACCGCCAACCACCAACCACCGCCAATCTGGCATCCGCCCTCCCTCGCTAGGGCCGTCATTCGCCTGGCTCCAACAATTCTGCCGTCTCTCCATCACTTCCTCACCTCCCGCTTATTATCTGACCCGTGCTATCTTCCAACTCTTTGAAGCTTCATATCGAGTTTTCCGCCCGCGCTCGCCTGCAACCGTCTTCTGTTGCTACCATACGCCTTTGCAACCCGATCGTCCCCGTCATGTCGTTCCGTTCCCTGTAGTCGCCGAAAGTGGCCATGATCCCGTCCTGCTGACAGGACCTTTGTGGCCAGTTCCCTGCGTGCCCGCCATCTACTATCCAGAGGCAAAGGTGCACTCTGCTGTTTCTTGAGCTATCTGATTGTTCCTCGTCCGCTTCTTATCGTCCCCGTTTATTCTGCACATATTCATACGACATGGACTCGCTGGACTCGCGATCTCGCATGCGGGAAGACGTATCGCCCACACCCGATCCAGCAAGCCATGCTCCTTCACGACCTTTTCCGAAACAGTCTCGTAAACGAGATATTCCAGATACGCACGAGATGACCCCCAGCATTACACCGTCGAGTAGTCTTGGCCAGTTCTCCTTTGCTCCCGCCACTCGGACGACTGTTGTAACGACGACGACCACGACAACTACTAACTTCCCTCCTCTTGTGCTGAACCCACCTCGGTCCGCCCGTCATCTGGATCCTAAAATATATCCTCTTGCTGCCAAGCCGACTCCTTCTGAACTAAGACGCGTTCAGTTTGAACTGGGTGGGCAGTCCGTCATCTTTAATGAACCGGATGACACCAATGCTGCCCTTGACGAGGTTTGTTTCTGTTCTGTTGTACGCTTTCAAGTACCCCGTTAGCTAACGAGGACAAAACAACTTCCTGCAGTTAAATGAACAGAGGGATGCTTTGCGGGCATCTAGGGGTGTTCTCACTTCTGTTGCCGTCTACAATGGCCGTAATCCATATTCTACCTCTTCCGAAGCACCACCATTACATCAGGCAACCAAAGCGGTGGGGTCGAAACATCGATCCGTTTCTCCAACCAGCAAACGCGAGTCTTCGCGCAGAAATCGATATATGGGAACACCATCCGACACGCGTGGCGCGTATATGCTAGGAAGGAGTCGGCTGGGAAGAGTTGCTTCCGCCACCAGTTCGTCAGCCCCTGGCTTGGCCACACCAGAAACTGAAGCGCACCAATTCCGTCTCGACAACCGAGCAGTGCTTCGGAGGCGGATCCAAAATGAGAACCTAGGTCACGGACCCAATGATACCTCTACTACCGACAACCCACGTACTTTGCAGACATCCAACCCTCCACTATCTCATTCTACAAGAACTCCAGCTCAGACACGGTCCGCGTCCGAAAGTGTTAGCGGTGCGTTGGAGAATATAGACGGATCGCAACACTCTCAATCAGTACTAGAAGAGGCGGACTCGGAAGAGACCATGGTCGAGGACACTGAGACTGGCCAGTACCCAGATCCGTCTACTACGCAGTCGTATCGGACCATATCTGGCGGACCTAGCCTACCTGCTATCGACAGTGCCCTAAGTCAAGATATGTGCCTGCCCAGTCCAAGTTTGTCGCCGGTCACTGCTATGAACACCCACAATCCGGATTCTTTCTTCGAATTTACTGAGGACCAAGGAACCGAAACCGATTCAAGCCTCGATAATAACACAATGTCCAAGTTCCGCCGCCCTCGCATTCCAAACAATGCAACCACTGCATCGAAACCAGGAGACGCCTACGACGGTGCTACACAAACACGTCCTCCATCTCTTCTAGAAATACCGGCTACTCTGGACTATTTCGAATCCATTCCAGACGAGATGAAGACTTATGTCATGTATCAGCTACTCAGGCGCTGCCCCAAGCCTACGTTACAATTTGTTGCCGATGTCGTGAATCCAGCTCTCAAATGCGACTTCCTGACGTTACTCCCCGCAGAACTCGCACTCAATATTGTGAGATATCTCGATCTAAAATCAATGTGTCGGGCAGCCCAAGTGTCCAAAAAATGGCGGCACATCATTAATTCGGATGAAAGGGCTTGGAAAGAGCTGTTTGACAGCCACGGCTTCAAGCTTCCGCCTGGCGAACTTCAACGCGCAATAAGAGAGGGCTGGGGTTGGCAGTTTCCCAATGGGAGCGATGACTGGGAGAAGGATCTTTCTGGCTACGCAACTCGAGGTGATGCCGACAGCCTTCCGACTGACGCGTCGCCTTCGCACGCTTTCGCTGATACAGCGTCTGTCGGATCGTCGTCCTCGCGTCGCCCAAAAAGAAAAGCTGCCGCCAACCGAACATCAAGTCGGAAGTCGGCCAAGCGCAAGCTTACGTCATCACAAGGGGTTAACACAGCCCCCGCATCATATGACTGGACTAACGAGGCCAGCTTGCTTGAAGGCCCCTATGCTGCTGCTAGTGCTGCTGCTGCTGCTGTTCCATATCCGGATGTCGGCTTGCCTTCGCTGCGCGGTGTACATCTCTACAAGTCCCTGTATCAGCGTCACTCGATGATACGCAAGAGCTGGATGCGCGCCGATCAGAAACCGAAGCACTTGGCTTTCCGTGCACACGACCGCCATGTAGTAACCTGCCTTCAGTTTGACACCGAAAAGATTCTCACCGGCAGCGACGATACGAAGATCCACGTGTACGACACCAAAACTGGTGCACTCAAGTCGATTCTGTCCGGACACGAAGGCGGCGTGTGGGCTCTACAGTACTATGGCAACACCCTCGTGTCCGGCTCGACTGATCGGTCGGTCCGTGTTTGGGACATCGAAAAGGCTAAGTGCACCCAAGTCTTTCATGGCCACACATCGACCGTTCGTTGTCTGCAAATACTGCTCCCCGCCGAAGTCGGGAAGAATGCCGACGGGTCGCCTGAAATGATGCCCAAAGAGCCTCTCATTATTACTGGCTCTCGCGACTCGAATTTGAGAGTCTGGAAACTGCCGAGGAGCACTGATCCTGTTTATCCCGACGCGGGACCGCATGCCAATGACACCGATTGCCCCTATTTCTTGCGGACACTGTCCGGCCACCAGCATTCGGTGCGTGCCATTGCAGCTCATGGAGATACTTTAGTTTCTGGCAGTTACGATTGCACGGTACGGGTTTGGAAGATCTCCACTGGCGAAAGCCTCCATAAATTACAGGGCCACACTCTTAAGGTCTATAGCGTTGTTTTGGATGTCGAAAGGAACCGTTGCATCAGTGGATCCATGGATAACTTTGTAAAGATATGGTCTCTGGACAACGGCGCATTGCTATACACGCTTGATGGCCATTCTTCCCTTGTCGGTCTACTAGACTTAAAGGATGATCGGCTGGTTTCCGCTGCTGCTGATTCCACCCTTCGAATTTGGGATCCGGAAGATGGTCAGTGCAAGAGTACTCTGACCGCCCACACTGGCGCCATCACGTGCTTCCAACACGATGGAGAAAAGGTCATCTCTGGCTCTGACAGAACCTTGAAGATGTGGAATGTGCGGACCGGTGAATGTGTCAAGGATCTCCTCAAGGATCTCAGCGGCGTCTGGCAAGTGAAATTCGATGACCGGAGATGTGTCGCTGCAGTGCAGCGGGATGGCGTTACATATATCGAGGTGAGTTCAATACATGCGTGATTTTGCTTCCTTATCTAACATCTTGAAGGTCCTCGACTTTGGCGCTTTCAGAGACGGTTTCCCCGACTACAGACTTGGTGAACGGATCGTCGTCGATCAACGGGGCGTTGAGATTATCGATGATGACGACTATGACGCCACAGATTAGATTACAAAACTCTTTGCTTTAGAGCATAATAATCCGGTCTGCACTCTACTGAATGATTGGTCGAGGACATTATTTGTCATGAATCGATTGCTAACATGGAACACCTTTGCATCCTGATTTGCCAGGATATCATGATACCCCAACTCTCATGGCCCTTTAGCTTTCCTAGGTACTTTTCATGTTGCATAGCGTGGGTGGTGAGTCCTTTCTGCGGCATCTTGACACGAGGCGTGTTGCTTGATGTGAAAAAGAATTTTATAAAGCTCTTTCTCGACCGTGCTTTTCAAAAAGTCGATTCGATGAGCGTTTGTTTATTCAATTTTTGCATTACTTCTACAACTGTGGAAACATCGGAGAAAGAGTTTGTTTTTATGCATGTTTATGAGGTCTATACCGTTTATCCCTCTTTTCGTCTATTTGTTAGCATGATTGATCTCTCATCGCGTTGGCAGTATATTATAGGAAGTTGTTCAATGTTGTGGTCCATGGTTGTATTTTAACATTATACTAAGGTACATGGTGCAAGATATGTGTCTGAAGCTTTGAGAATCTGTACGGGATGGTTGTGATCTTTGATTGTAATTGAGATAGCCAAATCAAACCGTTGTAGATTCAGGGATTAAAGCAGAATTTCGCTGCTAGGACCTGATACCCAATTTTAAGGGATCCATTCAGAAGCTCTGTGATTGCTCCTAGGGGTCTAAGATCTGAAGTATTATGTATGGAGACATGCCAGTCAATATGATCTACTGGATTCAGATCATATATTGTTCATGGTACGTTTCTTATGCTCAGCTTCAAGTTTAAGAATTTTTCAAGGGAGCCTTTGGTTATAGTGGTAGGGTAGAATTGTGGTGACCGAATTTGATCCAAGCGAAGTCATGCGCATAAAACCCATTCTTTGTTCATTTAGTTTTATCATGAACATGTACACCCTGGGTATGGGATGACGTAGATGTAAAAAACAATATGAGTGCTCTTCTTTTTATTGCTTTTTGGCACCGGTCTCTTCCGCCTTCACAGTACCTCAGCCGGCGTCCCTTCTTTGTCTCTTAAAGACTACTTGGCTCCCTGGGGACTGTGTGGATATGGTTATCTATCTGACCTTTTCTGCCATCCCCTTCTACTTTTCACTTTTGTATGCCAAGCGTGAAGAAAGAAACATTCTATCAGTAAGCTATCCTTTTTTTTCCAGGTCAAAGTGAGCTCTTCCGCACTCACAGGATACTGCTAGAGAGAGCCCACAAACAGTGTCTCCAACTATTCATCATCAGGTATATTTCTATGATATTATTATTAGTTTTTTTCTCTCTCTCTACCTGCCTATCAATTCTTAAGCTCTGGCTGACTGATTTCAGCTGGGATAGTCAGAGGTCCTGAAGCATGAGATATTAGAGGCTCAAAAGATATAAAGTTTGATAGTTTCACATAATCTCATTCCTTACACTCCTTATCCACAATGGTGAGGGTGTACGTGCTAAGCGTGAGTGGGCGATGGCAAAAAGCTTTATGATATCAATATCTTACATCTCACATAATAGAAGACTGTGGTCGGCCCCCGAGCTGGATATATCATTAGCAAGGTTTTGGTAAGTACCACCTAGCTGGTATAAGAAATATACTATAAAACTCATAAAGCAATTATGGGTAGAAAAGTCGTGATCCATCAGATATCTTGTTTAAGCCAGGTTCACTTAGAGACCCAACTCTGAATATCGATGTGGCAGACAAACAACTCACAGATGAAGGTTTCGCTGCCTTTGTCACTGTTTTGATTAAACTTCTCAAGTACAGAGATCAAGAGTTCCCGCATGGAATCGTCAGACTGCAAGAGCTTCATCTTCAGGGTAATCTTCTTACTATTCGCTCGCTTCACATGCTTGCTGAGTTGATTGCGTTGAGTGCTCACGAGTTGAGGGAGCTGGACTTGTCGAACAACAGCATCATGATCCGCGAGTACAGGACTAGGGTACTCTGGGAGTCCTTTCTGACTACATTCAGCGACTGCTTCATGCTCAGGAAAGTGGATTTTAGTAGAAACAACCTCGGCGTTGCGGGTGTTGACATCTTCACTCGCGTGTACACCCAGATGGAGTTGGACTTTGTGGATATGACGGGCTCTCAAGAGTTGAGACAACAAGAGGAGTCTGGAGCTTCTGATTTGGCATCTCGCGGTACTGCCACACAAAAGTCGTCTCATTGTGGAAAGTCATCCTACTCCAAAGGTAAGTAGCTATCAACGTTGCTTTTCCCGGCACAATTAATAAAGGGGTTCTAATGCAGACATCCACCACTATGCCTGTACTCGCGGGCTGCAATCAGTCCCATACCTCATTCTATCCAACGTGAACATGGATAACGCAAACATCGTCTACCTGGCTGAGATAATCAAGATACGCCACACTCCCGAGCAGCTGCTTGAATACCTTCCTAGAGCCAAGCAGCCCAGCCTGCCGGATGGCCCGGAGACGAGAGAAACAAAGGGCATCTATTGGCAGCCAAACGAAGAACTCAGTGATTTGTCCTTGCGTTTGATGGACACGGTAGGTACACTGTATCGCAACACCACCATGCACGAGGACTTTGAAAGTATGAATCTTGAAAACAATGACGACGGCGAGTCTTCCAGCAACCAGCTCAAGCGTCGCCAAGAACGCAAGAAACTCGAAGACGGGCTTCATCGACTGGAAAAATGCCAACGGATTCAGGCAGTCGAATTGGGCGGTATCGACAAAATTGCCCTGTGGAAATACTCGATCGAGCTGCTGATGGTCGCTCGGACCATCCTGCTGGATGACCGGAGACGTCCTATCTCTGTAGACAAGGAACTTTCGACAGCTAAGAAAAACATTCAACCGCAGTTCTCAGTAGCCGACATCGAGCGGCCAGATCTCCAAAAGTATGGCTACGAAATGACTGTTCCAAGCAGAGCCGTTTCGCCAGGATTGTTGATCTCGAGCTGGCAATTCGATCCGGAAACGTCCACGTTTGATTTTTCATTCCCGGCACAGCATGGCTCGTCCCCTGCCCCAGTGCAGCATCCGACAATGCCAGACATCGGTGCAGTTCTCTCAGAATACGACCCCAACAAGGTCTCTACTGAAACCTTGGGACAATTTGGCCCGTCGTCTCGAAGGCTCGGTGAGAGACAACAGTCAAATTTGTTGCACCACCCTATATGGAGAAAACACACGGATAAACCGTATCGTTTCGCGTACGCGTTGGATTTTCCGCTGCACGTCTGGACAAGAATTATCTTGTATTCAAAGGATTGGACTCGCGCCGTACCACTGGCTCACTGCCAACGGATTATCAAGTATGCGGCTGACTGGGATGCGCTGGCGGTGGAACTTTCTGTAAGCGGGTCCCCGGATCACCAACAAATCTGGAAAATTCTGGACAACATGAAGTGCTTCACATACTCGCCGACTGAATAATCTGGTATCTCAACGGAGGGTAAAAAGGGAGCAGTGAGGCACATGGTATGGCGGCATATAGCCTAGGTGAGAGATATCGAACCGGTGACTTGTCCTTCTCATTTCTGTACTTTGATTTCTCTTCTTGTCTTTCTGTCTTTCCGTGCTGTCTTTCCGTGCAAATCAACATCATCCTGCTAGTTAGTTCGGCGTTGCTTTCTTTCTTCGAAAGCCTTCGAAAGAGGGGCTTGGTTTCCTCTTCAGAGAGGCTTCAATGTAGAAATGGATGAGAAATGAGGAGTTGCAGACCTATAATCAATGAATGGACTCCCTGAATGGACTCCCAGTATACTCGCAATCAAATACGTCATTTGATAGAGTACAGTTCACTCTCCGCGTATTCAAGCTGAAGCATGCTGACCGGCATCTGACCACAGCTCAGCTGCTAAAATACAATCCGGTTGGTTAGGGCTACGGGTGGGGCTAACGTGTCTTCCACTGGCCAAAATGGCAATTTTCCTCTTTTCCATTCTTTCTTTCATCCTATCCACTGTTGTTGACACTGTCCTTTGAACGGGAACTGTGTGATTGAACTTTCATAATTGTTGACTCTCGATTTAGTTGCAGACACTATGTCAACCGAGACTGTTGTGCTTATCACGGGTGCCAATAGAGGCAAGTCGAACGATTCATCTCATTGCAATCATGCTATTTGTTCATCTGAAGACAGGTTCCATAATGAACTAACACAACTTTCAGGCCTAGGATTTGGTCTTGCAACAACTTATTTGCAACAGCCAAATACCAGAGTCATACTGACTACTCGTGCGAACTCTTCTGACTTGCGCAACGCTCTCCCCGCCTCATTTGCCGGCACCCTTCAAGGTATATACAAGCTCGACAGCAGTTCGACGGCAGACGCTATTGCGCTGCGTGAATCTCTGCTCGCAGAAAAAGTGCCCAAAATTGATATCGTGATTGCCAATGCCGGGCTGGGCGATGCATTCACCACCATCTTGGATACACCGATTGAAGCACTCGACACGCTCTTTCAGGTGAACACGCTCGGTCCGATGCGTCTGTATCAGCAGCTGTGGGCGGACTTCATGGCCAAATCAGATCGGGCGCCCAAATTTATTCTGATCAGTTCTGGCTTGGGCAGTATCCAGCTTATAGACGGGGCTCCGTGTGGCGGGTACGGCGCGTCCAAGGCCGCGGGGAACTTTTTGATCAAGAAGATGCATATGGAGAATGAAAGCCTGGTAACTGTGGCTTTGCATCCCGGGTAAAACTTTATTTATTCATTTGTCTTTTCTCTTCCTGATGTTTTCCGCCTCTTTCCGTTTCGCGAGTGATCACTGTGGAGTCGTTACTGACTTCATAAAAGATGGGTTCAGACCGGAAATGGACAGGCATACGCTGATGCTATCGGATTTGCACACCCGCCTCTGACGACTGGAGAGTCGGTGGCTGCGATGGTAGAAGCTGTAAGTGGGTGTACTCATGATACCCAAAGACAAGTTATTAAGACGGTGCGATATAGATCGGAGCGGCGGAGAAAGACACCACGTCGGGAAAGTTTATCGACGCCATGAGTGGTTCCGAGGTTCCTTGGTAAAGGGTTACAGTTTGATCAGAATGGGCTTTCGGAGAGTTGTTGGCCTGGATTATCGTGACTTTATTTTAACAGCATCATTATCGAGATAACCTGTCGGTTGCGGTTTCAGTAACAGAAGAAAATTGAATTTTGAGTGATATCGAAAAAATGCTCTTCAAGCTCTGATATATCCCAATAGCATATAGATCACACCTGAGGAATGCGAAACTGATCCGTATCAATGATTGACAGAGATCAACCAAAGTCTTTGGAATGTACATCGCGTTTTCAGGGGCCAATTTGACGCGCTCGGTATGAAGTACAGAGCACCCCGTACATAACCGAAACAAGCAAAATGCAAGACAAGAAGACACAAGTATATTCCCAATCGGGGAAGAAGGTTCAGACCATGGATACAATTGTCTGATCTACATGGAAAGACATGATAAAACCCGCGTCTGTGGTTGAAACTAGTGCTTGCTAGAGTCCGAGTGGAACGATTTTAGAATTCAATAGCGCTTCTGAATGAGTCAGCGAGGGTCGAATCTGACGTGCAATGATCGCCAAGCCAGCTCTGGCGTCTAAAGTCCACTAGGAATTTTGAGTTGTATCGACAGGAACGATGAATCATGATGCTAATTAATTAAAGTGGGTTGATCATGGCAGATCGCGTCAACGCGCGGGGCCACGAGTGCAGTACGTACAGGGTCCGAGGCATACAATGCTTTGGATAGACCATGAAGTACAGCGGAGAACTCTGATCATTATCAGGTCCAACCAGTGACTGACCGAAATGGCCATTTGGCATATAGAGCTGATTTGTGTGGCTACACGAGCAGCTAGCATCTGCCGAATCTACCACACAGAATCGGACACTCCCGATTACACAACCAACAAAGTTGCAGGAGACGGCTGTCTGCAGTAGATAGTGCGTTGCAGTGGGGTCATAATTTCGGAAATGTCGATAGTTCTTCAACATCTTAATAATCCTGCTCTTGTCAAAGATTGAGGCAAAGAAAGATATAATGAACCCCCAATGCTCGTGCATGTCGACGTCGGCTTCCGCCAGCAATCAAGATGCCCGTTTGCGCGGAACAAGCCAGTGACGAAACTGTCAGCTTTTTCGGCCCGGAACGAAAGGGCTGGGGAATGATCCTACAGCATCGTCAATTTGTCACCGTTAATCGACAGATCGGCGAGGACAAAAGCAATAGTAGTGGAAAAGGAACGGGTCTAGTATGGTGTTTGCTAGCCCGGTGTTTAGGGTTGGATGATCCGCCGCTAAGCCTGCCAGCTCTAGACTATTGATTGACTTCAATTAGACATACTTTTTTACGCGACATCTTTGCTGAGCTCGACGGGTTTCCGGGGCTGTAGAAACCGGGCACTCGTTTTCCCTTTTTTTTTTTTTTTTTTTTTTTTTTTTTTTTTTTTNTTGCATTGTTGTTTACGAAAAAACCCGGTCCGCCCGGGAACCGTGCTAGCGCGGCGGATACGAACCTGGAGACCGCGGCCGAGGAGGTTGGAACGGGGTGCAACCCCGCACAAGAATATAATTTGGATCGCGGCTGGTCATTCAATGGCTAAATGCTCGTCCCCTAAATAGTCGCAATGCAGAATCATCCATCTGCAGTGTTACCTCGTAGGCCATAAAATGATTTTAATCGCACTACATATGCACTGGTACGCTGCATATAATCAATCTGTGGCGGTCGACTAGCTGGAACTATTGAGCGGCATAAGCACTGGCGCCCAGCCAAACGAAAAGCCCCGAATGTTTAGGCGCTAGAACTTGCGTGTAATAAAATAAGAACTCAAGAGCCCGTAGATTGAGCCGGCAGACACGACGCATTGACTGGACTACTTCTATTGCAGACCTTAGCTCTACTACAGGTATTCCATGGAAGCAAGCAATTTTGGAGATGCTGTCTGTGCCCGGAGCCCCCCGGAACGGCATTATGTAAACCTACAAGCTACCTGGCGTTGTTATACTTCACCCAAGTGGCCCCTTCCAACTTGTTATCTACTAGGAGCGTCTATAGCGGCTGATCTTCGTTACGGATTAATATTTTAGTAGGTGTACTAGCAAAGTAACAAGAGCAAACCAGAGAGGGGGGGAATATCAGGGTAGACGCAAAGCAGGAAATAGGACGGGCGATTATTAGAAATGTCAGATTTAGCGTTCGACTGGCAAAACTTTATCTCCAATCTCCAGAACTGTGCTGCAAGTGCCCGGCTGCTCATGATCTGAAACAGGACACTGTGTGTATCCGAACGAATACGAACGAAGAATGTTCCGCTTAATGAGGTTCCTAGACAGCAGGAAGATCTGGGGGGTCGCCGTTCAGATGAGCCCTCGTCCGAAGAACTGCCAAGCCGCGCTAGTATCAGTGGTAGAACAGGGTCTAGACGAATCCGAGAACAATGCCACAATGGTGATATACGACACTTGGTGTGAGTGACAAAGTTCAAGAAGTAGGTGTACGTTGTAATATGTCCCAAAACTGGAGCTACAATCTCGAGATCTGGAGCAGCGCCGATATTACATACTTTCATACTACGTACTTCTAAGGTGGGTATCACGAGGTGGAGCAAATTAAGATATAAATCTAGGCCAAAACCGGAAGTGGTATACCCTTTTTCCATGGATTACTCGAAGTGTCTACCAATCATATGGCGGCAGCTGGAGGGGTTTCCTGTATTCGTCACGACTTCTAGCGTGGCTTTGTCCTTATTTGCGACAGCACGAGGCGCTAGGGCTATTGTGGCCTAGAGGGCGCCCTGCTACGGAACCTCATTGGGCTAATGCTCCAGGCACGGCCGACACGCAGGTCCAGTGAGTTCGCGGTTGGTCCACCATGGATCTCGCCCCACTAGAACCCACCATAACCAGAAATCAGCATCAATCGGAAGCTGCGGGGTGGGGCCAGCTCTAACCGGATGTGGATGCTCCTTTTCGTCGTGTTTTCCGCTCCTGCTGCTTCAGCCTTCTGTCCTCATCTTATTATTATCGTCTCTTCTCTCTTTCCCGCTGTCCTTTTTCCTCTCTCTCCCTGTCTCTCCCCTATCTCCTCCTCCCATTGCTGCTTCTCGCTCCTCTTATACCTTCGCAGACGGTATCACTCCGAGGATCATTATCGACATGCGTCACATTCTGTAGTCAACAACGTCTTCCCACCTGTCTCGTTCGCTGCCTTTATCTTGACTGCCTCTCTTTCCTCTTACGGCAATTGCTCCTTGCCGTTATCAAGTTAGTGCTGGACTGCAAGGTGCATTGCGTCCCTCTCTCGCCTGACCTCTCTGCCGCGGATTCTCGGTCGTGATACATTTTCGTTTTTCCACCATCATTCCATCATCGATTGCACAAATGGGTCGTCATTCGTTACGAAGTCCTTTTCCGATAACGACTCGGTCTTCGAGTATCAATGCCGAAACCAACTACGGCGAAAGGTCGATATCGAGAATGAGGAGCCAAGAGTCAATGCTGACTGACCGAAACCGGAAAGCACACCGTCTGCTGGGCGAATACAATTTGACCCCGCAATACCACGACCGTGAAGGGAGTGTTAACGGGACGGTGAATTCCAGCGTCGACGATCGCTACTCGGTAGTCTCTTCCACCATTGACCAGGAATCCATCACGTCGGCGCCTCAGCATGAACTACGCGTGCGAGCGTCATCCCCGCTTCTTGGTCGCAACTACCATATGCACCAAACCGGCTCGAAAAGCCATCAATCGCCAGAGCTACCCCAGATAGCGCCACCTGGTTCGTCATGGTCTGATCTCATGATGAGTAAACCCGATCCATATGCTTTTGAGACCCAATCGCAACACAGTCTCGCCTATGGTGTTGTCGAGGACATGAAAGGAATCCGTTTCCCGGATCTCAGCTCAGAACAGCCGCAGCAACAGCCACATCAATATCAACAGCTACAACTAGTGGAGCCTTCCAAAGATGCGAAGAAGAAACGACCCAGTCGGATTGACCTTTCGCTCCTTTTCCCCAAACCCAAGCCAGTCGCTGCGCCTTTACTTTCACCCCAACGCTTAACAAACTCCCCTTCCCCGGTGCTTTCCGAAGCGTCCGTGGTCAAGAAAGCAACGTCAGCGAAACTGTCAAAACCTCGTTCCAGGAGCAATAGCAAGAAGCAAGCCTTTGAAGAGGCCATCCCCGAGGAGTCTCCTCCCAAGATGCCGAATCAATCAAGAAAGACGCTAGACTGGTTCGACATTCCGGTCGAAAAAACCATTCGCGTTGATAATGCAGATACCGACTACGGCACAGAGGCCGACGACGAGCTCATATCTCCGAAAAAGACATACCACCCGAACCCAGAATCTCGCCATCTACAGCCTCAGATGGAGATCAACTTCTCGCAGCCCACCTCTGTCCGGTCGTCGTCGCGAAGATCATCCTTGACATCTGGCACGTCTCGTACCTCCCGTCGCACGTCTCGGAGCATACAGTCGCATCTCAGTCCGCAGCCTACAGGCGCATTTTCGGACCGAGTCCGTACTTCTCTCCAGACATGGCAGTCCGAAGGCGACTTGCGCGCGAAGCGATCGCAAGGAAAGTTGTCAAGGAAGAGCAGTAGCAACACTTTGACTACCCTAGATTTGTCCAAGACCAGCGTGCTGTCTCTGTCATCGTCCGAGGACGAAGACGAAGGTGACGATGCTAGGGAAGATGACGCCAAGTATGGCGAATCACTCGTCAGGCAAGCGTCGACTCCCCGAATGTTGCGAGAAAGTATCTCGACCTATGATGGCTTCGAGCCCGAAATTTGTACAGCCCAAGCTGTCGTCACTACCAAGGGCCCGCCCTTGACGCAGTTCAACAGAAACGCGCCTCTGAACAGGACGTATTCTAAAATGTCAACAGATAGCTCTGACTCTCGCCGAACAGCTCGGCGGTCCAGTACGCGCAGTCGAGATCCATCACTCTCCTCCGTCGGCCGATCTGCCTCAAACCGGAGGTTGGATTCGCGTGCCTCCAACAGGGTGCCACTGGTGGAGGAGCAAGAGAAACTTGCTGATGTTCACGAAGAGAATGAAGAAACCAGCACTAACATGCTGCCTGTTCCAGGTAGCAGCAACAAATACTCCTCTTCTACTACTTCAAAACGAAGGAGTCGGATCATCGCGGTCACGCGGCAGGAGGAGTCCTTCTTGGAGGCTATAAGACAGCGCAATGGGCGGTTCACACCCAGCATCTACAATGAAGTGACGACAACTAGTGCCGATTCCGATACCGACTCGAATATCAGAGCGTCGCCGAATCCGCGTGCCCGGGAATCGATGCAGTCGTCTTATGATACCTCGTTCCTCCGGCTAAGTACCGCTATGTTCCCATCTCCAGGGTTGCAGTCCCCAGCTGGTGAAGGTGCCGCTTCCAAAGAGAAAGAAGCCTTTATGTCTCTGAGCTCGACGTCTGATAGCGAACAGAGAACAGACTCTAACTCGACTGCATCGCCTCGACTAAGCTTGGTTTTTTCGGAAACCCACTCGTCCTCATCGACCACCGGCCACGCCTCTCCAATGACCCCGACGCTCCCTATCCACCGTTTTTCTCCTCGAGCGCCTCCACCGTCCTATGCACCGCCGCCGGTTCCAGATGCAGCACGACGTCATTCGCGGCGGCGGACAGATAGCAGTGAAGCCATCATTGTGGAAGACGCTGTTGATAGCAAAGAGGCTGAAGGCGAATTTCCGCTCTGGGCAATCAAGTGGGCTCCGGATGCTGTGGACTTGGCCGTCGCGCATTAATCCCTCACTATACACCTTTTCTTTTCTCTTTTGAACATAGAACTTTTTCCCCTTTACTTTGGGATACGCTTTTATACTTCGGAAACAGTTATGACTGTTTGTTTCTTGATGATCCCCAATAATCTGCACTTATATGTCGAGTGGAGGTACATTCATTCCTTGAAAACAATTTTTTTTCGCTCTTTCTCTTTTTTTTATTTTTTTTTTTTCTTTCTTCCTCTTATAATCTTTCATGTTATGGGTGCATTTACAAGCGTGGGCGGGAGACGTAATATCAATACCCTCTGTTCCAAAGTGGATAGAATTTTTTTTCACACTGAAAATATTGAATGTATATAACAATTTACATATAATAATTACATTATTCTTGAAGGCGACTAGCTTATGGACCTCCAAATCAAGAAGTAGATCTAAGTCAGGAAATAGATCAACCGAGGGGTAAGTTGTATTCACCTTCATGTATCTTTACATCAAGGACTATCGAGGTGTGATCGTGGATTGGCCCCATGAGCCTCGGACGGGCACCGCTTACCAGCATCTGGAGGCGATCATATGGAAGACGAAGACAACTTTCCATTGGCCCCACCCTATTAGCGATTACTACGACACTTATATGAAGTCCAGTGTATTCGATCTTCGCTGAAAAAGCAACAAAACAATCTTGCAACTATCTCGCCGCTTGCCTACTGCGGGAATTCAGGCTAGCCTGCTTAATCTAGCTGAAACTTCCAAGGTCCGGCAATGAACAAGATAAAGGGCTGTTCCCCGACGATACTTTACTAGGCATTGACATAGAGATGCCGGCCACTCTGTATGCTGTATGCATTGGCCAAAGACTTGACGCGTCTTGGCCGTCCCTGTTTCAACACACAAGAGTTCTGTTGTAGCACTTCGTTCGCGGCCTTGCTCAAGAGGCTCGTCGGACCCGTAAATCGCCCTGGGTCTCGGCCCATGAGCCCCCACCGTATTGCTCGTTAATTCAGCTAGCTAGATTGCTAGTCACTCGGCGCCGAACCGCCTGTTGGCCCAGTAAACAGCAAAGCCCTCTGTTCAGTTGTGGACCAAATCCCCGGATTGGCAGATCGAGCGAAACACTGGCCAGTTTCTTCCTTGACGGACAGCGACCCTAGTATTCATGCGGCGTTTGCGCTAGGCCGTTCCCGTCACAAGTTGTGGCCCGCATCCCCTGATGGAAGGAAAACCCATCGTCCTCATGGAAGGGAGCGAACGAAACAGTTGCACAACTAAGTACTTGAATGTTTCCTCTCTGCTGGGCTACATAGCAGCAAGAGATATTCCTTTATTTATTTTCTTTCGTGGCTGACATCCCGCTAATCGAGAAATCTCAATCGCGCTGACGCGAACGTCCATCGATATTCCCCCCTAATACGGCCATTTCTGAACTGAAGAATCAGCGACCCCGATCTGATCCTCCGCACGGCACCCCTCGCATTCGCCTCGAGGCAGGGCGACTGCATAATCCTCGTGGGCGACATACTATCGTCGTGTCTTTTTTTTTTTTTTTTTTTTTTTTTTTNGCTAGAAACGAGTCCATGAACCATTGCCAACTGTTTGTGCGACACAATAAGGGCGAACTGGGTGGGTTTACGACCGCACGTACGTGATAACACACACATACAGAAAATATCACCGCTCGCCTTGCGAGGACGACAGGATGGGGGAACATGTGCTGAAATCGAAGAGATCGTCACTCCCTATCCAATCGATATCTCTCGTGCTGGTAAGAAACTCCTTGCTGGCTTTGTTCGGAACGAGGCCAGTGAGCTAATGAGTGTTGGTTGGGCAGTTGACCATACAATATGCTTCGTCTGTCATTGTAAGTTGTCACTACATGCCTGTTACACATCTCATGCTAAAGATTCATGCCCTATCGCAGTTACTCCATTACTCGCGAATCATGCCTGCCGTGGGTGGGAAACGATACGTCACCTCGACCGCGGTCTTCCTGGCAGAAGCTATTAAATTAGCCATCTCTTTAACATTAGCGCTGTACGAGGTCTCGAAGAAAGTTCCTCCTTCAATGCCCGCCACGTCGCTCTTTTTCTCGCTGCTTAATGCCATCTTTTCCGGCGACAGCTGGAAGCTTGCTCTTCCCGCCGTCCTCTTCACCCTCACCAATTCTCTCCAATATGTCGCGCTGTCGAACTCAGATCCGGCTACATTCCAAATAACCTACCAAATAAAGATTCTCTTTGGGGCAATATTTGCCTTTTTGTTGCTCCGTCGGAGTATTCCTGCGCGCAACTGGGGTTTATTCATCTTCCTCATCATCGGTGTTGCCCTGCTTCATTTGCCTGGCCAGCAATCCGACGAGCTTGTCGCTCATGATGACTACCTGCATTTCCCTCGGTCCTTAGAAGAATGGAAACAGCGGGCCCGCGCTCCCGAGGCTAATCTACAGAAGCGTTCTGCTAGTTACGAAGGCATTGAAGCAGACCTGCTGCTCGAACATCCGCCTTTAAATCCGCGTGTAGGGCTGCTTGCAACTCTGGTTGCTTCTATCGCATCGGCACTGGCGACGACGTACCTCGAGAAGGTTTTCAAAGAGAGCGCTTCGCCGAAGTCGCTGTGGATGCGAAATGTCCAATTGGCGCTTTACTCTGTCTTCCCAGCTCTGTTTGTCGGCGTCATTTTCCTCGACGGCGAAGTCATAGCAGCCCAAGGCTTTTTCGCAGGATACAATTGGGTCGTCTGGGCGGTGATTGCAATGCAAGTTGTTGGCGGCATTGGTGCTGCCTTTACCATCTCGAACACGGACAAGACCGCAAAAACTTGGGCATCCGGCTTTAGCATCATATTGAGCACAATCACTAGTCTTTCGTTATTTGATCTAGACCTATCAGCCAATGTCAGTACACTTTACCCCTTATCCTCGCACTGAAGAAAGTTGACTAATCCTTTGCAGTTCTCCATTGGCACGGTCATTGTCTTGGTTGCGACTTTTCTGTACGGCGGCCAGCCTTCCAGTAACCCAGTCAGAATGCGCCCGCCACCGATCCGCATTGAGAATTACGAAAAGGGAGAAGACGGTGCAGGACTTGTTTCGCCTCCTAATGACTTCTCCATCAAACTTCCAACCACTCCATTGCTGTCTGCCGCCGGGTTGTCGTCGTCCCGGCCAACGTCCCCAAGTCATTCCCGGGTCAAGTCCAGCCAGAACGCCCCCGGAAATAGCTTATTTCCCAAGCTTGAGGAATAATGAGGGAAACTTTTCCTACACTCTCAATAGAAGTGGTGCTCAATTATTGCCGGCATCTCCTCATAGAGTCGTACTTATATCCGGGTAGCACAAGATACATCCCAAACAAATGCTAGTTCTTCACTATTCTTGGGAACACAATTTCTGGAAGGTTGGATGTGCTGGAGAACAAGAAAAAAAAAAAAAAATAAACAATCAGATATAGAAAGGCAAAGTACGTTGCTAAAGCGCTTGGCTTTACTTTGTGTATCCGAGCGCTTTTTGCGTCTGGAGGGGCCATCTATAAGATGGGATTGCCGGGATTTTTTCTTTTATATTATCATGAATAACGACAACTTCTTCTTCTTCCTCTTCTTCCTCTTCTTCTTCTTGTTTTTTATTTTTATTTTATTTTTATTTTTTCAATATCTATATTTTCCCCTAAATATGTTGAGTGTAGCTCATTGGTGAAAGGCGAGGAGGCCCTACCAGGAAGGCGCCAGATGTCCGGCTGCTCCTTCCTAACTTGTTCATATAGACTTCTAGTTTGACCATCAAGCTTTCTCGATATTTCTTCCTCTTCCTCTTTTTATTTTTTCTTCGTCTTTCAGACACTTTCTCAATTGGCCGTATCGATCAATCTCTCTGGGGTTGTGGTTCAAGCTGCACAATGTCTGCAAAGTACTTCTTACTTCGCCCCGTTCATCGCCAGCCTCTTCTGTCAGTTGACGATGATCTTCCCCTTGACACATTCGGTGAGACTCTGTATCTTCATCATGTAGAGCTCCTCTAACTACTTCAGATCAAGAGCTGCTAGCTGAGCTCAACGGACAGCAAGGACTCCAAGACGACGGTGCATTGTCTAGCAATGCACATATGATGCCCTCCTCCACACAACCTTGGCATGCTCTTCATACTCCGGCAAGAGAACTCAAAACGCAGCTTGTTAGAGGGTGTAAGCCAACTGCTCGAGATTAGTCCATATTTATTTTATCTGATGATTTCATCGCCCAGTCTTTTATCCCAGAGCCACCCCCGTGGGGCCAGGATCAAATTCTTCGGATGCCTGTTTCCAATCTAGTCCGTTGTTGCGGCACTTTAAGCCAAACAAGCCAGGAACCCCAGCAATAGCAAGCTCTTTAAATAGTCACAATGGGCTAACTAGTATTGAGGACGACCTGGTTTTGCAAGATAGTCCATCAGCGGGCAAAGGGCGATTATTCTCAACCCGGGCTGAACTTTCACGGCAAATATCAATGACTCATGCCCCCCCTATAGTACAAGGGGTCAGCCTCGTCTCAACCCAGCAACTTCCCGACCGCTTTCAATCGTTGTTTCCATTCCCCACCCTCAACGCTGTGCAATCAAAGTGTTTTCCGCATGTTTATCAAGATGGCTATAACATGGTCGTATCTGCCCCAACGGGTAGCGGCAAGACCGTCATTATGGAACTGGCAATATGCCGTCTTGTCAACAATCTGGAGAATGGACAATTTAAAGTCATATATCAAGCTCCTACTACATCTCTCTGTGCAGAGCGTTTCCGGGATTGGTCGAGGAAATTTACGTCTTTTGGCCTGCAATGTGCAGAATTGACTGGCGATACTGAGTATACCCAACTGCGTGCAATACAAACGGCCAGCATTATCATCACCACCCCAGAGAAGTGGGACAGCACGACAAGAAAGTGGAGAGATCATACAAGACTGATGCAACTTGTCAAACTCTTTCTTATCGACGAAGTGCATGTTCTGAGCGAGAGCCGTGGAGCAACCCTCGAAGCTGTAGTCTCCCGGATGAAGTCTGTGGGCTCCAATGTGCGGTTCGTTGCATTGAGTGCTACCATCCCAAATTCGGAGGACATTGCAACTTGGTTGGGCAAGAATTATACTTTACAGCATCTACCGGCTCACAGAGAGCACTTTGGTGAGGAGTTCCGACCAACAAAACTGCAGAAGTTTGTGTATGGGTATCAGTGTAACGGAAACGATTTTGCTTTTGACAGGTCCTGCGGATCCAAGTGAGTTTACCTTCCGGCTGCACAAGTTCTCTGCTTACTGATACTTTGGGGGCAGGCTACCCGAAATAATTTCTAAACATTCCAACAGGAAGCCGGTGATGATATTTTGCCGTACGAGAAACTCTGCCATTGCTACTGCAAAGGACCTCGCCAAAATCTGATCCAACACCATCCCTCGCGGGCGGCCGTGGCCAGTCGGGCCCAAGGTACCTATCGTTAGAAACCCGGATTTAAGAGGCAAGGTCGTCAAACAATCAATTAGCACTTCCTGCTAACCTAGTAATAGCTGTCATAGGTGCCGATGTCACGTTTCACCATGCCAGTTTAGAAAGTGAAGACCGACACGCCGTAGAGACTTCTTTTCTGCAAGGTCAGATCAACATCATTTGCTGCACATCTACTCTGGCGGTCGGTGTCAATCTTCCCTGTTACCTGGTGGTTATAAAAAATACAGTGTGCTGGCAGGGCGGCGGTTGCAAGGAATACTCGGATCTCGAAATGATGCAAGTGCTTGGTCGCGCTGGTCGTCCGCAATATGATGACAGTGTTGTTGCGGTTATCATGACCAAGAAAGACCGTGCCCTTCATTATGAGAAGCTGATATCGGGAACGGAGCAGGTAGAAAGTTGCTTGCATCTAAACTTGATAGACCACTTGAACGCGGAAATCGGACTTGGCACGATTGGAGACCTCTGTTGGAGACATCAGACGGACGTCTTGTGGACTTTCGGCGCATGAGGTAAGCTGCGGCCTTCCAAGCAGACGATGGTCTGACGGAATTGAAGTGCACAAAAGCTCCAAACAGGACACGAAATTTTTGCTCAATGTTGTTTTGACAAGCTCTTTGCAGCATATAACGTGCCATGTTATGTGCGACGACATTGGTAAGTCAGCATTCAAATTGGTTTTGTGCCTTGCTGATGGGTATAGGTGGAACATCACAATACGCGGAGCTTAAGCCTGATATCCCCCAAGTTTCTTTTCCAACGACTTTGATGAAGGGAAGAAATCACCAGGAAGAGTTACAATGAACACGTCGAGAAGGAGAAGCACCGACGCTCCAACATCGTCACGATCGTCGAAACAATATGACATTTGAGGATGATGGCTATGGGGACGACCTATTCTTAGCTGCCGGTATGGAGATATAGTTCCAAATACAGTCTCCTTCTAACTGTATGCTTCGCGGATGACTTTGACAAAAAAGAATGCACCAGGTCGAGCGTTCTGGAAGGGTTTAAGCCTACTTCCCGTCCCAGTTTGAGAATGAATCAGAATGCAGACATACTCCGCAACAATGACCATCAACAGCCGGTGGCTCTTGTCAATGGGAAATATAAGTGCAATCATGAATGCAAGGATAAGTCAGCGTTGGTAACTCCTTGATTTACATGTCCGTCGGCCTAAGCTGAACAGCTTGACAGATGTAAACATTTCTGCTGTCGTGAGGGATTGGACAAGCCACGAAAAGTGTACAAGAAAAGTACTCAAACGGAAGTGTACACCAGCTCGCATCTCAAAAGCAGCCAGCTTCCTCTCGTAGACACTATTTCGAAAAAGGTAAAAGCCTCAAGCTGAGTCTCCGATGCTGTGCTTACTCCATAAATATCAGAGCTATGCCGACCCAATCACTGTCTCGCAACCGGGACACTCGCAACGACACAAAGATAATCTATCAAAGCACTTGCTTAGTACTAAAATGGGTGGCAAAGTTACATCGTCCGCCAGGAATACGAGGATGGCAAATCTGGATCTCGCTGTCTTGCATGCCAGCAACGACAAAGCCTACATTAAGCGGGTCTGTCAAGAAAAGTAAGAGGAAACACGCACAAGTACAGTCATCCAGTGACTATAGTGATAGCGATCATGAAACATTCTTTACTCCCTCGACTGTCTTGCCGAAGTCAGATGATCGAAGTACAACAGGAGATTGCGAGCATGCAGCACAAAACACCTGGCCAGACGTTACAAGTGAAGGCACTGGGGCCGACTTCGAGCGAGCTTGCAGAACATGATCATGATAACTTTGACCGAACAAAGGCATTCTCATGTCAAATAACAGATGACTGTTTGGGGAATTTCGTCGAATTAGGAGGAATACAGTCATCGGGATCTTCCTTGCTACCGGCTATACAGGGTCATGAAAGGTCTCAGAAACGCAAGGCTGACGTTAAATCGCAGGTGCACTTATCAGAGGACGAGGATAAGCAAGGCGCAGTGAAAATTCGAAGAATGAACAAGGAGACCCTTCAAGACGCCGTTGACCAGTCGTTGCTGGAAGAATATGGGGACATTGTCAACTTTACAGGGATCTGAAGCAAGAATCTGCCGTTAACTCAAGGAGATACGTTTATTGACGGGCTGAATAAGCTAAGAGAAATCTAAAGGAATCTTATTATATAGTAGGGATTAATAATGCATATGCCATAACTACTATACATGAGTGCCCAGTCCAAACCGTCAGAATATTTTCTCTGTTTTGTGCACTGAAACTGGTGATGTTGATGTTGCGGGATCTTTGGCACGAACATCGGAAGATGGCGAAACCTTAACTGCCTCAGAATGGTGCCCAGGCACGAGCCCAGTCGCCTGCAGAATTGACCATCGGATAGAGCTAATTCCCAAACAATTCCCAGTTGGTAGGGTCTGCTTCGCAACTGTTGTACAGCTCAGGATTTCCCCCAGACTACCTGGGCCCTCATTTGGGCCAATTGGCTGGATAATTGGCTTCATATCTTCCATTATCTTTTTGAGGTTATTCAATTTCGAACGATTGATCTTGCGCTGTACATCTGTAAAATGTGAGAGTCCCTTGCGGAGCTTTTGGGCGAGGATGCGGTCGACTTTAGATAGGATGATTTGGTGTGGAATAGCGTACTGGCGGAATAAGGACAGCATTACTCTGTCCGTGTCTTTGAAGCCGTGTAGTGAGTCAATGAGGAGATATGTTCGTCGGAGTCTGTACGAAAAATAATATTAGTCGCATACCTAAGAGTAAGTGTGTACTGAGTCCAACGTACTGTTTTCTTTGCTTCAGGTATTTCATGATTTCTACACCCCATTCCCTGCGACTGGATTTTCCGTACCCAGGCATATCCAGCAGCACAATCTTGGACTCGCCCCCCTTTGTACCTCCGATGCCAAAGGCATTCATCTCCGTTGTCTTGCCCGGGTGTTTGGATGTGTAGCATATATCGGACTCAGTAAGCGCATTGATAATCGAGCTCTTGCCGACATTAGACCGTCCTATAAACGCGACCTCGGGTTCCGATGAGTCAAATGGGATTGTTCGAAACTTGGATGCAGAGAATAGTTTGACTGGCGAGTGACGCGACGGCTTGAAGAGCCTGTCGGCGTAGGCGAGATCGTCACTGGTTGGAGGAGTTGTGTCCCAATAGGATGCTAGGTCTGACGGTTCTAGATCTTCGAAATTCTTGGGTGCGAAAACGGAGTTTATGTCGGTAAGATGCTTAACGGAGCTGGGTGGCTTGGCTGGTTTGGTAGATTTGGATCGTTTGGACTGTATGCGTGTCGATCCGCGAAGGCTGGCCCGGCATGTCGTACAGATCAGCATGCGGGTGACCATGTTGGCTTTTTGTTGTTGATGGTTTCAAAGGCTTGGTGGTGAATCTTGTCGAACCTTTGGAGACTGGAACGGAAAGCTAACTTCACCTCGAGGGCCCCACCCATCGCGCTAACTAGTCTCCTCCGAGCCTCATCTGCGACCAGCTAATTCCCCGCCTCGCCCTTTAGCATCACCAGTTCAGCAAAGAAGACGATTAGTGCCACTATATTATCAGAGCAAGTTATATCTACCGAAAACAGAGAGAGAGAGAGAGAGAGAGAGAGAGAGAGATTTATCTCTGTCATCCGACGGCATGATCAATGCTGTGCTGGTGTTCAACAACAATGGGCAGCCACGCCTGACCAAGTTCTATACACAACTGGTGAGTATGCACCTAACGTCTCTAAGCCGTTGTCCGAATTTCATAACTCCTACCTCCCATACTAAACAACCCTACAGGATACCCAGATTCAACAAAAGCTTATCAAGCAGATATACGAGCTGGTCTCGCAGCGGCCCCCGTCAGCATGCAACTTCCTCCCTCTCCCACCGCTGCTCGTGCAAGGCGCAAGCTCTAAAGCTTCCAGTGGTCCGTCTGATGCGCCTACGCAGATCACTTATCGTACCTATGCGACGCTTTCGTTCATCATGATCTCGACGTCTACCGAATCCCCACTCGCTCTGATCGATCTGATACAGGTGTTTGTGGAGGCGCTCGACAGGCTGTTTGAGAACGTGTGTGAGCTGGATCTTATCTTTGGGTACGAGTCCATGCATGCCACGCTCAGTGAGATGATTGTCGGCGGTGTCGTTGTAGAGACAAACCTGGATAAGATTGTGGCCGGTGTAAAGGCTCAGGAGGGCACGCGGGGAAAGAGAAAGGCCGTTGAAGCAGCTAGCACCGTTGGCCGCTCAGGAATTACCGGGTTAGGTGCGTGGCGATAGTTTTGTCTTTGGCTTGGGTTGGTGTTCGCTTGATTTTCTATTGGGTTTAATTTAACTATATATGCATTTCCGGCGTTATTACAGTGCTCCTACACGAATATTTTACGCATTCTTGTCCTTCTTTTCCTTCTCATATCTCTTCTTCATGATCCACATACATTGCCATTATGAGCCGGTCGGCTGGTTATATGCAAACGGTCTTAGTATGTACAGAGTAGCCATCAAGGAACAATTGGCAGGTCCAGCAATTAGAGCGGGATCTGATTGGCCAGCTCCAGACCAAAGGACTTCTAGGGCTAGCCCTAGTAACTATTTCATAAAAGGTATAATCATGATACTAGTGGCTTGGCATTATTGACTGCTCGCGATTGGACAAACCGCCCCACTGCGTTCGCTTATTGTTCGCGCACGACGTCTTTTATCCGCCGGAGCTCGTTCGATTTTCTTCCTTTTTCCTCCTTGTCCCCTCCAGCCGACAATCAAGTGCAACATCCAGCACCCGACTCAATAACGACCAACCGACAATATGGTAAGCTAAACAATTTGTCCACGACTCTTCGTGAGTCTTCTCAATGAGCTCTACGAGAACAAAGGAGAAAGAAAATGTTTTGTTTTCTCTCGGTCCAGATGTCAAATGTGAAATACCATGTTGACTAGTCAAGAAGGATGTAAAACTCCTTCGTCGACTAAGCAATTCCACCTTTCTGGTTCTTCGTAGCAGCCTTTCCATCTCTTAAGTTTTGGAACTGCTCGAATTATCAGATTGGTGATGATTTGGCTTGAGCCATGACGCTGTTGATGTCGTAGGACACTGCGGCTCATGTTTGCTCTCTAGAGTTCAAAGAAGATCTACAGCATCTAGTGATCACGATTTGCTGATTTCTTCTTTTCTCAATGACAGCCTCCGAAGGGTAAGAAAGTTGCCGCCGCTCCCTTTCCTCAGGGCAAGGCCGGTGCCAGCAAGAAGACCAAGGTTAGTAATACACAATTTGTTTCCACTATTCTTGTCAGCTTAGTTGGCTAAAACCATTATAGAACCCTCTCATTGAGAAGCGTTCTCGCAACTTCGGTATCGGCCAGGACATCCAGCCCAAGCGCAACCTGTCCCGTTTCGTCAAGTGGCCCGAATACGTCCGCCTTCAGCGCCAGAAGAAGATCTTGAACATCCGTCTCAAGGTCCCGCCCGCCATTGCGCAGTTCTCCAACACCCTCGACCGCAACACTGCTGCCCAGACCTTCAAGCTTCTGAACAAGTACCGCCCCGAGTCTAAGGCTGAGAAGAAGGAGCGTCTCCTCAAGGAGGCCACTGCCGTCTCCGAGGGCAAGAAGAAGGAGGATGTCTCCAAGAAGCCGTACGCTGTCAAGTACGGTCTCAACCACGTTGTCGGTCTCGTTGAGAACAAGAAGGCTTCCCTCGTCCTGATTGCTCACGATGTCGACCCCATTGAGCTGGTTGTCTTCCTCCCCGCTCTCTGCCGCAAGATGGGTGTCCCGTACGCCATCATCAAGGGCAAGGCTCGTCTTGGAACTGTTGTTCACAAGAAGGTAAGAATTTCCGTTCCTCAGCTCTCAGATACCAGTTACTGACTCTGTAAGACCGCCGCCGTCCTCGCTCTCACCGAGGTCCGCTCTGAGGACAAGTCTGAGTTCTCCAAGCTCGTCAGCGCCATCAAGGAGGGCTACTCTGACAAGTACGAGGAGAACCGCCGCCACTGGGGTGGTGGTATCATGGGCGCCAAGGCCGTTGCTCGCCAGGAGAAGAAGCGCAAGGCTACGGAGGCTGCTGTCAAGATCTGAGATGTGACATGATTACAAACGATACTGAATAAAAGTTTCTCTGATCTTGTGATAAAAAGACGTATGTGCTTCGGAGTTCTTGGTTGGTCGGTCCAAGCTTTTATCATGTCAGGCAAGGCAGTTTATTGACATTCTTGTGCTGTCATACACCCAAAAGAAAAATGGAATTTATCATGACCTTCTAAGACAGTTCATGTCACCCTTTTTCTTTTATATTTCTCTTCGGATTTGCAGATACCCCGCTTGAAATGCCAAATTTTTTCTACTTCCAATAACACTTCCATCTGTTATGTCCAGATGTGATGAATAGTAAATCAAATTCAAACAGGGGTGATTTGTTTCCGAAGAGTTCCTAAGTTACCTAGTCATGTGTCAAGTGTGGTTTTAAAAAGCAGTAAAGAACGTCGCATGGGTATTGATTGGATCGGAAGGAAGAGAAAGCACAATGTGAATATCAGACAAGACACTTGGGACAAAAAAAATGCTTCAAACGTCAAACATCAGGACCCCGGGTGCAGCTTATAGTAGACAAGACTACTCTAATCAATGAGTCCCACCCCATGCATCCCCTCTATATTTCCCAGCCAGCCCAAATGGAAAAATAATAAAATAAGATCCTAAACCCCATTTTCTGTGTTTGATGAATCCACCAATATGTATTACAAAGTAAAATAAGCGAAAGGAACAACGAGGAAGGGAAGAGTAAAAAAAAATTGTAGATAATATATGTTCGTGAAGGTCATCATTGCATCTGGGGGTATCTCTTATGATCTGTCTTGTCATGTTTTATAATGAGTCGCTGGAGGGCGCGAGAGACCTTGGCGTGCCTGATAAGGGGAGGTTAGTAGAGGCTCTTCGCTAATGGTCTACTAGTATACCATGGGAGTAGAATCTCTTCTTACCTTCATTTGCTCAATGCGAGCCTTCAACTGACTTGTTACCTCTGCCGCTCGTTTCCAGTTTTCGCCTGGTTCTGTGGAACGTGTGTTTGGTTGTTGCTGGGGTGGCTCCTCGCCATTGTAGCTGCCGGCCGATGCATACCGAGCAGCTGGTCGACTCGGGCTGCCTCGACTTGAGATTCCCGAACTGGCGGGGGGGCTGAACTTCCGGCGGCCAAAGCTGGGCTCGTAATTCGAATCGAGGCTTGGCGAGCCCAGGCCGTTGTTCTCTTTGTCTTCGCTAGGGTTGGAACCGAAACTGCGCGGCCGGGCGCTCTCGAATCTTGTCCCCGTGTGCAAACTGGTACGCGAGTGGTGGCTGTTGTATGCCCCAACATCGGGAGACAAGGGGACGCCCTCTATAGATCCTCCGTCAGGCAGAACGGGCGGCGGGCTGATGGCTGCTGCGCGAACTGCTCGAGCCAGCTCGCGCTTGAGACGCTCTATTTCCCGCTGCTGCTTCTGAACTGTTTGCTCGGCAGTCTCAGCATCACTGCGTGCTCGTACCAGTTGCGTTTCCTTGGCTTTGATGCTTAGGACGTCTCGAGTATGGTCCTCGATAAGCTGCGCATTCTGGTTCTGTAGTTCGTTGATCTGGGATGTGAACTTGGTCTTTTCCGCTTTGAGTTCTTCAGTCAGTTTCGTGAGTCGGTCTCTCTCAAGGCGGAGCTCTTCTAGCTCCGCCCGCTCGACGGCTGCAAGACCAGATGCAACCGGCGCGGTCACAGGATGGGCCGGTTCGGCTACTGGGGCGGGTTTTCCAATCGGACGACCAGTAAGTCCTCGTCCTAAACCGAACTTAGGCTGTGCTGGAGGCGGAGCTGGATCCTCAAGAGGCGGTGATGCTGCACGGCGTTGAGGAGATGCTTGAGGAGCGGATGCTCCACCGACACCAGGGATACGTCTTTGCATCTTCAGTCCGCCACCAGGAGTAGTGGAACCCGGTTTGGGAATGCCACCAGGCCGTGCAAGCCCAGGCCGGGGCACGGCTTTGGGTTTGGGAGGTGGCGATGCTTCTTCCGGCGCAGGAGGGGGCGGTGCAGCTGCAACAGGAGGAGCTGCTTTCTTCAGAGCAGGCCTTTTGGCACTGGGAGCAGCTTTCTTTACAGGTGGCGCAGTTTTTGGTGGACCAACAATTGGCTTGGGACGGTCTTTAGCCTTGACTTGGGCGGTATCAAAGTACTCCTTGATCTTTGTCTTTCTGATATCATCCAGACCATCAAGATAGGGGTTCATGGCACGTTCGCCCAAGATTTTCATCAAGGTCCCTAAAATCTCGGCGCCTCCTGACCGGGTCACTTCGCTGGATTCCGTGAGTAGCCTGGTGCCTGCTTCAGCGATGGACTTGATTTCTGGTTTAGCGGGGACTGTTCGTGTCGTTCGAAGGCACCTGATTAGAAACTTAAGCGTCTCTTGCTTGACCTGGGGGTTCTTGTGTTTCAAGAACTCGAGGATGTCCTCGAGGCATTCAGACAGGCTGGTGGATGCAAATACTGCATCTAGGGCCTGACCAAGCGCATCTGACACGGATTGCTTCTTTTCTTTCAGCCGTTCCATGATCGGGGCCATGATGACTGGTCGGTATTTCCCGAAACTCGACCGCAGCCCTTTGCCGAGCAAGTCGATACAGTTGGCTGCGACTGTAACGACGGCGACGTTTGCGTCCTTCATGCACTTCGCTAAGCCCCTTACAATCTCATCAAACGGTCCATCCTGGATGCGAGGTACGTTCAAGGCATTGTACAGGGCGTCCAATGCCTCTTTCCTGTCCTTCCACTTGGACGAACTGAGTTGTTCTTGGAGGTCCTTGGGAACTTTGGGCATCACGTCCACCGGTTCTGCGAGGTCAAGTGGCTCCCCGTCATCCACACCGTCGTCATCGTAATCTTCTCCGCCTGCGTCCGCATCACCGTCGTCGTCGCCGCCTACGGGTGCAGATGCTATCGCGTCTTGCTGTGCCCTCGTCAGGCGTTCCTGCTTGGGCGACGGCTCTTCCTTGACTTTTTCAAAGAGCTTTTCCAGATCCTGTTGCTGGACTGGTTTCAGGTCGTTCCAGAACACAGGCTTGATGGCATCCTTTAGCCATCGGTAAAATTCGACCGTCAGATTTTGTGCTTCAGCTCGAACATTTTTGTCTGCATGGCCAAACACCTTGGGAAGGGCTTTAAGGACGGGCTTGGGGTCGACTATCTTGCATCCAAAGTTATGGTATATGGCGGTCAAAGCGGCTAGAACGGCGGCAATGACTTTGGGCTGCTTGGCCCCCAGAACGGGCAGCAAATCCTCGATTACAGGTTCGGCCTTGTCGATTTCAATACAGAGTAGGAGGGCTTCGAGCGCATTTGCTTTGGCAGCCGGACGTGTCGACGGTAGACCTTTTTCAGCGATAGGGGCGATGGTGGCACCTCGCGATCTGTGTTGATGCATCAGTATAAGCTCACTCTAAAATTTCGGGTGGGGATAATTGTAGAAGGGCTAGCTTACTTCACACATGCCTGGGCACCACCATATTTAAGAAAGGCGCAGTACGCCGCAAGACCTTCTTGTTGGGCGGCGACGTTAGAGTCGGCCACGGCACCTTTCCACAGACCAGAGTCCATCAAGAAAGGACGGAACACGGGATCCGATTCGTCCGGAGTCTTTTCAAACTCTTTGACGGCATCTTCGTAGCCTTCTTTTCTGACTTTCCAAACCTGTAGACAATGCGAGGTCAGTATTATGGAGTCCGTGTAGCAAGATATCCCTTGTGTTTGGTGCGGCTGCTGACCTTGTGTGTGAAGCGGTCTGGTAGAGGAAGAGACGAGAAATCATCTTCGGCGTCCGCCATTGTCGCGGGATTCGGGCAGGCGAGGCGCTGCCAGGATTTCTTATCTGGAGGAGATGGCATGAGTAATCGCGGTCATTAAACACAACATGTAAACTCAGCAAGGAGAACGATCGTGACCGCTGAGCGCCGGGCCCAAGGCTGGGTAGCAACGACGATTCGCACGGCGGGAAAGGAGAAGGGAAACAAAACGACAGCAAAGCGGTAAGCATACATTATCCTCTTCAGGCCGTAACCTGTGCTTTCAGGAGGTTGAGATGCGACTCGGGTTAGACGCAAGTCGGTTGTTGACGAGTGATGACAGTAGAAGAGAAGCGGGGAGAGCGTCGGTCATGTGGTCGTGGTTCGCAGAAGGGTCACAGAGGGTTTGCGGGTATATAGAATAGTCGGCAGCTGAGCCACAACGTCAAGACAAGGTATCTCCCTTGTTAATATACAGTGCTGGAAGCTGAGCGTCGAAGGTGACGATGTTGTTGACTGGATCAGGTACCCGATGACGGCCCACGGAATATCAATAAATGATTTGCTCGGATGTCAACAAAAAGTCGCTTGCCCCGTCTCCCAGGGGAATCGGTCTTGGCATGGCGCCTGAGGCATCAACTAAACAAACAGTCAACTACATCTGGACATTCATATTGTCGATCAACAAGACTGCCTTGTGTGTTGAACGACGTTGAATACAGTAAATGCTAGTTATTGTGCATCTATCTATGCTTTCGGCCTTGCAATACAATCAATTTGATTCATATTTCTACATGCATTCATCGTTACAAATAAACACATATGAAGATTGCCACATCCGTCTGTACTATCATGAAAATTCTTGTAGTCCAAGGTTCAATCTGAAATGGCTATGAATGATTTCAGGGCTGGGATCGGTATCAAGTGCGTTCAACATCGACTGGATAGCTGGCCATGTGTATTGACCAACAGCTGCGGGGTTGACCCCCATCTGGTGGCAACATGATGTCGACTCCTCGACTGGAATATCCCGCACTCGGACCACACAACTCGAGGCAATTAGCTGGGTGGTATACACATACATACAGCGACTATGACCACACCTAATTCCGACCACATTTCTCGCCTCTGCAGTGCTCTCGCCACAAAGGCATCGCGAGACCCTGGCCTGCCCGTGCCCAATCCAACCCAGGCATACTGGCAAAGCGAACCACACCCGCTCGCCAACCACCAATCCGTAACTCTGCGTGGCACAGCCGATATTGTAATCATCGGCTCGGGCATTACGGGGATAAGCACGGCATACCATCTCCTTCAACGGCAGCCCACGCTATCCATAACCATCCTTGAGGCGCGGGCGTTGGTCTCGGGTGCTACGGGGCGCAATGGCGGGCATTGTAAAGAGGTGCCCTATGTGGATTACCCGGAGCTGAAAGCAATGTATGGTACACCGGCGGCGAAGAAGATTGTCAAGTTCCGACTGGCGCAGCTGGATGCCTTGCTGGAGTTGAGTAAAAGTCTGGGTCCAGAGGCGGAAAGTGCTGCTGCTATGCGGCAGGTGAACGGCGTGGATGTGTATTATGACCGGGTTGTTTTTGACCAGATGAAGGAGAAACGCGCTGTCTTTTTGGCAGATTTTCCAGAGGAGAAAGATGTCTGGCTTGTATTTGAGGGAGACGACATCGATGAGGTAGAGAAGGTGAGCCCAGTTTAGTCAAAATCCAAGATGCTGATAACACGACAGAAATTCGGCACGGTCAACGCAGTAGGGTGCATGACTGGTCCAGCTGGCGCTCTATGGCCATATAAACTCATTGGAGCAGTAGCCAGCCAGTTGGCCAATAGCCAGCAATACCCCAATATAACCTTTGAAACACACACGCCTGTCGAGAACATAAGGACTACCGGTTCCTCTTCTGCTCCTGTTGCATATCCCATCACACTTGAAACACCCCGGGGGGAGATCAGGGCCAACCATGTGATCCACTGCACGAACGGCCATGCCGGCCATCTGCTGCCCGGCCTGAGAGGAAAACTCTTCCCGATTCGCGGGCAAATGACTCGACAGGCCGCTCCCGCTGAGTTTCCGCGTGTCGGGGATCGGTGTTCATGGATCCTGCATTATGCGCCTGGATATGACTATATCACGCAGTCGCCTTCTCCAGCTTCCGGGGACATCTACATTGGCGGGGGTTTACTCAAAGCTCTGCTGGTCGGCAATGTGTCGGTCGAAGACGCGGATATCGGGAATGTGCGAGACGATTCCCAGAGCGACCAGGCGCTGAGAGCGATCGAGACCGCTCTTGAGGAGCATTTCCGTGGCGGGAAGGGAGCTCGGATGCTGGACAAGTGGACGGGAGTTATGGGATTCACGGTGGACGAGAGCCCTATCGTGGGAAGAGTGCCGAGTGACATCTCTGGACGGGTTACATCGAGGGAATGGGTGGCTGCTGGGTTTGGTGGGCACGGCATGGCCTACTGCTGGCTTACTGGGAAGGCTGTTGCAGAAATGCTTCTTGAGGGCGAGGACAGTGTCAGAGATTGGTTTCCGGTCGAGCAGTACGCATGCTCAAACCAGCGGCTACAGCGGATTACCCTGCTCGATAGTCTCTTGTCGTTTGTCCAGACTGTGGCGTAGCTGGTTAGACTTTATTCGGAAAACAGAATGCTCTGGGTACATGTAAGACTTTTGTTCTAAGCAGCCCCTATTCTATCATTGCTGCCCTTTGCAAGCTGCAGCTTCCTTTTCCAATTGCAAGTACTTTTCCTCGGCGCCCTTGATGCACGCAATATTGGCGCCCAGTTTGTTCAAGGTTTCTACATACTCGTCGTATTCGTCGGAATCGAAAACGATACCGCCGCCCGCCTGCAGATAAGCAACGCCGTCCTTGAGAAGCATCGTGCGCAGGGCAATGCAGGTGTCCATGTCGCCTGCAATCTCGCTCGAACCATCCGCGCTCGACTTGTCATAGCCAAAGTAACCCACGGCCCCGGCATATACACCGCGCTTCTCGCCTTCTAGTTCGGCAATCAGCTGCATGGCACGCACCTTGGGCGCTCCGGACACGGTACCAGCGGGGAAGATAGAGCGAAAGGCGTCGAATCGGGTCTTTCCCGGGCGGAGCACACCGGAGACTTGGGAGACGAGATGCTGGACGTGAGAGAACTTTTCGACAACCATCAGTCGGTCAACCTGCGTGCTCATGGGATCGCACACCCGGTTCACGTCATTTCGGGCCAAGTCCACCAGCATGACGTGTTCAGCGCGGTCCTTCAGGCTGCCTCGCAGTTCCGCGGCTAGGGCGGCGTCTTCCTCGGCCGTCTTGCCTCGCTTGACGGTGCCGGCGATGGGGTGGGTGATGATGCGACCATTTTCCTCCTTGACCAGCAGCTCCGGGCTGGCACCCACGAGCTGAAAGTCACCACAATCGACAAAGAACAGATACGGTGAAGGATTGACGGAGCGGAGGTGCCGGAACAGGTTGAAGGGGTGAAGGGTGGTGGGGCGGGCAAGCCTCTGTGAGGGCACAGCCTGGAAGATGTCTCCAACCTTGATGTGTTCCTTTAGCTTGGTCACATGGCCTTCGTAGCCAGCCTGACCGATATTCGATTTGTACTCTTGGTTGGGAAGGATAGGATCCTGGGGTGGGAGCGGGATGTCTGGCTGTAGCAGGATGTCGATTTTGTCCTGCAGGGTCTGTTGGCCTTTTCGGTATGCCTCCTCTAGCTGAGCGCCTCCGGCCGTGATCGGAATGTACGTGATCACCTTGATCACCTGGAAAAAGTGGTCAAAGGCTACTATGGTGTCGAAGAGCATAAAGAGGGATTCGGGGACACCGAGAATGTCCTTAACTGGGCGAGCCGTGGTGGGCTCAAAGTAGCGCACACAGTCATAACCGACATACCCAATGGCGCCACCTGTCAGAGGAGGGAGTTTCAGGCCCGGTATCGTTGCGCTGCGAACTTCGGACAGTTCCTTTTCGAGAAGAGGGAGGGGATCGCATTCGGGGCCGTGGCCAGCGCCTGTTTTGATCACTTTTCGGGGATCTGAAGAGTCAGTACCATCATGCACACATATACAGATGCAAATTCGGGTATGTTCCGTGAGGATGTATTAGGAATGACGAAGCTTACCCGCACCAACAAAGCTATATCGACCTATTGTCTCAGTCGTCGCGGCGCTCTCGTACAGAAACGACAATTTTGATCTACCCAGCCTGTTAGATTCCTTTCTTCTGAACAGCACGCGCTATATATACGCACTTGGCCGCAATTTTCAGATACGCAACGGTCGGGGTGAGGAGATCGGCAGGAATCGAAGCAGTCAGAGGCAGCACGTTGGGGGGAAATTGGGAATTTTGCGCTTTGGTGACCACTTCCTGTGCAACGTCGAGAGACGGCACGACTGTGGCCTGAGTCAATTAGCCTTGCGTGAACTCGACAAACACAGAAGATTTAGGAAAACACAATTGAGAGAGTACTGACTGGAGGCGGCATGATGTGCAGGCTTGGACTTGGTTGTGCTGGCTAGTACAAATCTTTGCTATCGACCGGAAGGTGACTCTGAGCGGGCAATGATGGCGGGGCAGATGGAGATATCGTCCGGCTTCACTTCGGCGGCCGAAATTTGGAAATCACACAAGGTCCTGCAGAAGAGGAGTAGCTCCGGTGACTCCGAAGTAGTGTCAGGCACAAATCTCATCCCACACAGGACGGCCCTTTCGCTGAGCTGCAACGCGCTGACACAGCAGAGGGTGAGAGTTGACTCAGACTCGCTGCAAAAACGGTTATCATTATCCCACTAGACCCAAACAGGTAGTACTAGCCCGCCATCGCATTTGGCTGCATTAACCAGTCTGCATGGTCCTAAATAATGTGGTAATGCCTAATTAACTATATAATCCTTACTGGATCATGTAAAAATCGGTGGAATGATGAAATTGCAAATCTGGTTTCTGGCTCTCAACCATCTAAGCATGTTTTCTCGGGGGAAGAAGAATATACAAAACAAAACAAAGAGCCGCAGTGACTCTCGCGATGACTTCTCTCAGTAGTTATCTTATCGCTCCCAGCACATGCCACATGCGGGCCGGGAATCCTGGGCTGCTAAATTTCCGACACGAAAGAAATAAGAAAAAAAAACATGAGCTGGAAGAAAATGGAGGACTGGACAGCAACTTGGTAATCAGGAATCAATCTCAATGCGTGGCTGGGGTGACATCTGACTGACAGTTAATTTCTGACTCCTGCTCTTGGTAGTTATCACTAACTCGCGAGTTCGTCGCCGCCCCACTTTGCGATTGCGTCCGATTCGGTCTTCTACTTCACAGTAGTCGATGCCCCAGTTATTCTTGGAAACCCGAGAAGAAGAAAAACAAAGAGATGGGATGATTGTCCATGTACGCGACACTGCGAAACAAGATCTATCTTTATAATTGTACAGAATTGTACTACTGCGATTGGACGCCAGCGGATATTAATCAACAAAGGTTCTTCTGGGCTCCTCTGTACGGGCCACATCAACAAAAGGAATGGCGACATCTCCACCATTACCACACCAACAACCCGGTCAGCATAGTCAGCGCTACCATCGTGTATCGCCTTCTTTCGCCGATTCTGCAATTGAAGTCGAACTTGGCGAATCCGGTGGAACGGACGGGTTAGTACCAGGGCCGTCGCAGGCGGAAGCGCAAACATCGAGTGATGAGCTCGAGATTCGACTCGCGCGCATTGCGCATTTCGCCGCTGCGCAGAACTCCTTTTGCATGTTAGACGAAGATGGGCGCGCAGAGGTCGAAAGATACCTGGAGAGATTGGAAGAGCAGTTGATTGATCCGCGACCGCAGATCGCTCGCGCCATCATCAAGGACAGGCCAGTGAGAAGCACAAGCATTTCGAGTCCAGCTACCGTGGCCGAGGCTGGGTCGACCATACCGACTGCTAAACCACGGACTTTCCACCCACATAACGACAATGGAATTGCGGCAGAAAGCGCTTTAAAGCAGATGTCACGAGATTTGACAGCGCTGTTCCAAGAACTGTCGATTGTGAATGCTGAGCTGCAGCAGCGGCGCATCGAGGCTACGCATATCCATGATCTTTTCACCACAAAGTGCGAAGGCATGGCGCAACGCATTATTGAGATGGACCACGAAATACAGGAACTGTGAGAACCTTGCCCCCCTAGCGCAAAGGTTGTCCCCATTTGGCTGATTGTAAACAGGCAGGCCGATATAGTTGAAGATACCATTGAGCTCGAAGGTCTCCGCGGGACAGTTCGAGGACTGGAGAGCTGGATCGGCCGATGGCAACGCCAGCGAGAAGTCGTCAACAACGCCTCCGCAAGTCCCTTCTCCTCGTCGTCGTCCTCATCGGCTCACTCGCGAAGCAGATGGAAACCGAAAAAACAGCATGCGGCCAAGGAAAGCGGCGACGAAAACGATCTCGAAACCCTGCTAGATGGTATTTCGGCATGGATGCGGGGGTGGAATGATATAGAAGAAGGCTTTCGTGTGCGCGCTCAACGACGAAAGCTGCGACGAGAGCGACAGCGCAATCCAAACCAGCCCTGACTAGATCGATGTTGAGGGATGAGTGTTGAGTGTTGAGTGTTGACCATGCAACATAGAAAAGCACCAGTCTTGTCAAGATCGACGTATTTAAATGTCAAATTAATTCTTAAAATACAGGTTTTGCACACAGTCACCTGGAATGGAGCATAGTACTCCCATATGTTCACGCCCCGCATGCAGCTAAATCAGATGCTTCCTCCTGCTCGTCGACACGTTGGCGCATGTCTCTCGCTAGGTGGCAACCGACCAAATCCATACGGCCTTTTCAGACGCCGAAAGGGCCGAACGATCTAGATCTGCACTAGCGAGCATACATGTTTCGTGCTGTAAGCTGGGTGTGAGTCTTTCGTACCGCCGTACAGGCTTCGAAAACGCCCGACCGCCATCTGCGCCTAAACAGAAATACCAGAAAAAAAAAAAAAAAAAAAAAAAAAAANAACGAATGAACAAACACCTCCCGATATGCGAAACATATGCCCCGAATTCGCCGCCTGCGCCTAAGGGAACCTGGTGTCGTTTGGCGTTCATTATCAAGCCCACACCGGCTGAAGGTATAAAGCAAAACACGGACTTTCTAGAAAGAGATGTAATGGCAAATTCAATCGAGTCGAGTATAGGGTACAGGAGAGCCCACTGAGTCTTACCAATGGACAGGACGGAGGAGAACGGCGGGGAGATCAGATCCAGTCTGATGTTGACTCATGTATATTTGTCGGGATGTTTCTGAAACTGCAAGCCTGGAGTTGGTGGCACAAGAATCATTCAGTTGCGTTGGCAATCCTTCCTTGTGGGTTTATGATGGCCATCTGCCAATTGACATCAGCGTTGATCTCATAGGTTTGACACTGTTCCAGAACATACCTTTTTTTCATATCCCATGATAAGCTTCTTCCCATTGGTATCCCATGCAAGACTACGGTATGCGGTCGGCTGGGAGCCGTTCGTCCCATTCATCGCTTTCTCTTGGCCCTCTTCTTTCACTTGTTGCGTCGTAGGAGCAACCCATGTGGCCATAGGCTCGTTGCCGCGTTCCGTATTCCAAATAAACAGCCTGTCCGTACTGGCTGCGGAGACAGCATAGCCATCGGGCGAGAAAGCTAGCGCCAAAGCTGGTATCCCAGGAGACAGGAACAAGGTATGAAGACACGTCATGTTCTTCGTTTCGAGGTTGATTTCCCAGATTTTGACGGTGTCGTCAACTGAGGCAGAAGCAAACACGAACGAAGTAGATGCTTGTCCATGTTGCCCTTGTGACTGCGGCTGCGGTTCAATTGCTGTAATGGCTGCGCGATGCGCATCTTCTACGAGGATGTCATGCGTGGGGACCCAGATAGTGGCCGCCGAAGAAGCTGCCGCCACAGCGACTGTGAAACTACCTCTTCTAGCACCCCGCACAAACGACCACTCGGTGGTCGGATTTGGAGACTGGAATTTGTTCACAATATGTATGCTGGAGTCGATTTCGCATTGCCACACCAGTCCTTCGCCTGAGAAAAATACTTGGTTATTGCCGGCCCATGTGATATCGTGGACCAAACCCTCAATTGCTTGATATGGCGGGTACTCTTCGGGCTTGATTGAATCGTCCCACAGAGAGAGCTCCGAATTCTGGCCATTGGAGGCGACTACCACCATGTACGGGCTGCTGGGTGCCCAATGCAAGCCGTTGATCATCCCTGGAGCGGTAGGTAACAGGTCCACCGCATTCCCGTCATGATCGTACATTTGGATTGACGAGCGTCTTTCGTTGTACGTTGCAACGGCCAGTTTCCGGCCAGACGGCTCCCAAGAGAGAGCGGTAACCCAGCTGCCATCGCCTTTGCTGTCATACAACTTCTCACATGTGGGGGAGGTTCCTTCAGGCGCAGCCTGAGAAGGAATTTTCCAGAGTTGGCAGAAGGTATCGCCAGATACGGCGAACACTGAGGGATCGTGGGGGCGCCACGCGCATCGCATCACGTGATCATCACGGGGTACATCCAAGTCGATAATGGACGTGCTAGCGGTCAGGTCGGCGGCTTTGGCGGGCGCAATCTGCACGCCGACACTACGACCTGTAGCCAGCGTATGTGTTGGTGTCTCCTGGTTTTCGGCTTCCGTGGTTTCGGCTGCCTGATCGATCTCCATCTCCACATCACCATTCACATCCGCTGTGTCCCCGGGTAAGGGAGACTTCACTGCCGGGATACCTGCTGTTTGTTCTTGCACTGCGCCGTTAGAATCAATGTCCATTGCGCCATCATCCGCGTTGACTATAGGCTCGGGTCGCTCAGCTTTGCGGCCCTTCTTCGCGTTGGAGACCGGTACTGCATTTTCAGTACTGTGGCCATTCACCGTCGGAGAGTCGCGAGCAGGCTTGCTGGCTGGGGACGTCGTTGTCTCGGCATCAGCGCCGCTGGTGGGCTGTGCTGGTCTATAGCCATCGCGGTTTTTCAGCGATTCTGGGTCCAACGGCGTTGGGCCGAAGAAATATTTGGATGGTGTAAAAGGGACTGGATTGCCCTCCTGTGAAGGACTGTAAGACGAAGAACATAATGATATGCGCGCCGGTGGGAGCGATTGCTCAGGGCATACCTGATCGAGTGATTGTTCTATTTCGTGATACTGCAGGCCCTTCTGCACCAAAGAGACGAGTGCATGGGTTTTGATATGAGACGCAAAAGGCAATGTTTGCGGATTGGCGAGCCATGCGCGTTGTAGCATCACGGCGGCTTCACCATGCCCTAGTAAAGGTTCTGTTAGCCAACACCGAGAGCGTCCGATCTAGTCGGGTCGCAACTAACCGGATTCTTGGAGATACCTTTAAAAACAGGGTCATGTTAGGCGTTTCTTCTGGCGACTAGGCTGAGAAATTGGGCTATAGAGACGTACCTCCATATTAAATAGTTGACGTGATGGGATGTGAGATCCATTATGACATTGACGTTTTCACCCCTGGACGACTATCTCAGTGATTTCGATGCAGCATGCCAAAGCCCAAGCAAGCCGGGCCGGCTAAACGGCGCGCTGAAAAACCTCCACAAGAGTAAGAGAAGAGCGAGGAATCGCAAACAGTCCTTTTCCTGGTATTGACAGTCGGAGGAGGGAGAAGATAGGAAAAGGAAAGTCCGCCAAGCGCAAGTAGAGCTGGGAAAATCTCAGTAGAAATCGCGATTGTCGGACTGATGCGCGCGACGACGGGGAACCAGCGTGGGACCGACAGGCGAGTGGAGTCGTTTCACATCAAACGGAAGGACAGGAATGAGCACGATGCTCAGACGGTCGAAGCTCGAAACCAAAAGCCAGACGGGCCCCGGTGCGACGCTGGCAGTTTGCAAATGAGCGATTCCACGCAGTGACCTTGACACTTGGAGAGAGGAAGAATTGCAGGCCCTGGGGACGGCGCTAGCTGTGGCTTGAGATTGATGCGTGTGCCGTGGCCGGTGGGCCTTGATTTTGGCTCACTAGGCCCGATTGGAGGGAGCCTCTTGAAGACCAGCCAGAAGCAACGACAGCCAATGGTCTGCTCCACGGAGTCGAGTTCCAGCAAAGCGAGCTGGTCGGTCAGACTGGCCGCGTTGATCTAGAAGCTATTATAGAGGGCCTGAGGCGACAAAGACGGGACGAGATTGCGAGATAGAAGCAGAGGTGCATCCCGAGAAGACGCAGCAGAGAAGGAAAGAAACGAAAGGGAAAGCGAAGGGGGGGGGGTTGATCCGCCGAGCGGGTCTAGCGGGTTGCCGTTGTAGCCTTAGCCTTGAGGCCAATCTGCACCTGCGCTCTCTGCCCTTCCTATGCTGTAACCGACCAGCCGTAATCGATGAGCCCATGCGCTGGGAATGTCTGGATGGTGATAGTCTAATAGCTGGTTTGGGCTTTATGGTTTTAGTTCTCTATATACAAACAAGAGTGCATATGGAGGAGTAGTGGCGGTCTTTCATCATTCGCCTACGAGACAGGGCACCCGTTGGGTATGGTGAAGTAACTTGTATAAATCCTATACAGGGGGATATAAGACAAAAATAAACCATAAACCGGGCACATTCATTAGGCACCACACGTTGCATCAAAATAAAACATTGCTTTTCGGGTGTTCAAGAGAATGCAGCCTGTCAACCAATGAGGCAGCGGCACGGGAATTGCTGCCTTGTTGCCTTACGGCCTTACGGCCTTACGGTCTTTCTGCCTGAGGCCAATGCACTGCGGCTCTCCACCAGAGACAGAGCATCCAATCTGGTGAATTCGTGGTTAGGAGGATTGTCTGATCGATCCCTTGCCAGCGCGACTGTCCTGTCAACCAACGTCCTGCGGCGACCTCGACCATCGAGTCGCTTCGCTTTGCTTCGCCTTACGTCGCCTCTGCCCACCATGGCTATTCGAGTCAATATTCCGCCGGCCACCCGCATTCTCCTCATCAGCCAGCTGGCCCTCTCCTTTCTGTACAACATCGCCAGATGGAGACAGCTCGACCTTTCGCCCAACGCTGGCGGTACCCAGAAGACCCCGATCGTGCCGTATCTGACTCTGGTGCCGTCCATGTTCTACTATTATCCCTGGACGCTATTCACCGCTACCTTTGTTGAGCAAAACATTTTCACCGTCCTGTTGAACGGCGCGACCTTGTTTTACGCAGGAAAGTATCTCGAGCGGGCATGGGGCTCTAGGGAGTTTGGCAAATTCATCCTGACGGTCGCCGTCATTCCCAACATTGCGGTCATTCCGATCTACCTGGTCTGGGCTGCACTCACAGGCAGCAGTGTTCGCGGGTACGCTTTCTGGACTCCCCCTGATGACTGTGATACTTCTTGCGCAATGCCGACTGACGATCCCGTTCTTCGCAGTCTGACCCAAATCTGCGGTGGCGTCGCGCTCCAAGGCTCTTTCCTGGTCGCATTCAAACAACTGGTACCCGAGCACACTGTCACCATTCTCAAGGGAATCATCAAAATGCGAGTGAAGCATTTCCCCGCCATCTTTCTGCTCGCCAACTCGCTGAGTGGGATTCTGTTTGGGACCGATACCGCTGCTGTTCTCGCGTGGCTCGGTCTCGTGACGAGTTGGACGTATCTCCGATTTTACAAACACCAGCCCGACCTGACCGGCGCTTCAACCGACGGTTCCGGCCTCAGGGGCGATGCCAGCGAGACCTTTACCTTTGCAAGCTTCTTCCCTGATCGGATACAGCCTCCGATTGCCTTTGTTACCGAGCAAATCTATGCGCTACTCGTCGCAGTCAAGCTCGTCACACCCTTCTCGGCCGAGGATATTGCATCGGGTAATGAACATGCCATTGCCCGAGGACAAGCCGGTCTTCCCTCACTATTGAACAATACCGGCGGAGGTGCGAGGGGAATGGCCAAACGAGAGGAGGCTGAGCGTCGACGAGCCCTTGCTCTGAGGGCTCTGGATCAGCGGCTCCAGGCCGCTACTGCTGGCAAAGCCTCGTCTGCGCCCAGCCATCCAACCCCGTCTTCATCACAAACCGCAGCTCCTACCGTCGAGGCCGGCCAGAACATGCTCGGTGAGACCAACTACACTCCTGATCATTCATGACCTCGGTTCGAATTTCCGGATTTTATGGATCAAGGTCATTTTACCTGTTTTTGTATGCGGAGAACGTTTTGTTATCAAGCAGTGTAAGATGTTCACGTCGGCTTTTCTCTTTTTCGACCACCAAATTTTTCTTTTTCACTTTAGGTTCTGCACAAATTAGTGATGAATTCTCGCATTGTGCATCTTTTGGATTGCATCCGAAGGAGTTTTGAGATACCATTTACCAGCGATGACTGGAGGCGTTTGCCCCGGCCCATTTCGTGTGCCTTTTTCCTTGTTTCGACTTGACAACTGAGGATATCGTTTAGTGTTTGTCCGATAGCTTATGACCTATATATGTGTACAATTCACCTTCATATTGATATTGGCCCCTTTTTCCAAGAAGAAAGAAGAAAGAAATTGCTCTAATTTACAAAACGGCACTACATAATCTTTGATACAGTCAGTACGGGGTATTCTTACAGCTGCCGAAGCTTCTCCACCTCTCCTCTAGCCTCTTGCAGCATGCGTTCTTGATCCTTCTTCGCTTGTCGAATGGCAGCCATCTGTGCCCGATCGCGCTCCGACTTGATTGCCATCTCTTTGAACTTGGCCAACTGCTCCTGCTCCTCGGGCGTGGGTGGAATCTCCTGGGCCCCCGTGGCCTCTTGCACTTTTTGCCAGATTTGTTGGTAGTCTTTATTTTTGGCGTCAATGACAATGGCATGCTCACCCTCGGCGGGCGCAGGCGCGTGTTGGTCCTGGATCGACCGGCTGTGGTGCTCCGTGCTCTTGGGGGCGCCGGCGAAGAAGATGGTGAGCGCAGAGGGGCCGTCTTGGTCGTCGGTCTGTTTGACCGACATCTGAATTGCCGGGTTGTGGTATTTTAGACGCGGTAGGCAGCGACGCCAGAAATGGCGCGCACCTTGGTGTCCGCCTTTGATGTATCGTGCATAAGTCAGGTGTATGCGTGTCACGGCTGGTTGGTCTTTAAGAGAGGTAGTGAGGGAGGGAAGGATGGCGGCGCCGGTGCCAATGCGGACATTGAGAAGACGCTGGACAGGTTTATCAGTTACGGTTCATAGAATCAAGTGAACGGAGAAACATACGGTGTTGAGCTTTCGCATTCGCTTCATTAGGTTGACCATGTTGACTGATGGAAGACGGACGTCTTCCGGAAAACCGTTTTCACTTGCAAAAAAGAGAGACAAAAGCCCAAGCCAGCCAGTAAGAAGGCGATAAGAAAACACTAAGGGTTCAGAGAAATAATCGTGTCAAGCCGGGAAAGAATTGAATAAATGTGAGAGACTAGCGAGTGACTAGCGAGTGCTCTGCGCTTGTTGGATGTCTGGATCGAGTGGTTTGAGCTAACGATAATTTGAAGTCACGTTTGAGACCCACTTTTTCATGAGTCCTTAACAAAGACCCAATCAGAGTGAGGCATTCCTTCGCAAGAGAAGATGGCACTCGAAAACTCCAATTTTATATGCCTTTAATATAATGACTGAGACAGTGCAGATGACGCGCTATAAGTGTATGGCCCTAAAAAAACACTCTAAGCAGTTGGTGCTTGTTATTGATAGGACCCAACTAATTGGCAGTGATCAGGACAGGTTTGTTTCGTTTGCATCATGTACCTCCCCGGAAATCCCGGTCATACTGGTGAATCACTTTTGTTTAGTATCATTTTCTAGTTAACTTTCTATACTGGGCTATCATTGACTTATAATGGAATTTATAGCTGTACTGCTTAAGCGGATAATTCAAATGACTGATCTAACGTATGCTTTGATAAAACTATCCTACCCGAGCCTGAAATTTATATCTTCATAGACCCAAATGGACATTAACGAGATATTGAGATTACCTGCTGCGTAATCATCTTTGGTATTCTTTTTCTAGTAAAGAAGAGAGTGGCGGCACGAAAGCTTTCATACATACAATCATTCAAAGTCATCAGCTCAATACGAGAACAAAAGTGTCTTACCTATCATGAAGGGTTTCCAGCTCCGTAAAAGGTAAATTCTTTCTCACTATCCTCATCCTCAATGAAACCCAAGGCTTTGCGCCAGCACACAACGCGACGGGTACTTGACCGGACAGGGCTAGCATGTTGGGCAAAGACTCGGTGTCGCGATCCAGGACGATGGTCCATTTTCTCGAGCCCCCCCACTCTAGAACAGCTTTAGCAATGCCCATGGGCTGGATCGGGTCTCGGATAGACTAGGGTTCTAAAATTCATGCCGAATTTGAAAGGAACAATGTGTGCACCATGTGCAGATCGCCGCAAGATTGCTCGAACACGAGACACATGTTGCGACCGCAGACTAAGGCCTACATAGTTATACAATAAACCAGACAAGTAACGTCGTTGTGCTGTAATACCATAAGGGACTGGGCTAGCTTCTAACTAGGAGCAGTTATGCTATCTCACGAGATTGCGGAGATAAGTCAGCTGGTAGAAGGTGATGACTGACCGCGTTGACAATGCTGCGAGCCTTTCCAATATCAACTTACCACAAAAAGCCCAAGCAGTGCTGGTTACATTTTCGCCGAATGGGGTCCACTGCTGTCGGTTCTTTCAGAAGGTCCATACGAACCTCGCCAGAGAATTCTGGAGCAGCTTCAGTGGTAATTCAGTTTACAAATACGGGCATGAAACCCGCAAAAAGCACAAGCAAGAGACGGGAAGATGGGAGAAAGTCCGGTGTAGGCAGCAGGTCATAGGCGAAGATGAACAGGTAGTAGATATCCAGGAACCGCTAATCTCTTTTTGGAAGCGCCTAATTGGCAGGCAACAGCCTGGAGAAGATGCGGCTCTCATTGGTGAACTGCATTTAGTGGGGGCATGGGGCGGTGGATGGGGATGGCAAACGATGTCTGTTTATGGAAGTTTTGGGATCTAACTTAGCTCTGTGGCATAGCATATCTATCTGCGAGCCTCGCACCAGCGGGAACATCTGGGCAGCGAAGCCCAATTCGATTTGCCTGCTGCGGTACTTGCTCGCAATCTCCGCTGCATCAGGTGTGCGGTTCTCTGGATAGGGAAGAAACAGTGCTCGCAACAAGGAAGTACATGGATCTCGCAAACCCTGTCTTTATAGCTTCAATCAGGCGCCAAAGTCCTTCAGACATTTTCCCATAGTCTTTTCATTAGATGCACGTAAGAGGATAGCGAGGCGCAATGGGAAACAGGCTTAGACGACGACGTGGCCAAGTTCTGCTTGGTGTGGAACTCGGTCGACTTATAGTATCGTTCGATCCGTTCGATCCGCCTCGGGCGAATTATTAGAGGTGTGCGGAAGGCAATCGTTATAGAAGAAAAAAGAGGATAGAATAGTGTTTTAAGAGATTACGCCAACTCGGTCGAGTGGGTATCTGACAAAAGCACGCCCAATAACTTATTCCAAATACCAAAGGGACTACGTAGCCGCTCGTACGTGATCGAGATGGGTCCTCCGTTCGTGATCGAGAAAGGCGGTCTCCGTACCTCGTACAAAAGCACACGGCTTCTGGTACCATGCTGCTCGGGCATTTAGGCTGTTGTATGAACGCGGTGATGCCAAGCTTTACGTCAATTCTATTCGGGCCTCCATTAATTGCTAGACTCAGCAATCAGGTTCTGAAGGGACTCTAGCATGTGACTACTAGACAGGCATGAATGGTTCTAGACCGCTTCCTGACATGGTCTGCATAAGGAGCTTTTCGAACCCGTTGATGCTTCTGGAGGCCGAGCCTGATGGAACCATTTAAAACAAAAATGAAGAAATGGCACAGGCTATGCTTGCAGCACTATGCAGTCTTGGATACAAATAACCTAGCAATGTAGGTCCCATTTGCCGCCCAGGGGCCCTACTACAAATGGATACCCTCGCTTGTCTCGTCCGCGGTGTTGTCGTCCGATGTCCGTGATCCACTTGGTTACCACTATTTCTCCCCGACTGACAAGGCCTGGCTTTGACAAACTCGGTTTGAATTGGACCTAGATACTAGAGACAAAAGGGTTATACTACAGAGTATGCATGCCAGCAGTTCGTTACCCGAAGAGTATGTGGGTCCAGCCTGCGTTGTTTTCGCTCCCTAATTTACCACCCCGCCAATGAGCGTGCGAAGTGATGATTCAGCTGAATACTCTGAAGAGATCACACCCCCCAGCCCACGATTATAACAACAACAACAACAACAACAAAGAAAAAAAAAAAGAAAAGAAAAGTAGCCGGTTCAACTGGTGTCGCAGTAGCCGCGCGGGCCGTCTGAGCCGCTTAGGTGGTGTACGGTGTGATGGCCTTGGCGATGCCGATCCTCTCTAACCGGAAATGAAGACTGTCCAGGTAGCCGCATTACGTGGCGACCCTGGAATTCTCATAGATCCTCATTGAACGAGAAGAACAAGGGCGCAGCTATAATACACGACGTACCTCGTGCCTTGGTTACACAGGCCTGCCCGGGTATGCGGCGGACCCCAAAGCTGAACGCGGGATTCGAAGCACTAGCGTGTTGAACAAGTCGAACCATTGTTTGGGCGTACCAGCCAATATACACAAGAGTGATCCTCCAGAAAAGGTACGGTTGGAAGATACCTGATGGCTCTCCCAGCATAGACATCAGCGAAACGCCGAAAAGGGTCATAAGGCTAAGCCAAGACCGAAGCGATTTTCGATTGTGCTCAATGCCAATCAAAGTAGCTAACTAAGCAATTAGCCTCGATGCAGAGACGGCAAACGGCTTCCGTTGCCCCGCGGGAAGATCCGTGATGGGTCCAATTCCCCTAAAAGTCCGAACTGACAGGCTCCCATAATTTCATAACTCCTCACTGTACAGAGCATAAGTAAACTAGTTCGTCGACGAAGTGATAGCAATTGGTGGGAGCATGGAATATTTCTCTGCTCGAAAGCCCAGATGCTCAAGTATTGCAAGAATTCAGTATATCGGTATTATCGTCTACGTCCTTGATACACATACAGTAGTGGCGGTTTCGCTGGACATGGGTAATCAGCTTTCATACCAGACATTACTACCTTCAGCATAGCAATCAAAGGGCCATGTGAACTTAGGGGGGGGGCAATGTGCACGTGCGCCGGATCTCAACGCAGAAATCTTCCAGTCTGCAACTAGGATCTAATCAAACTTTAAGGGTCCAAGATGGATTTCTTCTCGTTCCCTGAGTTACAACGATGAAGATAGAGCACGGAAGAGCGGTGTAGAAAAACCAATGGAGACCCGATGTGGCGTTCGACCTGGTAAGATGAATCTCCTCGTGGTACCGCCAAACAGATCTGCAGTCAACATGAAGGCGCGCCTTTCGATTACTTACTATTGTCGTCTTTGCGTTGCTTGGGAAATGAGTGCTTGCATAACCCCCCAATGATCTTTTGCCTGCTTTTACTAACGTACAAGTTATGTGGGTACTAGTTTAGTCCAGGAACGGAGTGAGAAAAGGCTAACCATGGTTTGGATATGGCGCCTGCATACAAAACTGGCTCTGCACAGATTAGGGAATATTATGGCTGAAGACCAAACCCGGCAACATTATTCCAAGATGGGAAACGTAACTTATTTGGCTGCCGATTAGCTCATGCCACAAACCGCTTCACTGCAATCTCCAATCAGCTCCCTTTTGCAGCGTGCCATTCACTGCCTAAACTGCCCTTGTAAAGCAAGCAGTGGATCAGTGCCTGTCTTTGTTAGAGTTTGGGAGCCCCCATAAATAGTGTTGGACGAAGCAATTTCTTGCGCTAACAACCGGCGATTGAGATAGTTTAGCGGTTATCCAAAAATTTTGCATGTATTGCTGTAGGCGTTGCCACATCTCTCTTCTTCTCTGCCTTTCTTTGCCCTTCTCTCTCTGCCTTCTGCTCTGCCTGTTCTTCCCCCTATTTTCTTTCCTTTTTCTTGGCTTTATATATGCCACTCATTCCCTGCCTTTTGTTGTTGGCCTTCTCTCATTCACCAAGCTCAATTCAGTCTTCTGTGATTTTTTGCTGTTCTTGGTCTGTCAAAATGGCTGCCCCTTCTAATGACAATAAGAATGTGTGTGTTGCTTACAAGTCCCATATGTCCTGCTAACTGATATAGGGTGGCCAAATCCCATTCCCACCCTGCCTACCGGACAGTGTCCAGGATTACTTATTCAGAACCCAAACAATGCCCACCGGTTATCCAGAACATCATCCAGACAGCCGTCAATTTTCCAGCCACGGAAACCCACACCCTATCGGTATCTTCGCCGCGCAACCTTCGCCGAACTCGAATATAGATCCATCTTTGCAAGCCGGACATGCCGAGCGACCAACTCTAGGGACAATTGAGAAGTGCTCCACCCCCCTTGTGTTATTTAAGCCAAGTTCCGGCTCTAACAAAATCTCTTCTGGTTAGTGATGGCTCTAGCACGGCCGAGTTGCGCTACGTTTGCCTTTGGGACAGATGTCATCGCCCATTTCGTCAGGCGGAGGAGCTACAAGAACACTGTCGTCAACATTACCTGGCACCTGGGAACACCGCGTTATCGGGATTGCATTCTTGCTTGGTTTGGAAAGCGGCTGGGTTTGGGATATACATAGAAGGGTTCTGGGTACGGTGGAATCAGGGTTTTGTTCCAGGTGGTTCTCGATAAGACGTCACTCCGCTCTACGGGATTAAGGATATCTATTGCTATAGCTCTTACATACTAATGTTTAATGTTTATTGAATCCAGAACAATCTTGTCTCACCTACCTCGTTTCTGACCTACCTCGCTTCTGATGTGTTCTCGTTAGGATGCCATAAGAGGCACTTCCCTATATACTATTATGATCTTGTCATACCAATCATGGAATAGCTTCGTGGCTAGCTCGCACAGCCGCTCTTTCTGAACGTGGCTGGCTTCCCATGATCCATTGCACCGTGCTTGTCATGCTTTGAAACTCCATGTAGATGACTCATCAGCGCCCGAATCCTAAATAACTAATGACTCATTAGCAGCATTGGAACGGGCTCTGCCACGTTCTCGTATCGTGTCCGCCAAACACAAAAGCACCTAAGCCATCTCAAGGACTCACTTTAAGCGTTATAAGCAACGTTCTACAACCTCACTTTTTCAGACGAAGTGTTTTTGCCTACTCCATCTGGTGTTTAAAGTTATAGTTGTTCCTAGGATCAGACTAACCGCATCCGGATTAGCGCCCCATAGAACCTTAGTGCGGGCAACACAAACGCTCGAGGAAAGAACCCCGCCAAAGAAAAAGAGGAAAAATTATATATCAGTTCTCAGACACTGGCTCTCTGGGTTGTCCAGGGCTGATTTCGACTTTGATTGACTTGGGGCACTCTTTTTTCAGGGACTTGTATTGGTCTAGTTTTGCTACAGGCGATCTTTCCCTTCCTCCACACCCCTCCTCTCAACATGGCTGCTGCTGCTGCCGCGGCGGCCGCGCTGGATCCCAGCAACAGCTCCAAAAACACTCTCAAGATAGAGAACGTATGAAAGCTGCTTTTTATTTATTTATTTATTTATTTATTCTATTTTATTTTATTTTTTGCCTTTGTGCCCATAGCCCATCTACCTTTGACTTTTGCTTTTTTATTGGTTTTTGTCAAGTCAAATGAGCTCTGCTAACAAGTATCGGGACGCGCAGTTTGACAAACGAAACACCCTCCAGGCGATTGAGAAAAAGTACCAGAAACAATGGAAGGACAACAAGGTGTTCGAGGTGAATGCCCCTTCCCTCTCCGAAATCCCGGCCGATTCGGTATCCCCGGAAGAACTTCGTCAGAAGTTCCCAAAATTCTTCGGCACCATGGCATATCCCTACATGAACGGCACCCTACACGCGGGGCACAGTTTTACGGCCAGCAAGGTCGAGTTCATGACCAGTGTTGCTCGAATGCAGGGTAAACGGGCGTTGTTCCCGTTGGGCTTTCATTGCACGGGAATGCCCATCTTGGCATGCGCAGATAAATTGAAAGACGAGATCAAAAAATTTGGTACGAATTTCGAAGGCTACCAAGAGGAGGAAGTCGTGCCAGAACAGCCCCCTGCTCCAACACAGGATACTGCCGTGGACCCAACAAAGTTCTCCGGCCAGAAGAGCAAGGCTGCGGCCAAAACGATCAAAGCAAAGTATCAGTTTCAGGTAGGACAGAACCCTCATCCCAAAACGGAGGAGGGAGCTAGAAACTGTGTTGACTGTAATTGATGGGCTAGATTATGTTGAGCATCGGAATTCCGCTAGAGGAGATTCACAAGTTTGCCGATGCCCACTACTGGCTCCAGTACTTCCCACCTCTTGCCATTCGCGACTTGGACAGCTTGGGTGCCAAAATCGATTGGCGTAGGCAGATGGTGACGACTGACGCGAACCCGTACTATGATGCCTTTGTGCGCTGGCAGATGAACCGCCTCCACGAAGCCGGAAAGATCTTGTACGGCAACCGGTACACGATATACTCCCCCAAGGATGGCCAGCCTTGCATGGATCACGACCGAACCGAAGGAGAGGGCATTGGACCGCAGGAATACACAGCTTTGAAAGTTAAAGTGACGGAATGGTCGCCCTCGGCCGCTGAGCTTGTCAAGGGCAAGATCGAGGACGACGCCAACGTTTACTTTGTCCCGGCCACTTTGCGTCCGGAGACCATGTACGGACAGACGGCCATCTTCTTGGGTCCGAAGATCACGTATGGGATTTTCAAGGTCAAGGAAAAGGAGTATTACATCGTCACCAAGAGGGCGGCTTGGAACATGGCCTTCCAGGGCACTTTTTTCGATAGTGACAACTTCCCCAAAACGCAAGACCAGCTACCCTTGGTTACCGAGGCACCAGGTTCTACCTTTATCGGCACGGGTGTTTCTGCGCCTCTTTCGGTTCACGAGACTATCAGAATCTTGCCCATGGAGACTGTGTCCGCAACCAAGGGGACTGGTGTAGTGACCTCTGTTCCTTCGGACAGCCCGGATGACTATGCCACCATTGCCGACTTGGCAAAGAAGGCGGAATACTACAAGATCAAGAAGGAATGGGCGGAGCTTGAGATCCCACCGATTATCGAGACCCCAACCTACGGAAACTTGACAGCCCCGGCCTTGGTCAAACAGTTGAAGATCAACTCGCCCAAGGATGCAAGCCAGCTCGCTCAGGCCAAGGACCTTGCGTATACTGAAGGGTTCTACAAGGGTACCATGCTTGTCGGGGAATACAAGGGCGAAGCTGTGCAAACCGCCAAAGACAAAGTGCGACAGTCTCTCGTCAAGAGTGGTGCTGCTTTTGCGTTCGCCGACCCCTCTGGCAAAGTGGTCAGCCGAAGCGGAGATGACTGCGTCGTGGCTTACTTGGGGCAGTGGTTTTTGAACTACGGAGAAAACGATGCGGAGTGGCAGAAAACCACCTTAAATTATGTCGTGAACGGAATGAACACCTACTCCGCGGAAACACGACACGGTTTCGAGAAGAACCTCTCGTGGTTGAACCGGTGGGCTTGCGCGAGAACCTATGGTCTCGGCTCCAAGCTTCCGTGGGATCAACAGTTCCTGGTCGAGAGTTTGAGTGACAGTACCATCTACATGGCGTATTACACAATCTCCCACTTGCTTCACGGCGACCGATATGGAAAAACGCCGGGTTTGCTACCAGATGTCAAGGCGGAGAACATGACTGACGACGTATGGGACTACGTTTTTGCCCGGCGTGAGCTTGACGACGATCTTGTCCAGAAGAGCGGCATCAGCAAAGACAACCTCCTCCGGATGAGGCGCGAATTCGAATACTTTTACCCTCTCGACGTCCGAGTCAGTGGCAAGGATCTTATCCAAAACCATCTCACCTTCCTCTTGTACATCCACATTGCACTCTTCCCGCAAGAGTACTGGCCCCGCGGTGTTCGCATTAACGGGCACTTGTTGTTGAACGGAGAGAAAATGAGCAAGAGTTCGGGTAACTTTCTGACCTTGAAGGATGCGGTGGAGAAGTACGGAGCGGATGCGACTCGGATTGCTTTCGCTGACGCCGGTGACGCGATCGAGGACGCCAACTTTGACGAGACGGTGGCCAACAGCAACATTTTGCGTCTCTTCACCCTCAAGGAGTGGATCGAAGAAGTTGCTAAAGATGACAAGCTTCGCACGGGGCCGGCTGATAGTCTCTGGGACAAGCTTTTCAACAACGAGCTTAACGTGCTTGTCCGTGAGGCCAAGACTCACTATAGCGAGTAAGAAGGGACCCTCGTCCTCACATACCCATCGATGACTGACTTTGCCCTCTTAGTACCAATTTCAAGCTTGCACTCAAGTCCGCGTTGTATGACTTTGTCGGTGCTCGTGACACTTACCGTGAAGCGACTACGGCTGCTGGAGTGGGGATGCACCGCGATGTCGTTCTTCGATACATTGAGCTCCAAGCACTCATGATTGCGCCGATTGCGCCTCACTGGGCCGAGTACGTGTGGTTGGAGGTGTTGAAGAAGGTATGTCTGTTCGCACAACACATCATCTCGGTCTTTGTACTTAACTCCCGAACAGAATGATACCATCCACCACCAGGTCTTCCCTGAGGTGCCGGAAGGAGACGTGGAGCTCTCGTCTGCCTCGGCATACATTCGTAACACGTCCTCTAGCATCACGTCAGCCGAAGGAGCCTTTGTCAAGAAGCTCTCCAAGGGCCGCAACGTCACCTTTGATCCTCGCAAGCCGAAGAGGATTACCATCTGCGCAGCCAAGAACTTCCCCGCATGGCAGGAGAAATACATCGACCTTTTGCGTGAGTCGTTTGACAGCCTCAACCTTTCGGTGAACGACAAGGAGTTGAACGCCAAGGTGGGCAAGCTCGGCGAGATGAAGAAGGCGATGCCGTTTGTGCAGGGCTTGAAGAAACGTTTGATCAACAACCGAGAGGCGCCCGAGACAGTCTTTAGCCGGAAGCTACCCTTCGATGAGGTTGCCATCCTCCAAGAACTCGCCACGGGCGTCAAGCGCACGACCGGGGCCAAGGAAGTTGAGGTTCTCGTGGTAGACGAAGGCGGCAAGAGTGGCACCGTGGTGGGCACTGGCGAGAAGCGAGAGAACATCCAGGCAGAGAATGCGGTTCCTGGCCAGCCAACCTTTGCATTTGCCAATATCGAGTGAGTTAGACAGGTAGCTAGAAGATGCTCACCGAAAGACTAGTTTTTAGATTGTTTTATATATTCCAATTTTTGTTTTCTTCGTCTGGTCTTTTCCTTTTTTTTTTTTTTTTCCCTAATATAAAGAACAAACATAACTGTTCACACCAACCAACTTATGCGTAGAAACAATGAAAGTCCTTGAACCATTCCTTTGAAGAACATCAACAACCAAGCTACCCAGTTAACATAAAAGCCGACCCTAATCACTAACAAAACCTACTTGGATGGCGGGGGGCTCCTTTCCCAATGGCGGATAGCGCTGGATCAATGACCTCTGGCTGGGCCATTGAGGCCTGACGTGGGTCGTTTTAATCGGGCACGTTCATTGGAGAAGAAAAGTGATTCTGTCTGGAGTTATTTTGGCAGATGATGGCGCAATAGATATACCTAGAGCGTAGTTAAGACGGGGAGATCGTTTTGGAATTGTACACCATATACCTTGTATTGAGCGGCATCACAAAGCAGAGCGTTGTATGTAGGGCCGCTGGTGACGTTCGTCATTGTACGTACCGGGCGAGCTCCACCCGCCCGTCACCGCGCGGCCGACGGCGCTCAGCCACCTGCCACTTCTCCTCTCTCGCTCTACTCTTTCCCTCTCTTTTTGTCACCATCTCTCCTTTCTTTCTCCTCTTTCTCCTTTCTCGCCATCATTGAAACCATCCACAAGTCCCTCCCATCACTCGGTTGCCGATTCTCCGTCGCTTATCAGTCGCGCGCGCGAGATCTCTCTGCAGGAAATCGTCCGGCCCCTTACTTCGGCTGTCCGGCTCGCCCGTCTCGTCCACCGTGCGCCCCAGGCAAATCTTGAGGTGGCGTAACTCGACTCGTGCCAACCCACGCTGTCTATCATTAGTTTCCGATTATCTGTCAGACACAGTCGACAACCTCGCACCGGAGCTGGTAATTTTTGCGCCCAGTGAATTAGAAACAGCAGTTGCTTCTCTTCTTCTTCTTCCCTCCTATCCCGCGCGGCAGCCTTATCTGCTGTTCCCTCACAGACACAGCCGCCAACATGTCGAAAGTCGTTCGCAGTGTCAAGAATGTCACGAAGGGCTACTCGTCGGTGCAGGTCAAAGTGCGCAATGGTATGTGACTGTAATGCTTGTTGCTTGTATTACGATGTTGCTTCGGCGATGCGTTCTTCTTGTAGTCTGCTCTCCTCTCTTGATGCTCCCGACTAACCACTGGTACCCCGCATACAGCTACCAGCAACGACCCCTGGGGCCCAACGGGCACTGAAATGAGCGAGATCGCTGCGTTGACCTTTAGCAGGTTTGTTGGCCGTTCCATTAGCCATTCTCATAGCATGAACGGCGAGATTAGCTGACCGGGCTGGTGATCTGTTCTAGCCCGACCGACTTTTACGAGATCGTCGAGATGCTCGATAAGCGACTAAATGATAAAGGAAAGAACTGGCGTCACGTGCTCAAGTCGCTAAAAGTTCTAGATTACTGTCTTCACGAAGGTTCGGAGCTGGTGGTGACCTGGGCCCGGAAGAACGTCTATATCATCAAGACCTTGCGCGAGTTTCAGTACACGGATGACGAGGGGCGCGACGTTGGCCAAAACGGTAAGTCTTGTTCAGGCCCATTCGGAAGATCAGGACATTTCTTTACTAACACGAGAGACTAGTGCGGGTGTCGGCCAAGGAGCTCACGGCTTTGATTCTCGACGAAGACCGGTTGCGGAGCGAGCGATCTGACCGGAAGCTGTGGAAGTCTCGTGTCAGCGGTATTGATGAGGGCGGAATTCACGGGTTTGGAGGGGCTGATGCCGGCCGTCGGCCTGACCGCGAGAGGCACAATCGCCGGCGCAACGACGACGAAGATGCCGAGTATCGACTGGCTATCGAGGCTAGCAAGCACGAGGCCGAAGAGGACAGGAAGCGACGGGAAATGGCAGCCAGAACCGCCGGCGGCGATGATGACGATGATCTGGCCAAGGCGATCAAGCTGAGCAAAGAGGAGGAAGAACTTCGCAGGCGCGAGCTGGAAGAGAGCAATGCTCAGTCCTTGTTCGACGACACGCCGGTACAACCGACCCAACCGCAGCCGACCGGTTTCAACCAAGGTTATCAGCAACAGCCCGCGGTGGACTGGTTCGGTAACCCTATCGATCCTCAGCAGCCCCTGACGACCGGCTATCTGAATAACCAGTACGCGCAACCCACCGGGTTCCAGCCTCAACAAACCGGGTTTCCTGGTGGTTACCAGGTCCAGCCGACTGGCTTCGATCCGTCTCAGCAATTCGGCCAACCCCAGAACAATTTTTATCCAAGTCAGAACTTGCAACCCCAACCAACTGCTTTCAATAACAATAACCCGTATGGGACCACCGGCGGCTTTGGCCAGCCCCAGCAACAACAACAGCAGCAGCAAGACAATTTCCTGCAGCCTGGGTCTCATAACCCCTGGGCAACAAACACCCAGCAGCAAACGCTCGATACTCTCAAGCCCCTGCCCACTGGCTCAAACAACCCATTTGCTTCATCCATAAACCGGCCAGCGTCGCAGCCAGCCAGAACCGGTCCTCCGACTCTGAGCACTTTGGCAGAACAACAAGCCACCACTGCATTCAGCAACCACCCATCCTCTCCCAACCCGATTGCCCATTACCAGGTCCCCAATTCTGCCCAACCGACGGGAACACAAATGCCGAAACGCGAGGAGAACCAACAGCACGCTCGTCTGAATGCTTTGCTTGCTAGTGGCGAGGGCCAGGATACGTTTGGCAACGTCGGTGATCTTCGTGTGCCTTCTCATCACACATCTGCCACCTTCATCAACTCTGCCGGCCAAGGAGGACTGCAACGGGCGCATACTGGAAACAATCCGTTTTTCACCCAGCAATATACTGGCGTGCCTCAGCACACCGGGTTCGGGCAACAGAACAATCCTTTCGGTGGTCAACGGACCCAGCAGCAACAGGGCGGAAGCTTGATTGATTTGTAGTCGATATCCTTTCTCCTCTTTGTTTGTCTCGCTCATTTCAAGAACCCAAATTTTCAGAGATGCATGCCACAATTTAAAAAAGATTTCTGTGCGATGGGACAGGTATAGGGGCAATTGACAGATCATCAATATAATCAATATCCCCCTCCTTTCACCTGCATCACAACTTTCTCTCTCTGTCCGTCCAATCGTCTCTTATCACTACCATACTGTTCTGTCTCAATTCGATAACTTTGTCACGCTTCCGTTGGTTTGATTATTGTATTCTTTCATGTTCATGTATTCTGTTCTCGGACGTTATTATTATTCCCCCATAAGCCCTTTTATTTTTGTACCTTTTCTTCATTGTTCGCTTTCGACGTTTGTTAGGCGTTACATAGGCGGATTAGCATATCTACAATCGAGTTGGTTGACAACATCAACGACTCATCGATTCGGGGATATCTATTATTCTATTATACATTCAATAGTGGTTTTTCTTTTCGATGATAAGATAATATACATAAACCCATAAGGGGGAGAGGGAAGTTAATAACATGATACAAGAGAAAGATCAGTTCCCACCACCCATAGTCCTCTTTACATGGCTGATGTTCTGTCTTCGCGGCCGGTGCGAACCAGAGGTGAGCCGCCCCTTGCGTTTTTCGGATTTGCGCTTGTCGCGAATAAAGTTCCATATCTCGAGCGGCGGGCGCGCCGAAATGTGTTTTCCGAGCGGCGAGAAGATTTCGACTTGCGGGAGCTTCGGATCATTATAGTCTCCTTTGGTGTTACGGATTTGGCCCGTCAGCTCGATCCAGCCACATCCTTCAATGAGAATGTCGGTTGAGAAGACCTTGTACGGCAGCGCGTCAAGGTCTGGTTTGACGCCGTGGTCCTCCCATTTCTTCTTGATGAGGCTGGGCAGATGAGAGGTAGTGACATCGGTGTTGAGCGTGAAGAGGCCCGCGGATCGGATCGTGCCGTCTTCGAGGAACTCGGGCTTGATAATGCCCGTGCCCCGGTCACCACCGCCGGTGTTGTATTTGCGCTGTCCCGTTTGGATCTCAATGGCCTTGTCGGTGCGCGTGACGTGTGTTTCGAGGGGAATGAAACATGCCGCCAGGATGGTGCAGTCCTCCTGCGGCGTAATTCGGATCAGTCCGCCGCCGATGAGGAGGGATTGTCGGGCCGCGATGGTGAGCTGTTCTGCCGGGTTGACCCGTTTCGTCATGACCAGGTCGGCTTTGTGTTCGTCCAAGACAAAATTGGGGAGCGTGCTGCGGTCGAGGCCCGGCAGGTCGATCATTTCGCCGCGTCCGTGGCCAAAAGGAATTCTTATGGGAGACACGGTGGTGCCGGGGAGACTGGAGATGACAGGGAATGTAGGGTAAAGTTCTTCGCGAGGCGCCGGCGGGATCAGACTGTTTTCGTTTACAAGCAGTTGCTGCTCGTTGGAAGGAAATTCAGTGGCCGATAATGCTCCGTGTTCTTCTCTTTTCCTTCGCTCGTATAATGCGGCAATCTTCTCCAGATTCCTTGAATCCTTAGGGAAACATGACTCGATAAAGTTGCTCTTGCCGACGTTTGCCTTGCCAACGACCCAAATACCTCCGCCATGTTTCCGGATCTCTTCCTTGACCTGCGAAGTCCACCACCCGCGGTGAGCACTGATCATATGCACACTGCCCAGGCGGACATCCTGTTGCCTGAAGCCCATGGCTTTCAGAATGATGGCTCGAATACGCTGCATGAGAGAATCGACCTGTTCCTTCGTCGGGGCTAATAAGTCTGACCGCGTGATGACGAAGCTGATTGTCGGCATTTTCTTGCCGTGTTTGTATTTCTCTGTCTTTGCACGTCGATTTCTTGACCTTGGGTCCTGGAGCTCCAAGGCGTCGTATATGCCTGATATCAAGGACATTGGGAAGTCGGCCGCGTCAATTATGTGGTAGACTCTATTTGACTTATGCGGCGACTCTTCCAAGTAGGCAGCAATAGAGTCGATGCTAGGCGACGGCGCAGAGACGCCTTTGTTATGGTACAAGAGATCATGGCAACGGTCACAGATCTGGGCCGGGGGCGTCGAAGCCCGGATGAATTCTGTGGCAGTGACAGGATCAAATGCAGCGGGACCTTCCTTTTGCCCTTCCAAAGCGCCGTCGGTTTCAGCCGTTATTGCCTCTCTATCCGCTTCCTCGCCTTCTTGGTTGCGTTTCTGCGCAGCTGAAGCTTGCGCCCTTTTGTGCTGCACCTTGGTCCATAGCTTCTTCACTCTCCTTTTCGACAAGTCATAAAACCCAGGCTCCGTAGGCTCTACCGTCTGTGAGTAAGCGCCACATCCGGGACAGCACATTGGTAAGACATCGGGAGCCAGCGAGATTGATGCCCGGGGCGTCGGCGGAGAGGCAGAATCTTCGCTCGGAGGGTGTTCCGCACTGGCAGCTTCAGAGGACAGCACTGGGGCCGAAGAGCTCACAGCAGAAACTGTTTGTGATTCTGACTCTGCGTCGAAATGTTTATGTCTGCGTGCACCGAAGGATGACTGCTTGGCATATTGGCTGGACAGCTGGATATGCGACGGCCATCGTGTTGACGTGCGTATGGTTCGCGATCCCTGGCATCGGAGTTGAGAACTCGCTTTAACGTAGTAGTACGATCTCGTGAAGCACGACAGAGATCTGGGAGAGCACTCACGACACAAAAACATCGTGTCAGCGGGCGTTACTTGACAGAAATATGCTTCGTTGTTTTTGCAGTTTTATGCCTCGAGCAGCATGCTTGGTTCATGCGCGGAACCGTAAAAAAACCTATTGGGGGACGATTACATCATGACAGATCTGGTTAGCGCAGGAACAATTCATGTGATTAGATGTAGTAAAAATATTGAAGCAGCTCATCATAAAAAATAAATTGAGCCCTGAAAAAAACTAATATATACAATTCATAGTGCGCTCCGTTATCCATAAAGCATTACCTGACCATATTTTCAAAGGCCGAAATTATGCGCGCGCTTTTCCCTTCCCTTTCACATCCTCCTCTTCCTCGTCACTGCTCATAAATTCGTCGTCTTCGTCGTCAAAACCAATAAACCTGCGCGAAGTAGCAGCTGGCTTGGGCAAGGATTTTGACGGACCTTCTGTGGCTCCTTCTATTTCTTCTTCCTCCTCTTCGTCCACGCTTTCGCTCCCACTTTCCTCGCCACTCGAGCCGTCACTGGCACTCGTACTCGAGCCACCCATCAGTATATCGCGTAGGTTATCCTTCCACATGCCGTCCTTCATAGCGGCTAGAACAGCCTCCCTAGCCTTTTCACTTAGTTCCTCCTTGTCATCGACCCACTGGCCGTCCAACTTGCTCTTCCCGCTACCGTTCTTGATCTCATCGGTGCGCTTCTCGGCCATCTCGACGATGGCTTCCCACCTTCGTCGCCGCTCTTCTTTCTCTTTCTGATCCATTTCTGGCTTCACGGCGAGGTATTCGGCGAGGGCTTTGGCCTCGTTGACCGTGCGCAGACGCCGGCCGTCGAGATTTCGATTCGATCCATTGTTGTCACCCTGATTACGTTTGCGCTTGCTGGACATGCGGCCGCCGGCGGCACGTAGCTGAGATCCAAAACCTCCCTTGCCTCCTCGTAGAGGCACGGAGAGACGAAGGGAGAGAAAGGAAGATTCGAGGTTGGATGCATGTGGAGTGGGAAGGAAGGATGAAATGAGCGCGTTGGAAGATGGAAGTAGCTGTTTGTTTCCAATTGTGGTGAGAGTGAGCCCGTGTGCAGCGCGCTTTAACGATTCCGGCAAATATGATTCTATCTTCTCAGTGAGATCATTCACGGTCGACGTTGATGGGACTGAGAGTGATAGCGTCGGTGGCAACGAGAGTCCATGAAAGGACGAAAGTAGGATGTTAATATTTTCGGGCGTCATAGTGTAGGATTTTCGGTGCTCTCAGATTATCTGATGACCACACTTTATACACAGGGAAAAGGTAGTTAGTTAAACGCTAGATAGTCGAGACGCTGTCGCGGTTGAAGTTATCGCGGGATCGCCAATGCCAAGATCGATCGGCATATGGCACGTGACATGAAAACATTATCTTATCGATAGACAGTCATGTGACCTCTATCAGATTTGGATGGCGATTAGGGCAAACCCTCTAGCGACTCGCACTTTTCCTCAGCGGAGATGGGAGATCGAGCGCCTTGAGAACCAACCACAATCACCATCCAATAACATCTCTGGGCATCGTCAAAGCGATTCCACGAAGAGCAACAGGAACTCGCGACAATGTACGTTTTGGCCTTTGATTATATACCTTTTACATAAACTAATTGACGCAGGCTTATCCCCAAGGCCGACCGCAAGAAGATCCACGAGTACCTCTTCCGTGGTGCGTATCGATTGCGAAACGAAGAATGAGAGCCGGACAGAGAGTGCTGACAATGGAGAACAGAGGGTGTGCTCGTGGCCAAGAAGGACTTCAACCTTCCCAAGCACGGTGACATCGACACCAAGAACCTCTATGTATGTCAGCGATTTACACATTCGTGATGGAGAAGGACATAAGACTAACATGTGACATAACACAGGTCATCAAAGCTTGCCAGTCCTTGACTTCTCGCGGCTACGTCAAGACTCGCTTCTCGTGGCAGTACTACTACTACACCCTTACCCCCGAGGGTCTCGACTACCTCCGCGAATGGCTCCACGTTCCTGCTGAGATCGTCCCGGCTACCCATATCAAGCAGCAACGTTCGCACGCTCCTCCCCGCGGCATGCTCGGTGGTGAAGAGCGTGAGCGCCGCCCCGGTGGCCGTGGTGGCCCCCGTGGTGACCGTGACGGCGGTTACCGCCGCCGCGAAGAGGGTGGAAAGGAGGGCGGTGCCCCCGGCGAGTTTGCCCCTAACTTCCGTGGTGGCTTCGGCCGTGGCCGTGGTTCTGCTCCCCCTTCTTAAAAGCAGAGAAACTAGTCACATAAGACTGTCACGACTGTTTTTTTTTCCGGACATTTGATTGTGCGAGCTAGAAGCTCGATATGGTTCCGAAAAGTGCTGTCAACGAGAAAAGGAAAAATATAATGGGGTTCACGATGTCCTGGTGCTTGCTTTACTTGGATGTGTAGCTAGATATAATGGGAATAATTCGGATCCTCTAAATTTGCGCTTCAACTTATATACACGTAGTGCTATCTACAACGAGGTGGAGTAAGTGTCACAAAAATACAAACTACTATAGAAACCTTTTACGGTCATAACGAACAACGGCCTGCAGTAATACCGAAGCCCCAGTTGCGCAATCGTCCGCCGAGGTAAACTCCTCGGGGTGGTGGCTAACACCATCTTTGCAGGGCACAAAGATCATGCACGTGGGCACCACCTTGGACGTGAAGACACTATCATGGCCGGCACCGCTCATCATCGTCCTGACCAGTGACTTGGGATTTGCCGCACCGGCAGGGTCCTGCGCGCAAACTGCCTCAGCAGAGGATTGGACGCACTCGATACAGTCGTCATGGAACTTGACAGCCGGAGACTCAAAATCAAGCTGCCAATGAACACGACATGGCTTGCCAATTTCTTTGCCCTCCTCGGCTGCGATGGCATCAAAGTCCTCCTGCAGTTGGCGAGCAACAATATCGACTGCAGCAGTTTCGGGGCCCCGGATGTCGAGGCTGAAATTAACCAGGCCTGGGACAGTGTTGACGCTCCCTGGGCGCGCGTCCACAATGCCAACGCTTGCCAGGCAGCCATGCGCCGATGCAACCTCTCGTGCTTTGACCATCATTTTGGCCGTGGCGTACATGGCATCCGCACGGTGCTGGAATGCGGTGGTGCCCGTGTGAGAATCACGTCCGGTGACTTGAAGCTTATACCATCTATATGCTTGGACGGCGGCGACGACGCCGATGCGCTGGCCAGCAGAGATAAGATGCGGGCCTTGCTCGATGTGCAGCTCGAAATGTGCGGCCATGGGCGTGGCAGTGTGTGAGCATGGTGTTTCCCCTCGGTATCCGATCTTGTCCAGCGCAGATTTTACCGTTTCCGGGGCAGATGCAGCAGTAGGGAGACTGGCAACGGTGGGAACTTCTTCAAGGTTATATGCTTTCTCAAGTGGGATTTTCCCAGCCCAGACCCCGGAGCTCATCATGCTCAAGGGAAATCGAGCCCCTTCCTCGCTAGATGAATCAGTCCCATTCAGCAGTGTTAGAAGTAAGAGCTAACTTACTTGGTCCAATTGACTACACCAACACCACCCTCGGTCTCAAGGCCCAGATCGACCATCGTCTTTACAGCTTCAACACCAGCATGGACCCCGAGAATGCCATCATATCTACCGCCTGTCGGTTGTGTATCGAGATGGCTTCCCATAAATGTAGCAGGGACATTAGTCCTGCGTCCAGGGCGCACCGCAAACATATTTCCCAGCTCATCGATAGTGACTTTGCAGCCCAGTTCGGACATGGTCTGCTGGAACCAGTCGCGCGCCAGCTTATCCTCTTGTGACAGACTGAGACGCTGCATACCTGTATCTGTGGGATTCCTTTGGTCGTTAGCGGATAGGTATGATGAGTGAGTTGAAGAACAAACGTACGGTCCCCAACGAACTCCGGGACCCCATTGGCAGGTATAGTGTAGATCTTTGGCCAATCGGTCTCGGTCGACTTTCAGAGCACACACCTGCTCTTCCGATAAGTCGATGGTAGACTTGTGTGCTCGAGATAGCGAGGAATATGCTTGACGAGGTACGGCCACACGAGATCCAATGTGTTGTAGACAAGGGGGTTGTTGTCCGTTGAATAAGCGGCTCCTCGAGAAGGAGAATACTCTAGCAGCCATTTTTTTTTACAACTTGTTGATCCGCACGTGAGGACAGCTAATGGACAAGAAAATGCTAAAATATATTTGGAGGTTTAGTGAAGAAACAGAATGTTGCCCCCGTCTAAATGACGGCCGCGCCGTATTTTCGGGGTAGCGATAAGGACGCCGTGCGGGGTTTGGAACATAAAAGCCCCATTGTGGAGAAACGCAGTAGTGTCGGTGTACCTGTAAATGCTGCTATATTTCCGAAAAGTACTTCTAACGGAAGTCTCTGTGTGATGTTGCTAATCCATTTAAATCAACAAGTCAATGACTTTACAACTTGGAGAGATACTGGCTGGCAGATGAAGAAAACGGTCATCTCCATCCATAGTACACTCACGACAAGGGGGTTCAAAACCACTGTCTTTCCCTATCTATAAACCCACCAACAACATATTAGCTGCCAGAAGAGACATCTTCTTTAGCAATAATATTGCAATTTTGGACATCACCATGAGTGAACACCGACTTGCGCTCAATGTCGAAACGTCGTTATCGAAAGAATGGAGCAGTTTTTAGTAGTACTGCCGTAGTGACGAGCAGAAAATTATGATTTACAAAATTGCTTCACCAAGGGCTTTATCATCATGCTGTCACATAGTTAGACGGCGGAATATATCACCTAGCTGTCGTTGTATCGCGAAATGATCTTGGTCGAGCAGGCTGGGCCTTCCATGAGTCAAGATGGTGCCCAGAATGTACGACAGAAATAGGATACGGAAAAAGACCAAGTGCCATCAGTCATAGCACGGGCCACAGAGTAGATATCAGGCGCGTGATTCAAGAAATTATTGCATGCTGATGTACTCTGTGTAATTGTCGCCTGCAATCACGACTATTGCAATAAGGTCTTTATCACATTGGACCACCACCCCTCTGGCATGGCTCTCCCAGATATTCGCGGGGGTCCAAAGCAGTCTTCTTAGACAACATCAGCAAAATATCCAGTACTGTTCGGTTCATCTCCTAGCAAAACGATCACTTGCTTTGAAGGTGATAGGAACCGTAGCTATCTCCACGACCTCGAGGTGAATTCAATTCAGGGTATCTGTATTCTCAATCATTTTCTTTTCCTTGACGGTTCTTAGTCCCACCACTACGTCAATTCTACGAGTATCAATCTTCGTGATACGCTGACAGCAAATTAATTTCCGATTCGTTTCTCTAAAAGCATCATGAAGGCCGTTTCAACACAAGAAAACAGTTTCCCGAGCAAAGATATGCAGTTAAGGAGATTCTCGAGGCATATGATATCTACCCACAGCCAAAAGTAATCGTCCCCCGCCTCACAATACTACGATACCAGGTCATGCTGCCGACATTGAGAATCTCGAAAAATATTCTTTCCATGTTTGACCATCAGTGGTCAAAAATCTGCGAGGCCTCCACCCGATGGTTTTTCACGTCCAGCGCTGCTGAATCCAGCATCGCCCTCGCCATCTTCGATCCGGTTCAATCATTCTGCAAAAGATATCCAATCATACCATTGTTCAATAACAGGCTGACTAAACACAGGCGCTGGGGCTCCCAAATCGAGCTGAGGATTCGTTGTCTGGTACGACTGCTTCATACAACTATCTTGCTGAGTGGTTCGTTGCTGTGCATATTGTTTATTGTCCATGACAAGTGAGATGCTGCATACAGTGGCTCAATGAGCAGCTGAGGACGCGGGGAAGGGAAGCCCCACTTCTCATCAGTCGACCGGACGATGTCATCAAGCTCCTCCTCTCCTCCCGAATTACTTCTTGCTATTCTTTTTCCTGATACTCTTCACCTCGTCCAACGAAATCCGCACGTGTCTCGCAACCGTATCAATCATGTCGTCCGCAGCTTGCATTTTCTGCAAGATCATCAAGGGTGCGTTTGGGAGTATCCTTTAATGAGCGTGTAGTCGTGTTGTTGTTGACCGGGTACCACCCCCCCTTTCGTTGAACAGGAGACATCCCCTCGTTCAAGCTCTTTGAGAGCGATAAGGTGTTTGCTTTTCTCGATATTCAGCCATTGAGTCGAGGACACGCTGTACGTGTAGAGCCAAGCCGTCCAAGATTGAAGCAAGCTTCTTAAGACTAAATTCGAACCTAATTAAAAAAAAACAGCTCATCATTCCGAAGCACCACGGCGCGAAACTCGTGGATATCCCAGATGATAGCCTGACTGAGATTCTGGTACGCTTTTATACTTACTCTTCAAAGTCCTACACTATTCCTTAAAGGTGCAATTGCAAATGTCGATTTTGCGTACCTTGAGGACAGGCACAAGCACAACTCCACACATTCGACCCGCAAAGTCACTCGGCCATATGGTTGACAGTCGAAACTAATGAATCGCACTTACAGCCCGTTGCAAAGAAAATCGCCAAAGCAACCGGTGCTGCAGATTACAATCTGTTGCAAAACAACGGTCGCGCTGCGCACCAGGTTGTCGACCATGTAAGCTGCCCTATTGTTCTTAAAGATTTTTTTTTTTGTCTCGCGGACAGCCTGCTTAACTACATGATCCTCGGTTTAGGTCCACTTCCACGTTGTAAGTTTTGTTTTTTTTTTCTTGTCCTTTCTTTGTTGTAGTCCCTTGTCGATTCTCCTGTTCTAATCAATGCAGATCCCAAAACCAAACGAGGCCGAGGGATTGGGTATTTCGTGGCCGGCTCAGACTACCGACATGGAAAAACTCAAGGCTCTGTTTGAGGAACTGAAGAGCAAGATGTGAATTGGTTCTTTTCAGTCAGCGACAAATACGATATTTACCATGGTTCATTGACACAAGAACTAATATAACGACCAATTCATGTGTGTTTATAACGAGTCTTTATAACGCCACATGTATCGTTGTAGAGTAGTGTAGTCTTTACCCTGTTCTATGGCTCTAGAAAACATATACACAAGAAGATTCAGCCCAGATGTTGACGATGACAAGAAATACAATAGCCGAAGACAGCATGGCACCAAAAAATAATGACTACAGAGGGAAAAACAAAATGTATGCTAGTTTGCGGCGACAGCAGGCGTCGTCTCTGATGCAACGGCGCTGTCAATCTTCTCTACTTGGTCACCTCCGTTGCCGTTGACAGCGGTGTCTGGTTTGTTTTCCTCTGTTGCTGGCGCAACACCTCCGTTGACTTTCTTCTCTGCGGGGTTTTCGGGGTAAAAGTTTACAATGCCGCCGCCCTGGATGACCCCGGACCGGTCGTAGAACGAGCGCGCGCGGATATAGGGATCTAGTTCCCAGTATCCCCTGTTGAGCCGTCCGATGATTTCCTCGCGCTTGGGCGCCACCGCTTCGACGGTGGTTTTGTCGTCCTTGTAAGAGGCTTCGATCCAAGTCTTGGTCGCTTCTTGCAGCTCTTCGACGATGCTCTTGTTTCGGGCCAGAAGTTCATCGCGCTTGGCTGTATCCTTGAGTGTGTCGTTTTCACCGGGTTGCTGCTCGATGTATTCGTAGTTGTAGTCCTCTTCGCCGCCGAGTTCCTTGATGATTCGCTTGCGGTCGATAAATACTTCTAGATCCTCAACCGAGTTGGTGAAGTGGACTTTGGCGGCGACCACGGGGTCAAGCCAGCCCTTGATGACCTTCCAGATACCTGCAGTAAATTAGCTTTAGAACATCGTGCAGATTGTGCGGAAAACAACTTACCAGAGAAAATCCATGGCGCCTGGTGAATCAGCACAGCACCAAGAGACTCGGGGTAGTTAGCCTCGAAGCATTTGATAATAAACTTGACAGGTGTGTAGTCCTGCAAAACCGTTAGCAACAAGCCTTTGTATTTCCCTTAGGGATCTCAAAAAAAAAAAAAAAAAAAAAAAAAAAAAAAAAAAAAAAAAAAAAAAAAAAAAAAAAAANAGAAAAAAAGAAAAAGAAAAGGAGACGGCAGTCTTAACATACCATGTTGGCAAGCGTAAATCCGGTCATGTCGAAAATGATCACAGCCGTCTCGACCGGGCGAGGCAGCATCAGTCTGGCAGTCTCAATCATGTGCACAGTGTATCGTTCAACACTCTCCCCGACCTGGGCGCCAATCTTGTGCATGCGCACGCGGATAAGACACATGGGGCGCCCTTGCTTATCCACGCCGTGGATGAAACTCTTGCCCATGCGCATCTGGGCCATGAAATCGGCACCGATCCTCTTCTCTGTGGGATCAGAGCCTTCCGACTGCTCAATGGCGCCGGCCTCGCCTTTGAGCATGATGTCGTCATCAACATGCATCTCGCTGAGACGCCAGCGGATAGTCGAGACCAGCATGACAATGGCCTTGTTCACGTCCCATTTCCGGGCGCGCAGGAACCGCAGTAGAAGTGCATCGGGGTGGTCAGACTTGACCATATTCCAGAAGGTCTCTCCCAGCTGGTCAGGCGGCAGATCAGCCAGGGCCTGCTTGAACTCCTTGTTCTGACCGTACTTGTCGTCAGCGTCAGACAAAACGACGTTGCCGAGACTGGCGGTGGTGCTCTCGACCGAGGGTGCCTCCTCTTTCTTCGCGCCGCCCCAGCCAAAGAGACCGCGGCCTCCCTTCTTCTTTTTGGCATCGGTCGGGCTTTCCGCAGTGGTGGTGCTGGCCACCGAGGACCGCCTCTGGAGCTCGCCGGCCTCGAATTTGACGCCGGTTAGACGGAAAAGAACGGTCCACATCTCCTGCAGCTTCGCCTCCTGCTCGGCGGTGAGGTTCCCGACATGGCCGGGCTCGACCTGGCTGGACGACATTTTGAGGGTGTTAATGGGACCGAGATAGTTGTGATCCGGGATCTGGGTGTTGGAGTCGGAGAGAGAGTCCGGGGAGCGGCCGTCGTCGGGGTTGCTGGAGAGTATTAATTGAGTCGCTGTCGCGCCGCCAAGAACCAGGGCCGCTAGAGCAACACCCCAGAGATATGACGCCTGCCTCGGCTGAAAGCGAGCGGGAGTAGCAACGGTGGGGATGGTGTGAAATTGGCTGTGGAGGAAGCGCCTGCTAGTGCTGGCAAAGGACGATTGCGGGGGAGGGGATGATGCTAGCCTCAGAGCCTGTGAAAGGGGCTGTTGTACGAACAGTCGAGATCGCAGTTGCAGACGCAGAGTGAGAGAGCCACAGATTGCCGAGTGGCGCCCTTGCATTCCACGCATGTGCTGTTTTCTGGGGCGAAAGGGGGAGGGGGAAAGGGTGAAACGGGGAACTAAAACTGGGGCAGAAGCCAAATCTCTGTGCCTTGCAAATTCCCAGCCAGACACCCAGCAGTGTTTCCTTGACTTTTTCCCGCTTTGTCTGTTTCTCTGCGTGCGGCGGCGAGCGTGGCCAGGGTGATCCGGGCTACTAATCAACTAATTTGGCGGCGGCTTAGGCCGGGGGACGCGCTGGGAGATGGCGATAACGTGCGGGGGGAGAAACGCCCAGCGGCCCAGTTAAATAGCGCGTGTGTCGGAAACCCGTGGGCGCGCGGCGATGGATCAGCGGCCACCAGCTTGTCACTGGCCCAGCGGGGGCGTCAGTGGTGCGCCAATGAGCACTGGACGCTGGATGAAACGGTTTATTTAGGGCGTTATGACAAGGATGGACTTGGAGTGAAGCTAGAAGTGCGATCTCGACGAAGGTTGGAAGGGGAATGGTTGAGAGGCGGAACGGGCGTTCATATGGCCTGCGCGGGCCAGCCAACTGCCGAGGCTAGTCTCACCGCTTTGGAACTGCCGCGTCAACAGTTCAACACACATTGTGGCCCCGCGACATCGACCGCATAAGCATCGTTACAATACTTCCGGCCACACGACTCCTTCTGTGGACGGATTCACCTTGGAGCCCGTCACGATGGACCGCTCATCGTCGCGTCCTCGGCCTACCTCGCGCCCGACTACGCCATTGCGCCCCAGCTCGCGCTCGTCCATTCGCGATTCGCACGGCTTCGGCGCCAGTGGTGGTGGCAGCGTCCTGGCCGAGCCCGCGATCAACGCGCTGGAGCCCCAATTTGCAGAGCTGGCCGACTCCATGGCCGACCTGGAAGCCAATTTCATGCACTTGCAGTTGATGCACGAGAGTGTGGCACGTTTCAGCGAGAGTTTCGCCAGTTTTCTGTATGGTCTGAATATGAACGCTTTCTGCGTCGATTTCCCAGAGGTATACCGTTCTTGTCCTCTTGAAGAAAATCACGTCAACGAAGCATGTTACTGACTGGGGATGAGTAGGCTCCAATGTCGGAATCCTTTAAGCGGGCACAGGCCAAGGCGAAGCAGGGTAATTTCCACTCGTCCCTAGAACGATGCCTGAAAAGGAACCGAGCTGACAGACACTGTTTAAGAATTTGAAGCGAGCAAGATTCAACCGGAGGTTGACGCTACTTTCATGTAAGAATTTGCCGCATATATGACGGGTTTTCGATGACTGACCATTGCTCAGGACCACGGACACATCGTTCGTCGACAATCCGCCGGCTACAGTGCCATCCAAAGCCAGCTCCAAGTCCACCACTGCCACTCGCGGCCGCGGCACTAGCACAACATCTAAACGTGGAACCACAGGCAATCGATACAGTACGCGAGGGAGCGGTATCGCAAGGGCGCGGCCCAGCGCACTGCCGCGTGGAAGAGGCTATCGCTGAGTGAGCGAGCATGCTAGCTATCATATACCAACATGCACAAATAGGCTCCTTAGTACACCGAAGCGGCACAGAGCATGGCTTCCCATGCCAGACAGCGGTGTCTAGCTCCAGAATCAGACTCCGGTACAATACAACTAGGGCTGCTCCGACGGCACGCTGCGATACTGGATGTCGGGAAATACAGCAACAGATCTAGTGGTAGCTCCCGCCCGCCTCAGCAAGATGGCGGCCACACCAACTCATGAAGATGTAGGTTGGGCAGGCGAAATACACAATACTACAGTTCTAGTTGAGAACAGCAACAAGACTATTTATACTCTATACGCGTAATATTATAATACACACAAAAGATTCTCAAATAAACATGTGCATGTCTGCGGGTGTTGCCGCGCCTAAGCCAATTGGGTCGTAGCTCTGCTGCCGGTTGCCGCCTGCCGCCAGGGCAAGTTCCATTCGTCCTTCCGACTTTGCAATTTTTGTCCTTGTGGTTGCCCCATCATCCTCCGCATTCTGTCGATCGATCTAGGACCTTTGTACAGTGTGGACCGTAGCATTGGGATCTGTGTTGTGTGTGCGCGTCCCTTTGGTTTTTGGCTTGATTTTCTTGAATTTCCGCATATCCTTATTTGTCCTCGGGGTGACGCCGTCCCGACCGCGGGCAAAATAGCAACCAACGGCGCCTGGCGCTTACACGGGCCACGCCTATCCGTCGCCTGTGGAGATTCTGCCCAAACTTCATCCTAGAACTGTCACGACCGTGACGGGAATTTGCAAGAGGCATTTACCTGGACGGTGCTGGGTGTGTGATTGTGGTTGACTGTGGGATCCCGACAATCTCGCTGCGTTTACTTGTGGCTCTCGTTCTTTGGGGGCCCCGTGTTTTCCTGTGGCCTGGAAACCCCCCAACCCAAGTGGCCTGAGCATATCATGTACGCTTAAGTTGTTCCGGAGCAGGTTTTCTAGCATTGCTGGATTGGTGATCCTGCAGAGATTTAGCTGGCCTATTTCTCTGTCTTGGGTAGAGACTTGTTTTCATACTCGGTTGGGGATTATTTTGGATCTGGGTGATTACTGTGTTCAAAGTCATCATGGCTACTGCGTCGGCGTCGAGCATGGCTACGGTGGCCCAGGTCAGCCTGTTGACTGAGGCTGAATATGGATGCGGTATGCATGCATTTGATGGGATCTGAGAAACTGCCCGGCTGACACTGATATAGAACACCTTGCTGCTGTACTCAAGGACGGTGGAGACCGCGGCGCTAAGTTCACCATTGGTTTTATGAAACAGGTTGCCGCGCGTTCACCGATTGTGCCGTCGCCTCAGACAAATGGTGTCAAGTCGTCGGCCACGTTTTCGCGCCCGTCCACGAGACCGGAGTATATCTGTGTCAATTGCACAGAAGCTTTCCGAAACGGCGATCGCGGCACACATAGCGAAAGAACGAAGCACTATTTTTGTGAGGCTTACTTTTGAAAAATGCTGGTTTTCAACCCAACTTACCCGTTTTAGACATCGACTCGCGCACAGGCGGCCTGTTCTGTCAGGAATGCCGTGACTTTGTATATGATCATGAGCTTGATAAAATTCGAGGCATGGCTTCGGGACTGCCGTCTCGGGCTCGAATCAGCGCGGACAAGGTGGACAGCGTGCGGATGACGAAGATGATCGAGCACGCAGTCCTAGATGCATACGCCCAGGCAAAGCGGGACAGGGAGGCGTCGGCAAAAGGCGGCAAGGACCTGTCCAAAACAACTTCTTATGTTTTACGGAGCTTGATCGAGAAAAGCAGCCACTTGGCGAAGAAGCGCAAGGCCAGCGAGATATCGAACGACGAGACCAACGATGAACACGTTGGACCCAACGGTGTGAATGGAAGCACGTCCGACGAGGCAGTCGAGCTCGAGGCGGACGAGACTTATGTACGGGCCAATGCAACAAAGCGAACATGCCAGAGCGAAGGGCTTCGGGGCGTCTTCAACTTGGGACAGACTTGTTATATGAATGTGGTTCTACAGACACTATTGCATGAGCCGCTCCTGAACGCCTACTTTCTCGGAAATGGACATCGGTACTACGAATGCACCATAGATGGGTGCGTGCTTTGCGCGGTGAGCAAGGCTTTTGCCGATTTCAACGGATGCGACAAGAACAATGGGATTACGGCAGAACAGCTACTTTACTCGACGTGGAAAAACTATCCTGTAAGCCTCTCCCTCCCGTCCTCTCTCTCTCTCTCTCTCTCTCTCTCTCTCTCTCTCTCTCTCTCTCTCTCTCTCTCTCTCTCTCTCTCTCTCTCTCTCTCTCTCTCTCTCTCTCTCTCTCTCTCTCTCTCTCTCTCTCTCTCTCTCTCTCTCTCTCTCTCTCTCTCTCTCTCTCTCTCTCTCTCTCTCTCTCTCTCTCTCTCTCTCTCTCTCTCTCTCTCTCTCTCTCTCTCTCTCTCTCTCTCTCTCTCTCTCTCTCTCTCTCTCTCTCTCTCTCTCTCTCTCTCTCTCTCTCTCTCTCTCTCTCTCTCTCTCTCTCTCTCTCTCTCTCTCTCTCTCTCTCTCTCTCTCTCTCTCTCTCTCTCTCTCTCTCTCTCTCTCTCTCTCTCTCTCTCTCTCTCTCTCTCTCTCTCTCTCTCTCTCTCTCTCTCTCTCTCTCTCTCTCTCTCTCTCTCTCTCTCTCTCTCTCTCTCTCTCTCTCTCTCTCTCTCTCTCTCTCTCTCTCTCTCTCTCTCTCTCTCTCTCTCTCTCTCTCTCTCTCTCTCTCTCTCTCTCTCTCTCTCTCTCTCTCTCTCTCTCTCTCTCTCTCTCTCTCTCTCTCTCTCTCTCTCTCTCTCTCTCTCTCTCTCTCTCTCTCTCTCTCTCTCTCTCTCTCTCTCTCTCTCTCTCTCTCTCTCTCTCTCTCTCTCTCTCTCTCTCTCTCTCTCTCTCTCTCTCTCTCTCTCTCTCTCTCTCTCTCTCTCTCTCTCTCTCTCTCTCTCTCTCTCTCTCTCTCTCTCTCTCTCTCTCTCTCTCTCTCTCTCTCTCTCTCTCTCTCTCTCTCTCTCTCTCTCTCTCTCTCTCTCTCTCTCTCTCTCTCTCTCTCTCTCTCTCTTCTCTCTCTCTCTCTTCTCTCTCTCTCTCTTCTCTCTCTCTCTCTGTGTGTGTGTTTTTTTTTCTCTATATGCCTTTTCGCGCGCGTGTGTGTATAGTTATCTAACAGGAACAGCCACTCGCGGGAAACCACCAGCAGGACGCACACGAGTTCTACCAATTTCTGGTAGGCGGACTGCACGCGGCTACGTCGATGGAAGACGACCAGATGAAGTGCCGGTGTTTCTTCTGCAAGGCGTTTTTCGGCAAGTTCCAGAGCACGCTGACGTGCCATATCTGTCAGCACACGAGTCGCACCGAGCAGACGCTGCTGGAGCTGAGCCTGGACGTGCAGATGCACTCGAAGAAGCGGGCGATCGACAGCTCGTCGACGCCGACGCTAGCCAAGTGCCTGCAGTCGTGGGTGTCGCCCGAGGAGCTGATCATGGAGGGCTACCAGTGCCAGGGCTGTCACGGATACCCGGACAAGTTGACGAAGCAGCTGCGGATCAAGCGGCTGCCGGCGATGCTGTGCATGCAAATGAAGGTATTTTCTGTTTCCCTTCCAATTTCTCAGTCTACTTTCTCGTTGTGAGGACATGTGAGGACCGGAATCAATCAAAACTAACGGAACAGCGCTTCGAACAAACGCAATCGGAGACGCGCAAGATGCAGGGCCGGATCGACTTTCCGCTGGAAATCAACATGCAGCCGTACACGGTGGCGAACAGGGTGCAGCGCAAACAACACGGTGAAGGATTTGTGTACGATCTGGTGTCGACGGTAGTGCATGACGGGGTCGGGCTGAACGAGGGACACTACATTGCTTATGTCAAGCAGGGGGAGCGGTGGTGTCTGTTCAACGACGACAAGGTGACAGTGGTGTCGGAGCGGGAGGTGTTGAGTGCGGATGCATATTTGTTGTTTTACACATTGCGGTCGCTGGCATGGTGATTTTCATTTCACACGATTTGAGTTCACTATTCTTTGGTTTTTGGTTTCTTCTCTTTTCTTTTTCTTTTTTTTCCTTTCCTTATTTTAGCTGCCGTCTGTTTATCTGTATTTTATTGTGTGTGGATGGTGCCTGCCAAGATGTGAGCATAAATCAGACTGACGTAGGGACTACGGGGCAGGGACGTCAAGATGGTAGCCGCGTTATGGTTAGGTCGATTGGAATACTTTGTACATTAACTAGAACAAGGACATGGATCCACCCTGAACAATCCCTGACTATTTGCGTACAGCAGCGGAACGATACTCTGTATAGGGTAATAGACGAGAATATTGTTAGACTCTACCAACACCGAGCCGAGCAACTTTTCATCCGAAGAACGGAGGAAATAGGTAGTGATCCGCAGTTGTCCTGACTAGGCTCCGGAAGCACAGGGTACAGAGGGTTGTGATAGTAAGGCTGGAGTAGAAATAAACGCCGAGTGGATCTCCGGGCCAAGGTGCGTGGAAATTATCTTTGGACAAGGGTGTGCGTGCGCGATATTGTGGGGATTGCGGTTGGTGACAAAGGAAATGAAAAGCGTGGAAAAAGCTCGGACAACCCAAAGTCCGATAGAGCCGGGACTTCGGATGACGTCGGTTCCGTCTTTATTTGGCCCTTTTTTTTTTTTTTTTTTTTTTTTTTTTTTTCACAGGGTAGGAACAAATATGGAGATGATAAATCATGGATTTCTGAAAGCGTTCCGGCTTATGTACAAGGTTAGGGAGATAGCCAACGTCGCAGTCGCCGTTGCACGACGTACATCCATGCCTAATGTTGAAAAAGGTCGCCTCGCGGTCTTTGTACATGGTACTTACTCCGCATATGCAACATGCAAGGATATTATGACCATGTCAATGCTTTCTTCAGGTGACCGTGACCCAGCCGCATAAATTTTTTTCTTTTTTTTTTTTCGTTCTTTCCTTACGATCCGAGTATCCGACTCAGCGCCGACTAGTTAGCGCACTAGACATGACTAGCTAGTCTATATACAGGGTTAGCGCAGTATGCCATGTCGATCGGATTTAGAGGGAACAGCCAGGGTGCAGAAGAGGGATGGGTTCATGCCCCACTTCGGGCTGGGCTGTGGTCTATTTTTTTTTTTTTTCCCTCACCTGTTAGCTTGTAACATTTAGTAGAGACCAGAGAGTACTAATACTTCTTTCGTGCAGGTGCGGGTGTTGTGCGGGTGTTGTGCGGGCTCTGGGCCAGTGATAGGATTGTTCGCCATGCATAGTCATAAGGTATCATGTTATATGCTGATAGCGTCGGATAGATCTACAGAGGGGTAGGTACACCCTACTACACACGAACTCGTTACTTAGCACAGAGGACCGACCCAGACGCTATAGTTACAAGGCAGCAGCAACGACGATGATGGATACGAATGAGAGCTGGTCGATCGAGGATTTACAATCCTAATCAGAATGAGAATTATTCATAGATCCGCCCTGCTGGACACCCAGCTCAAAGGCGTATCCGGAGTAAGTTTACTGGTGGATACATGCCGAGCCTCTCCCGAGAAAGCGAGATTATTCCCGCCCGGATGTGCGCGGCATCGCGGGGCCCGCGCCAAGCCTGGACGATAGAGCAGAGGTACTGGGAACAGAATACAGAGCACTCGGCACTGTATACTTCTACTCGGTACTGAGCGGTACTGGTTACACGCACAATAAAGTAGCCAGACTCGGGCAGTCCTAAGCACACAATAGCATAACGCCGTGCCGAGTACGGTAGGCAACCGCGACAAACCATCCGCGATGACGAGGTGGTCATACATGTCCGCGGAGAGCACGAGAAAATGAGTCCTCTGTATAGAACATGCCAAGAAGAACCGGGAGCCGACTGATCCGTCATCCGGAACAGGCAGACCACACAAAGGTGGAAAGGGAAAAAAAAAAAAGAAAGAAAGAAAGAAAAAGGGCGTGACTCACTAAACCCTGGACAATGATCGCCGGACGAGTAAGAAAACTAAAAGAGATGTACTTCCGTACCTTGCCAATTGGCCCAATGCCAGCGCTTCTTTTCTGCGCCCTCAGCCAGTCACAGCCCGACGGACAGCCAACCCCGGCCGACGGCACCTGCATGCCGAGTCGTGACACCCAATGACGGATCGCTCGTTGGGGGGCGGGTTCACCGCTGAGAGAAGCTTCTCGTTACTTGGTCATTAATAATAACAGCGTGGATAAACATGACTCCGTCGCTGTCCTGCGTAAATTCAGTTATCGTGCCCGGCGAGTGAGCTGTAGGCAGCCAATCTGTTATTAATAATCGGCGACAGGATCTCATGACACCCGACCGGGTTAGGGGCACCCGCAGCAGCCGGCTAGACTTTCGCTCGCCTGTATCCTGACCGAGATGGAGACACGAGAGGGCGATGTGAATGAATTACAGATACAGATGCAGAGCACACACGTGGCTCCTGGCGATAAAGGAGCGTACACCGTAGGACTACAGTATAGCGTAGAGGGAGAAGTTAGGCATATCACAAACTAGTTAACGGCCGGGAACAGTGCTCCGAGCAGGAGGATCCTCTGCAAGTAGTCCGGGCCGTGCTCCTTCCACGGCCGGCCGAGCTATGTAATCATGTGTATGACCTCCAGTCGCACCTTCCCTCCCCTCCTCTCATGCAGACAATCTGGTTGGGCCGTGGGGCTCCTGCCCTGTCCGTTGTCTTGTGCTCGCAATAGTGAAATAGTCGCCAATCGCCGTTTTCTCTACTTCTCTTTTCTTTTCTTCCCTTTCCTCTTTCTACCTTCCTTGAGCTTCCTCCTGTACCGAGTCCCCCCCTCTCTTACCTGTACATTTCACAGCGCTCCTGTACATCAAGCACATCGTATTCGTACATAACAGGGCCGTTGCTACTGCTGTTGCTACCACTGTCCAGGAAGCTGCTGGAACTCGAGCTTGCTCGGTATATAACTTCACTATATCCGTACTTCCAGGAAACGGTCAATAAAAGGAACTAGGCCATGCGACGGTCAGATACACTCAACCTCCTCGCTGCCGCCTTTCTTCTTGTCGCCATCGCGTCTGCGCTGCCGGACGGCGACGGGCATGACCACGGCCATGGCGACATGAACATGGACAATCAAGCCGATATGGACATGGGCGGCAAAGATACCATGTCCCGGCCCGCCGAGGAATGGCCGCTGAGCTACTTTGCCCTAGGCCAGCACACCGGCGCGATCCTGGCGCACATTGTCCTCGAGGTCGTTTCCTGGTGCTTTGTCCTGCCTGTTGGTAAGCCATTGCCCTAGATTTCGCCGTGACCCGGCGTCCTGCTCCCAAAAAGCAAAAAGAGAAGAAGAAAAAAAAAAAAAAGAACTAACGGCGTCGATAGCGGTCATGCTGAGTATCGCTCATTCGCGGTACACCATTCCGGTGCAGTTTGTGTTTCTGATCATCAACGCAGTCGGTCTGTTCTTTGGCATCGTCTACAACACGTCCACGCCAGATCTGTATGAGAACAACGCTCACCACAAGGTTGGATGGATTGCAACCGCCGTCGCGGGCGCCCAGGTCTTCGTCGGCCTGGTGTATGCCTATTCTGGCCGCGGAAGATCCAAGTCTGGTCCCGACTATGAACGCGCCACGTTCATGCCCATCTCGACCCGGAACATGGCTGAGCACCAGCAGCTGTACTCGCCCGTCGGTGAGTACCGCTGGTCGGGAGACAGTGGCCATGGCACCAGCTGTCCGGCCACTCCGGATGAAGAGCATTTCTCCAAGCCCGAAGAGGACGACGATGTCGAGGTGCCGACTCCTCTCGCGCGCGGCTGGTTGCGATGCGCCGCCTTGGACCGATTCTTTACCAGCCGTGTCCCCAGTCTCGTGTCGAACCGTGCGCTTCGTGTGTTGCGGGTTGTCTACAACGTGATTGACCGGATCATCCTACCTTTCGGCTTCGTTGCTCTAGCTTCCGGCGGTGTGACTTATGGCGGCATCTTTGTATGTATCTCGTGCTCACCTATGGTGGCTGCAATTGACTGACCTTTGCCTTTTTCTTTTTGTCAACAGAGAGGACACGGAATCTTCAGCGGTCTGGCGCATTTCATCAAGGGTGGCATTTTCTTCTGGTACGGCCTCGTCGTCCTGGGCCGATTCATGGGTTGCTGGGCAAATTATGGATGGTCCTGGAATTTGAAGCCGGCAGGCTCGCGCGCTGTCTCCGGAGAGTTCGTCGAATCGGCCCTCATCTTCACATACGGTTCGACCAATATGTTCCTCGAACACCTCGGCGGATGGGGACAGGCATGGACTGCTCAAGATCTCGAGCATGTTTCGATCTCGGTCATGTTCTTTGGTGCTGGATTGGTGAGTTTGAGAGTGTTCTCCTTGAGATAGTTGCCAACCTAACAGCGACATAGTGCGGTCTGCTTCTCGAGTCGAACCGTGTCCGCAACTGGTTGAAACAAAGCATCACTGGCAAGACGTCGGCGGCTCCCACGCATCAATCTGGCGAGGAAGAGACCAGTGGCGTCTCCTTCAACCCGATGCCACTCCTAATAATTTTCTTGTTGGGCATGATGATGGGCGGCCATCACCAGAAGCAAATGGTGTCGACAATGGTGCACAAGCAATGGGGCAATCTGCTGTCTGGCGCTGCTATGGCCCGTGGCGTGACCTACGCCCTCACATATGTCAAGCCGCCGACGTCGCATCTGCCCGCGCGTCCGCCATCGGAGCTCGTTGGCGCGTTTTGTCTGATTTCTGGTGGGCTCATCTTCATGCTGAGTGTACGTTTCTACAATTGATTGATTTTTTGGGAAAATGCTGACTGGTGAATGAAGGCTTCCGATATTATGGATGTTATGGTCTATTACGATCTCGACGCCATGTTCACTTTCAACGTGGCAGTGGGTCTATCCTGCTTCATCATGGCCTATGAAATCATCGTCATCGCTCTAAAAGCCTGGGCTGTCAAGAAAGAGACGTCCCAGTACCACGCGCGATCGTGGTCTTCTGCGTGAGCATTCACAAATATATGCTTGAATATCAAAAGGCAAGCATACCAAAAAGAAAGAGAAAAAAAATTCGCGATCTTCACTTCTTGGCGTCCTACGTGGATTGATTTATTGTGGCTTCAGCTTTATACCCTTGGTTTTCTGTTCGTTTTATTTTGTGACTAATGTGACCTTGCGGCATGATTCCCCACGAAACTGTTGGTACTGAGAGTACGATAGATGGGATAATGATACTCTCACTGATTACGAAACGTCGAATTGACATAGCTCTCTACTCTTGGATTAGATTGCTTTTGAGGTATAGACAAGTAGCAGTAGTTGGGCCCTTGAAGCAGCACGTGGCTGACGAGGAAAGGCTGAATAAGCATACATGCACAACAACTGCCGAGAAACCGGAGAAAGTGTGGTAGATCGATCCCTTGCCATTCTCCTGCCCCGCGCCTCATCTGAGTGTTGTCGTAAGCGTCAACCAAAACCCAGCTAAGTAGGGCAAACGCCAAGTTCTCTGCTATCGTAAGAAACGCGGGTATATACGTAACCGACACGGCTGATTGCTCTTTGGCATGAAAAAAAAAAAAAAAAAAAAAAAAAANAGACATGTGTGGTGGACGAAATGTTTTACGATGGGAGCGGAAATCGCTTACGGTATAACTCCGCTTGATGAGAACCAACTAATGGATCATAAACGGAAACGATACTAACCAGTCAGTGTTGATGAACCAACTGAACCATACGTAATTGGGAGTCCTTTTGTACAGGCGTATGGTCATGTACCCACTGCCGAGGGGTTTTGGAAGTTGGTCATCTAGTGGTTTAGTGTCTGTCCATGGTGGGGATCCTACTGTGATGGAATCTATATATGAACCGGTCTGTCTGGTCTGTCTTTCTTGACTGAGCGGTCGTCACGCCATCTTGCCCATCAGTCTTCACGTCGTCTACGAACTACACCAAACTACACCAATATGGCGGGAACTCTGCAAGCATGCTGTGCCACGGGCTTCAAGCACGAGGGTGAAACCGAGGGCGAGCTCAAGACCATCGGGCAATGTAGGTTATCCTCTTTTCTCTCTTCTCTTCTCTCTTCTCTTCCCTTTCCCAACGTGCTGACACCGACGTCGTGAAACCAGACCCGGCCTATTTTGCGTACCCCAAAGCCACGAACCCGGAAAAAGCCATCATTATAATCACCGATATCTTCGGCATCGTCAGTAACAGTCAGTTGCTCGCCGATGACTTTGCCCGCAACGGCTACCTGGCAGTCGTGCCGGACGTGCTGAACAACGACCCGATCCATTTTGGCGATTTCGCGGCTGGTAAGGTGGATCTGCCGGCATGGATTTCAAAGCATACCCCGGACACGGTCAACCCGGTGGTGGAGGCGACTATCAAGCATTTGAGAGAAGAGTTGGGGGTGAAGAAAATTGGCACTGTTGGTTACTGTTTTGGAGGCCGGGTAAGTTTTCGCCGCTTTCGCTGTAACTCGCCTGAAAATCGGTAGACTGATGCTAATTTCTTGGGCGTTAGTTTGTCGTCAGCTTCCTAAAGAATGGCAAGACCGATGCCGGATACACGGCTCATCCGACAGCCATCCAGCCCGACGAGCTCGCCGCCATTGACAAGCCGCTGTCCATTGCTGCTGCAGGTAAGACAATTATTTTCCATGAACGAGACATGCAGATACTTTGGAAGAACCTGCTAACTCGGGACAAGAAACCGACCATGTCTGGCCGGCAGAGCAGCGCCACCAGGCCGAAGGAATCCTCAGCAAGACCGGACAGCCCTATCAGATCAACCTCTTTGGTGGCGTGTCGCACGGCTTTGCGGTACGCGGCGACATGAGCAATGCCCATCTGAAGATATCCAAGGAGTTGGCTTTCCTGCAAGCGCTGAGCTGGTTCCAGTATCACCTGTGATCATGTGTAAAGTAATCACTTGTGGGGTGTTCTTATTCAACGAGAAATATAAAGTGTTGTAGTGTTTAAAGTTGATCCATTCGTAGTCAGTCGCGTAGTTCTGCCGTGCCAAGCCAAGCCTTGCTTGCTTCGAGACGACACGGGAACAAACAGTGTAAACTCGGCGGACTAGTTTGACTGTGCTGGCCTCTCTCTAGCTCTTCAGTAACTACCTCCTCTGCTTCTCTTCCGTCATGCAGTTCATGACCTTCACTGTTACATGATTGGACTTTTGATGAGCGAGCATCTTTTGTCTTTCTTTGATTTTGCCTTGCCGATCCCTGCGTTCTCCGGATTCGTCTTTTCCCCGCCGGACCACCACCTCGGTACGAGCAGGATTGTCGTTCGCCGTTTACGAATCTTCAGAACAAGGACTCTGACCTAATACAACGAGACTCTACTCGCAAAATGGCTTCTCCGCCCAGCGCTCTTCCGGCTCTGCCCTTTAATCCGGCCAGATTGCGATCCTATATCATGCGGCTACCCTTGTTCACGCGTGCCGTGCTGTTGTTCATCGTCGCATTCTGGATTATGGAGCTACAAACGGTGTGGAGTGTTGTCAAATGGGGTGCTCTGATTCCGGATGAGATGAACTTTGGAAGCAGTACGTTTTGTACCAAGAGATAAAAGGGAGAAGAAGAATTTGGGGGAAACAGCACAAGAAAAAGAAATAGACTGAACAGGAATTGACAGTGTACCGGTTAAATACCTACCCCGTCATCCACGCTGGCTTCTTCCATGCACTTCTCAATACGATTGCGTTGACTCCACTATTGGAACGATTCGAGGCCGAGCATGGCACTTTGACCGCGCTGGCATTATTCGTTGGGCGTATGTTATTTGTCCTTTCGGGCTGAAGAGGAATCAGACTAACTCCCTGGTCCAGCTCTGTCGACGCTTCCCGGCGGCATATACGTCCTGATTGAAAAATATATCCTGCATATGAACACAGCTGTTGTGGGAGCAAGGTCAGCTTTCCTGTTTCCTTCTTTTTGCTCCTTTTTAACCAAAGTATAAGCTAACGAGAATATGGGGACAGCGTCTGGGTATTCCTGCTCCTGGGCTCCGAAGCCATCAGGACCTTCCGCGCCAATCCTTATCTCCAGCTTGGCACATTGAAAATTCCTACCTGGACTTCGCCGCTCTTTGTGTCCTTTGTGGTTGCCGTGCTCGTCTCGAACACCAGCTTCCTCGGACATATCTGCGCCATCCTCGTTGGCTACCTGCGTAAGATCCCTCCCTCCTCTCTCTTTCGAGACTTGGTCTCATGCTGATTGGATTGGCAGTTGGGCTAGGATATCTTAAGTTTTTCGTGCCACCGGAGAAAATCCTTCGGTTCATCGAAGGCAAGCTCAATCTCTTGGGACGGCTACCGCATTATGTCTCGGTGGACCAGAAGAAACAGGGACGATATGGCATCCTTCCAACCACTTCTAGCGAGCCCGCAGTGGCGATGAGCACGTATATCGGGTCTTCGCAGCGACTGGGACAGTGAGAGTGTAGAACAAACGCGTGGAGTGACTCGTGAACTTGGTTCTTTTCTTCATGGCTGACGGCCATTTTGTACATACTTGGCGAAACATATCATATATAATTCATGAGCAGGAAATGACAGTCTGCAGTTTAATTGTTTACAAAAGCAGTCACTTGAACTTAGTGCCCTGGTTATGCCTGGTGTTACAAATATCAGGAACCGACATGTAAAAAGGATTGATACGTTGGGGGGACATGACATGACTTGATTGGCCGCGGCGCAGTGGAGCCGGCCGCGGAACCAAGTCGACAGCTATTGATGGCTGGCGTTGAGCTCCTCCGCACTCCGCGCACTGCGACACATTGGAAGAGACACACAAGATCCCTTCCAATGGGGCTTTTATGTGAGTAATTCATTTCTGACAAAGGAGGTAGCAGAAGCATCGCTAATGTTACACCAGCATCAGGACTCGTCGGCAAACTGCGCGGCGATCCTCATCGCCTGCTCGCCCGGGTCCCTCCCTACATCTCTCTGCTTTGCGTGATCATCGGCGTAGTTTCGCTGCTACTTTTACCTTTAGACGAGTACTCGCGTGGCACGTATATTTCCGAAAACGCCCTGCTACCGGGTCAAGTGCATACCTACTTTGCCGGGTCCGAGCAGAATGTCTTTCGTGGATACAAAAAGGAGCTGGAGGGGCTGTTGTTCGTGAGCAACGGTGACGGGGCGAGTGAGACGGCGTATTGGCATGGCGAAAACAGAACCGAGTAAGGTTGCCTTGGACGAGATCTTTACAACAAGACGAGCACCAATGCTGATTGAGTTACAAAAGGGTCTCGGAGAAAGTTCAGTCGATCTTTCGTGCCACTGGGCTCAAAGTGGCTACGCAAAATTACGAGTACGAATCCGCTGGTGCGTTGCACAAAGGGCAGAATGTATATTCGATTATTCATGCACCGCGCGGAGACGCAACTGAGGCTATTGTTTTGGTCGCTGCGTGGCGGACAATTGACGAGGAACTGAATCTGAATGGGGTTACGCTCGCGTTGACCCTCGCCAGATACTTTAAAAGTGCGTCATCTTCACTTGCTTTGCCTCCTTTATCGTACGTGTGTCTTTGCTAAGAATGTGGTGTAGGATGGTCTCTTTGGTCAAAGGATATAATCTTCCTGATTACTCCCGACAGCAAGTCTGGCACGCAGGCGTGGATAGATGCATATCACGACATGCATCCTGCTTCTGTCCAATCCTTACCATTGAAAAGCGGCGCCTTGCAGGGTGCTTTGGTCGTCGAGTATCCGTTTGATCACCGCTTCGAATCATTGCACATAGTCTACGACGGAGTGAACGGCCAACTGCCCAACCTCGATCTCATCAACACAGCCGCGGTCATTGCCACCGGACAAATGGGTATCGGTACGAGGCTTCAGGAGATGTGGGAACATGATAACAGCTACGAAAAGCGCCTGGAGACTCTGCTCCGTGGTATGGCCAAGCAGGGCCTTGGTCTGGCAGCTGGCGCCCATAGCAGCTTTATCCCCTACCACATCGACGCCATCACGTTGCAAACCAAGGGAAACGGCTGGGAGGATGAGATGGCTCTGGGGCGGACTGTGGAGAGCCTCTTCCGGAGCCTGAACAACCTGCTCGAGCATCTGCATCAGAGTTTCTTCTTCTACCTTATTATGCACACCCATCGTTTCGTCAGCATAGGCACATACATGCCGAGTGCAATGCTCATTGCCGCTAATTTTACCATCATGGCTGTGGCCCTGTGGTTGAGAAGCGGTTATTACAAGGCTGTCACGCCTCTTGCTGAAGAGAAGAAGTCGACGACGACATCACCTTCTGAAGCTGATGCCATTACCGAGCGGAGTCTCTCTATACCTCTGACTCTTGTCATTGTGCTTCACTTTCTCGGCGTGATACCACTTTACATCCTCAACAACATTTCCTCTCAGGTAATACTCAACTTTATCTCCCCTTCTTCTTTTCATCCAGACATGCTAACAGGGTCACAGTACTTCATTACAGCAACCTATTTCATCCTCGCCACCACCGTCATTCTCCCTATCCTGTTCAGCGTGGTAGTATGCAAGCTTCTCGCACCCCCGCCTCAGACGTTTTTCCTCATCAAATCGTTCTCCCTCCTCCTCCTCGGCCTCTTTCTCAGCGTTCTCGCCACTTTGAATTTCTCACTTTCTTTTATGATCGGCCTCATCTGCGCACCGCTCAGTTTCACCGGTCCCATCAGCACAACATGTGTCAAGAGCAAACCGCTCCGTTTCGGGCTCGCGGCTCTTGCACTTGTTGCTCTCAACTGCTTGTCCCCGCCAGCCGTCTTTCTATCGGCCTGTGGATTCATGCACCTCTCGGTGCGCGAGGTGCTTACAACGGCCGCGTTTGGCTGGAATGTGTGGGGGATGTGGACGCAGGTGATAGTTTGGTGTGTATGGTGGCCGGCGTGGATGGCCGGCACACTTTTGCTTGGAAGTACTTTTTTTGTCCAATAGTTTGATTTAAAAGGACTTATGATTGTATACCAAATCTACAGCGTTAACCAACGACTCTGCGTGAAGACTTTTTAACAAGAAAAAAACAGAAATAGAGGATCACTTCATCTGTAGATTATTTTCTAGAGTTACAGCTAAATAACTGAGAAAAACAAAATCATTGAGCCCATACGTCTCTTCCAACCCCCTCGATCCAGTGACCCAACTGATTGACGCCGCTATCCCACTCCTTCAGCCGATTCCGCATGCTTTCAATCTGCTTCATGTCCAGCACCTTGGGTTGCACCCAGTTGATGCGCGCGATCTGGGCGACCTGGTCGATGGAGCCCTTGATGAGTCCCAGCGAGAGCGCTTTCATGATGAGATGCTCGATCTGGTCGGGCTTAACTTTGGTCTCTGCGGAAATGGTGGAGAACGCCATGGTGCGGTCGTGTGGCGGGCGACGGAAGACGGCTTCGGTGAGCGCGGCCAGCGAGATTTTCACGTAGAGAAATTGCCGGTGGGCGTCTAGGAGCGGATTCTTGCTGACGTGACCGGCGAGGACGTCGTAGGCGGCCAGATCGCCCCGGTTAAAGGCAAAGAGCAAGTCGCGGAGCCAGGCGTGTGGTGTCTCGGTCAGTGAGTCCAGGATTGGGTGAAGCAAAAGTTCGCCAAAGTTGTAGATTGAATCAGATACCAGGGCAGCCACGCTCAAGTCGTACGCGCGCCGGGCTCGTTCTTCCTGTGAAAGGTCTTCGACCCGGACACAAGCCAGGTAGAGGAGGGCGTTTTTGTAGTATGATGCGAATTCCTGCTTGGCCTGGTGTATGTTAGACGGAAGAGGTATACATGGTATACTCTACAGCTTATTGGGGCGGAGGACATACCTGGTAGTATTCGGCGTTCACCTTATAGAACGAGGCATGCACAATTGTCTCCACCGAGTCAAAGCCATCTAGAGTCTTTTGGCTCTGATCCAGATCCTTCCGAGCGCCGTCAAAGTCTTGCAGCCGCAGCTTCACGCCGGCGACATCTGCAACGGCATACACGTGTGCCTCTTGCGATTCCGGCTTGTCGACCCGTTCGGCCAGCGATGTGAGGAAAGCAAGTCGTTCCTGATCGTCTGTTTCATCTTAGTATAACCATATACACGCATACACACAAACACACCCCCCACTCCCAGGGGCTACCCAGTACAGCAGATCACGTACCGCTACATTGCGTCGAAGCCATCAAGCCCAACGACACAAATTTGAGCTGGTTGATGCGGTCGGCGAAGCTGAGAATGAAGGACTTGAAGATCGGTAATCGCTGTGGTGCACTCTCGGGCATTCGAAAGAATTCCAGCAGCGCATCCGTCAACTGGTGCCATAGTTTTCGCTCCCAAAAGTCTTCAAAGTTGAGGAATAGAGCCTGGGCTTCTTCGCCTGGAGCTTGGTCCCGCTGGTCGGCCAAAAAGTCGGAGATCTTGTCGGCCTCCATGGTGGGACGGGACGGCGGCGGGTGTTATCTGGTTCTCTGGAGGAGATAATATCTTCCAAGGGAGAATGCAAATAATAAACGATATCGTTGTGTTTCTCTTGATTCGAAGGATACGTCGTGGGTTGTTGGATGTTGTTTATCTGGTTGAGGGCGGAGCTGGTGGTGACGCTGATCAATGGTTGACTGAGCCGTGGAGCTCGACAGGTCGCTGTGCCGCGCCGTACATGGGCTTGGCGCCTTATTGTGATCTTCCCACCTTTTGAGCTGTTCAGCGGTTTGCGTTTTTGCGTTGTAGGCAGCTTGAACCCATTATATCTAGTTATTTTTGTGTATTGCTGTTTCCAGGTGAATGTATCATTTCCCTCCTACAGTTGGGCAGCCCTGCAAGCCTGCTCCAACTACAACAGCACCGAGCCACTACTATATACTACTACTGCTACTACATCGCGACTCATATCACACCGTTTTAATATACGTTACAACTAGCAAAGTAATTATACCATGTAGACCATCTGTTAATCTCAGTAGTCGTGTCATATTGACCTATAGAATGTCGGTACTGTAGTGCGGAGACTTTCAGAAAAATGTCTCCGTATCAGCCCAGCCGTCCGGCTTTCCTGTGTTAAATAGATCGAGAACACTGTCCAAATAGGTCCGTCTGCACACTCAAGCGTAAACAGTCCTGCTGAATCACAAATATTTTACCCTTTTATTCTACTTCTGAACATCAGCAACATGTCCGACATTCTCAAGGCTAATATTTCTGTGTTCAAGTAAGTGCTGATGAGGACTTGCAAGTTAGAGTATAACACAGCTCACCCACCTCAGCAACGAGGCTCAGAAATACGAAACCAAGTTTCAAGGGCTAATCCAAATGATGCGTGAAGAGACGGAGCGCCGTCGACTCTGGATCAGCTCCAGATGGACCGACACGCCGGAGGGCCATGAGAAAGAGGTTAAGCTTCTGGACTACGCTTGTGGACCTGGCTATCTCTCGCGAGTAAGTGGCTATGGCGTGAAAATCTCAAGTGAGATATACTGATCATCGTATAGCTGCTTGCGCCCTACGTGACACAGATTGTCGGCATCGATGTCTCCGAAGGCATGGTAAGCGAATACAATAAAAGGGCACAAGAGGTTGGCATCCCGCCGGAGAAGATGTTCGCCAGAGTCGGAAACATCTTGGGAGATACCTTTGAGAAAGACTTTGAGGAACCAATATATCACGAATTCGACATAGCCTTGATCGGGAGCGCCCTCCACCACGTATCTGACCCTTTGCTAGCAATGAAGCGGGTGGTTGAGAGGCTCCGCGACGGCGGTGTGCTTTGGATCATCGATATCCTTGATGCACCTCACGCGCCGCATGAGCACGGGAGATTGGATCCAGAAAAGAACGCATCAATTCAAACTCATGGATTCACGGTCGACCAAATGAAAGAATTGCTTGCACTGGCCGGTGCTAGTGCAGATGTCAAGGTGGAAGTCGTCGACAAGCCCTTCGAGATGAACACCAGAAGCCACTCCTTCAAGAGGACCATTTTCTTTGCCAGAGGACAGAAGCAGTAGCCCACCAATATAAGGTAGCTGTTAATAATCAAGTAACTCCCAATTTAACGGACTGTAGTGCAAGAAAGCAAGAGAGAAGACGGTGGTTGATAATCTTAAATATGACTGGATGTCGACTGTCCCGATGTGGACTAGCGCCAAAAGCCCGAGTTGAGGTCGTCAACCGCAACCGCAACCTCACGTCTTTTGCTGCACCTCCAAAGCCTCCACCTCTCCCCTCCCTGTAACCCGCCAACAGAACGCGCCGTGGGAGGCCGGTTCCCTGTCAATTGATCCGTCTTCCTTTGTCGGCAGCTGCCTCGAGTCGCACATTGACAATGCAAAAGTGTCGGGCGTTCAATGGTGCTCTAGGCCGCAAGGCCCTGGTCCCCGCCCCTGCCAACGTGCGAGTCCAGTTCCAAGCACAGCGACGACATCTGCAGGATGTTCATATCACCCGGACTGGAAAGCCCATCTTGAAAATTCAGGGCGGCCGGTAAGTACTCTATGGATTGTGGACCCCCAATGACTCCGCAGCCGCTGACCCGACCGGCTCAGATCTTCTCTCGGAGGTGCGTTTGCTATAATCTTTTGAAAATTAATACCAGCTTACCATCGGTGAAGGCCATACCGCCACCGTTTTTGGAGCAACGGGTTTCCTCGGTCGATATATTGTCAACCGACTGGGTAAGGTCAATTGATTGCAATCATGGGTTGCAAAGGGCTAATACAGTATAGCTCGTGCTGGTTGCACTGTGGTCGTTCCTTTCCGCGAGGAGATGGCAAAGCGTCACCTCAAGGTCACCGGTGATCTCGGACGAGTCGTCTTCACGGTAAGATTTCGCGGCAACGACGGACGAGTTCTCTAGCTTATTCAACCAGGAATACGACCTCCGCAACACACAATCGATCGAGGAAAGTGTGCGCCATTCGGATGTGGTGTACAACCTTGTCGGTCGCGACTACCCTACCAAGTAGGTCTTTGACTCCAAGAAAGTCAGGTACCACGTCTAACCTGTACAGGAACTTCTCTTACGAGGACGTTCACGTTGACGGAGTCGAACGCATCGCAGAGGCGGTGGCCAAGTACGACGTCGATCGGTTCATCCACGTCTCCTCATACAACGCCTCCGAGGACTCGCCTTCGGAGTTCTTCCGTACCAAGGCCTGGGGTGAGCGCGTTGCGCGAGATATCTTTCCGGAAGCCACAATCGTCCGCCCTGCTCCGATGTTCGGTTTTGAGGACAATCTGCTCCACAAGCTTGCTGGTGTCACCAATCTCTTCACTTCGAACCACATGCAGGAGAGATTCTGGCCGGTTCACGTAAGCCAGTCCAGAACAATTCGCAGGGTCGTGCTAAATTTACTTTCTAGGCCATTGATGTCGGAACTGCGCTCGAGCGTATGCTTTATGACGACCACACTGCTGGCCAGACGTTCGAGCTGTACGGGCCGAAGCAATACTCCACTGCTGAGATTGCCGAGATCGTCGACCGCGAAATTGTCAAGCACCGCCGCCACATCAACCTCCCAAAGGCTGTGTTGAAGCCGCTTGCCTTCTACCTGAACAAATTCCTTTGGTGGCCCACCATGTCGGCTGACCAGGTCGAGCGCGAGTTCATCGATCAGGTGATTGATCCTAACGCAAAGACGTTCAAGGATCTCGGCATCGAGCCCGCGGACCTGACCAACCTCACCTATAGCTACTTGGTAAGTTTGCTCATAAAGTATGCACAAAAGCCAGCAACTGATTATGCTAGATGGGATACCGGAGCTCGCAGTACTATGACCTGCCGCCGGCCACCGAGCGCGAGAAGCGTGAGGAGAAGAAGTACCTGCACGTCTTGGACGACCAATAAATCCTTTGCCTTGTACCTTGATATGTGTAAATAAGCAGCTATCCTTAGACTGTTTCTTTTGTAATCGATGTTGCGCCTTAAATTGAAATCGTTCGGGTCCATACTCTACTGGAATGTATGTAATACTGTTAAAATCTGCCACTGGTGTGTGCAGGTATTTCTGCATGTAGGGAGGCTGCCGTGGAACCCGCCGAAATAGGCACTCGCCGCGGGGCAGTGACTCCCGAGTTTGCTGCCTCACCAACCAAACAGGAGATGAGAAAGATATAAAAAGAGATGAATTGCCATAACTATGATGTCTTTCACTTGAGTAATTGAAGCTATCAAGCTCCGAATACTATTTTAAATTGGAAGAAAAGTATTCACCGGTGAACAAGGAAACTGAACATAGCCATACTCGAAATCCGCTGGTGGGACAGTATCGACTGCAATATAATTACATCTCTCACAAATTTCGAAATTTCGCCACATAAAGAAGACAACAATGTCTGCCCAGTTCCAAGAACAACCCTTCTTCGGAGGAGCCCTGATAGGCACAATCCCGCAAGGCTGGATTGATGCAAGGTATGGCATCAGACAGGTATTGAGAGACCAAATGAGACTAATATGCCAAACAGCAATCTTCGCACAGTGCCCGACCACCAAGAGATATTCCTCTCTACCACGACACTATCGAACCTGATCATTGAAATTAACGAATATGTATCTGAGCAAGAAGCACCAGCCTCAGCACAACCAGTCAATACGGCCGCCACCGTCTCGGAAGAGGAGAAAGTCGGCCTTGCAGCGGTGCTGTATCATCTACAAGATTTGTGTGACGAAGGGGACACGATGGAGATTGTCGACGCTCCGCATCGTGTGCACCCAGACCGACTGACTGCCTCGGCTGCATCGGTCGGCGTCAATGTGCTTGCGTTTGCTGGTGTGGTCAAATTCACCACGCCGAAGAAGCGGCGCGGCCATCAGCAAGAAATCTCAACAGGATCGCCCACCGCAGGCACCGCGACGGCGAGCTCGAGTGCGGCTGCTGGACCGGAGAAGTCGGTGCATAATTCTCATTTCTTGCTGGTGAGGTTGCCAGAGAAGGGGACGGATTTGCTGGTTTTTGTCAATGTGCCGCATGACGAGTTTATTGCGCAGAGGAACCCGGCTGCGTTGGCAAGAGAAGAGGCCGGGGCGAGTGCGCTGGTTGGGAAGTTTATTGAAGCATTCAATGTGATGGATTGGAATCTATTTGGTTGAATGATTTTGTTGTGGTTTTCTACGTCGATAACAATGGAAAAGGCCAATGTAATGGAACCAGGACACTCGATGTATATGTAGCTAGCTGACGCTTCATGCAATGATCTACCAATGCAGATGCAACCTTGAAAGGAAACAGTAAAACAGACAACCCCAACGCCAATGCTAAATGCCCAAGCCTTTAACCCAAAAAAAGAACAAACATAAGGAAAAATGGAATGAAGAAATCATGCAGGACGAAAATCCAAAACAACTCCGGAAATGCTTACATTTCAAACAAAAACCCCGCTCCTCATGTTCTGGACCGTCTTTAGTCCCACGCCTTTAAATCTGCCCAGTTCGTTGAGATCCCGGACTTGGTCAGACTCGCCCATCTCACACAGGCAGTCGACAATAGCCTCCGCTTTCCTCACGCCGACACCCTTCAGCAGCTTGATTTGCTCAATATCTCTAGAATTGATGACGGACAGCAGGTGTGATGTGCGCGGGGAGTGTACCACCTCGGAGAACGAATCCTCATCTGCAAATTGACTGTCTTCATCTCTAAGGACCGCCCTTTTGGTGGTCATTCGTTTCCGTTTCAACCCTATATGAGAGTCATCATACTCGCCCTCGTCGTCATGCTCAAAGGGCCGATATTCTTCATCGCCAGTTCCCAAGACAGCAAGTGTCCGGGGCATCTTGGCGGGTTTCTTGATGGAAAGCATGCTTCCACGGCCAGCTACTTGGACCTCTGCGGTAACCCGAGGTTGTGGCTTTAGCTTTTCTTCAAGGGTCGCAATCTTTGCCGCAAGCTTCTCATTTCGGGGGAAGAACGGCAGAGCAAGCCTGTACATCCTCAAAGCAGAGGAATACTCTCCTCTTCCATGGTGCTGCTTCGCCATTAGGAGGTAGGATAGCCCCTCGGCACGAGCATCCTCGGTGCCCTCAATCTTCCGCTCGAGAAGCTCCAGACGGCGCTGGACTTCTTCGTTCATGTGATCCATCTGAGCTTGCTGTTTGGAGGAGTCGTTCAGTGCCCTCGCCGCCAGGATTTGTTCCACCTTTCTCTCTACCATCTCTTCAATTTGGTCCGCTGAAACATCGCCCTGTGTTTTGGTTGCTGCCTTATCACCTTCTTTAGGTATTCTGGATGGGATCCGGCTAGACGCGTCGGAAGTCCGCTTCAAGGAAGATGAGCGCCTGGGCCTGTCGGACCTAAGCGACAATGCATGGCTCTTGATGGAGTGCCTGTCAGAATATACATGGAATGCTTTGGTGGGCTTCTTCTCGTCAGACGTAGATGGGATCTCCACGTTTACTTTCACATTGACAGACGAGGTCAAGGGTCGCAATGGCTGACGCTGAGCGCCGCCGATAGTCGAAGCCCGAGCCAATGGTCTTGCAGGGCCCTTAAACATGGGCTCATTCTCGATCTCGCGAACTTCAATCTTCTTGGTGCGGTTGGCAAAGTTCAGCGAGCTCAATGTGTCGAGATGGTAGGATCGCACAGAGGCAAGGTTAAGAATCATCAATGTCAAGCCGTTGTTTTGTCCCAACGAGAGGATCCGTGTCATTTTTGACTCCCGATAAGGAATGCGTGATTGTTTCTTACTAATGGCCTCCACACATTGAGCCAGCACAAACAGACTCTTATTGATGCTTGCCGATTCCACCATGCGTTCCTTGGCATTCTCAGTGCGCCGATTATCTTCTGATCCTGCCAAATCAATAGCCGATGCCATGGTAACCCGGGTCTTCTCTCCAGTGGTAGTGACAAGTTTCACACACAGAATAGCATGAGACCTTGAAGAATGAGCGTTCAGCTACGAAGGTTAGTGGAGGTTCTATCTGTGGTAATTTGAAGCGCCATTACCTTGGTTGCAGAGGTCGACCTATTTGCGTTAGCCTGATCATAAAGGCTTTCAAAGTCTTTAAGACTAGCACACGGCCGTTCGGTCAACCCGACAACAACAGTTTTCCCTCCATTGTCTCGGAGTGGTAATCCTGCCTGTGTTCGTTTCTCTGAAGGCTCGAATAGATCGAAGACTTTGTCGTTGTAGATTTCGTAATAACTCATCAAGACCTCAACTTTGCTGGCACCCGCTGAGTCCTTTTCGATCTTGCGACTGCGGCGGTAGATAGCACTTAGCAGGCGAGGAATCACCCCACGGTCCTGCAAACTTTTTCCGCCTCGCATTGTATGTGTTTTTCCGGTCCCGGTGACTCCATAGGCAAAGATCGTGACATCGAATCCATTGAACAAATGCTTAACGGTGGGGGCAACTGTTGCAAGAGTGAGTACACGCTCCGGCGTTCTTCATGATTCACACTGACCCTCGGCGTCGAAAAGCTCTTGCTGAGTCGCCTCTGGTCCGTAGACGGCATTGAACTGAAAAGTGTATTGTTCCCCTTCGTTTTTGGGGTTTGGGATTCGAATAAGAGTGTCTCGATCTTCTAGCGTGGCAGCTCTTTTGCCTTCTGGCGAGCCTCTCTTCGGCCTGGTCGGCTCAGTCGAGGCAGAACCGGGGCGGACAATGACATCCAACTCGCGTTCAGACTTCCACAGAGGACGAATCCGTGCGACGACGCGAACACTCATTGTGGCGGGGGAAGTGATATGCACGCTTAATGAACGACAGAGGGCAAAGGAATCTAAAGAGACCCAAAGAAGAAAGTAAAGAATCAAGAATAGAAAAAAGAAAAGAAAAGAAAAAATATGAATTAATTGCTCAAAACCCAGGGCATCGAAAACCAAAATCCCCCAGAACGCAGGAACAATCCCAGACCGAAGCAAAAATCCGCACTGCACGAGCGGAAAACGAAAGGGAAGCGAACAGGTGGAGAGATCGTGATGATTTCTATTTTCGTTGTTGTCCCCGAGCATGCGCAGTTGTCCCGGCAACGCACACTCCTTCCTAAAATATAACCGAATCTGCGATATCACAGAGAATTATTATTTACAACGAAATTTAGGGCTGGATGAGCGATACCTCCAGTTCAATTTATCTGCTCTTTTTTTTGAAGGGATTGCCAATTCCTTAACTGTCCAGCTTCCGGAACTGTGCCTTTTATGAAGAATGCCGAGGGCGGATTGAACCGCGTATTCCATGCGCCCTTCAAAGATGAACGTATTGTTATAGCTAGATAATTCAGGTCCATCCACCGTCCCCACGCACTACACAGTTTGCCAGTAATGTTGGAGTTCTAGACGTTCTCCGGTTTCATGAGATTGATGCACTTGAAGTGTATGTCTAATGCTCAACGCAGTCGAGTCCGTTGACACACGATATATTGGCGCCAAGTTGTGTGTAGGACCTATAGCTCATCAAAGCTGATGGTGTGGGAGCAAAGCAGTTATTGACGTTGACAAGGGCCTTGTAAGTGAGCGACAACAATTCGTATAAGGTTGTTTCATTACCCAAATTTGAAGAAGCATCGATATTGGAACTTTTCGAAAAGGACCAGCTCATTCCTTCTACGCTGCATTTTGAAAGGCGGACAAATGAGGATTGTTACGATGCAACATTAAGGAGCCCGGTAACACTGGATCAAGTTTTATTCAAAGGTTCCGTTACTTCTTGATTAGCGAACTCGACTACACTGAGGGCTGGTGCTGCCCGATCCGAACAAACAACGTCAATTGTACGGCCTCGACACTTTGGCAGATTCTGATTTCGAATCCCCCCAAAGAAGAAGCCAATGCTTAGAACGAATGCAACACAATTCATTAGAATGATATTGCAGCATAGGTATCCTGGATATCTGAGAGCTCCCAGGGGGGGGGGGGGGGGGGNCTTCTGCTGTGGGCGATGTAAAAGGGACCTAGAGCCTGGTGTCTTGGTGTTAATGACCTCCCCAATGTATGAGCTATCGTTATAAAATGCCAGTCTGTCAGAAACACACGTTATTTTAAGTAGTATGCTCTCTGAGAGAGCGACACATCTAAGGTAGCTTTGCTCCAGTATACGACGGCAGAACCGCGGATGGTGATTGGTCCGGGGGCCGCCCGCAGGCGCCAAAGGCCACCGTACACATCCAGGCGACAATCGGCGAGCGCTGCTTGCCGCTCGCTGCTCCACGCCACGTCGAATCGATCAAGAAGTTTTCAGACTCTGGCTGCCCTTGAAACTTCTGCGGCCTGTCTGACCTGCTCTGCCGAGTCTGTCTATTCGTCTGTCCTCGTGAGCAACTTTAGAATTCTAGTACGTCAACCTACATCTTCCCCGCATCCTTGTGTGGGATACGTCGTCGGTTATGTTACTAACACAAAACAACAGTGAGACTGCCACGAACCATCGAGCTATCCCATTGCACCATCCAGTGAGCGACAGGAACCGCGTGTGATATCACTACTGCGATCTCTTCGCAACAGCTCCCTAATACCTCAATGGCGTCACCACAAGGAGGCTATCCTCCTCAAGAGGGCTATGGAGAGGCGCCAGGTCAGCTTCCTCCGACGGCACCCCAGCATGGCGGAAAGAAGAAACGCGCCTATGCTGGTGAAGCCTTTGGCTTTGGGTCAGGGGCGAATGCAGCTCTCGGAGGACAACCACAAGGTGGTGGCAGCTATGGCGCTTACGCTACTCAGGCGGCCGCTGCTGGATATCCACCCGCCGGTTATGGAGCAGACCCTGCTGCAGGATACGCTGCACCGGTAGCTCCAGCTCCTAGCGGGTATCAACCCCCCGTACCTGGGTATCCAGGTCCCGCAGACGCTGGCGTGGCCCAAGTTACCCAGCAGTTTGGCCATATGGGAGTCGCTGATCCGACCCAGCCTCAGCCGCCGTTGCCAGCCCAGCAAGTTCCGAGAGCTGTCCCCTTGAATCAGCTTTATCCGACCGACCTCCTCACCCAGCCTTTTAACGTTGCTGAAATTGACTACCCGCCTCCTCCCATTATTCTGCCTCCAAACGTGAGTGTCCATTGTTGCGAGCACAGGCCATCGCCCCATGCTGAACGTTGAATATAGACGAGTATCTACCCTTCACCGTATGCAAACTGCCCGCCAAAATATGTGCGATCTACTCTCAATGCTGTCCCGACCACGCATTCGCTCCTCAAGAAATCGAAGTTGCCGTTCGCCCTCGTCATTCAACCATATGCCGCGCTTCATGATGCCGAAGACAACGTCCCGATTATTCCTGACCAGGTCATTTCGCGATGCAGACGCTGCCGATCATATATCAACCCATTTGTGTCGTTCCTAGATCAAGGCCACCGTTGGCGTTGCAACATGTGTAACCTGACGAATGACGTCCCTCAGGCTTTCGACTGGGACACTACTCTACAGAAGCCGGCTGATCGCGCACAGCGCCCGGAACTGAACTACTCGGTAGTGGAATTCGTTGCACCGCAAGAATACATGGTTCGCCCCCCGCAACCATTGGTTTACCTGTTCTTGATTGATGTGAGCTACGCGTCTGTGACAAATGGCCTCCTAGCAACTGCTGCCCGGTGTATTAAGGAAAGCTTGGATCGACTGCCCAACGCCGATCGAAGGACTCGGCTTGGTTTCCTCGCGGTCGATTCGAGTTTGCACTACTTCACCATTCCCCGGGATGGATCAGAGAACTCGGATCCTAAGATGCTGGTGGTTAGCGATCTTGAGGAGCCTTTCCTGCCCATTCCAGGTGATCTCCTTGTCACACTGAGTGAGTGCCGGGAGAACATTGAGACATTCCTGGACAAGCTCCAAGAGATGTTCCAAAACACTCAAAACGGCGCCTGCGCGCTGGGCTCGGGACTACGAGCGGCTTACAAGCTGATCTCCCACGTGGGCGGAAAGATCACAGTGCTTTCATCTTCGCTGCCTAACATCGGCCATGGTGCACTTACGGTCCGAGAGGACAAGAAAGCGCTGGGCACTAGCAAGGAAGGTAGCTTACTTCAGACGGGCAACAGCTTTTATAAGAGCTTTGCCGTAGAGTGCTCCAAGGCGCAGGTTTCGATTGATATGTTCCTATTCTCATCACAATATCAGGATGTCGCATCGCTGAGCAACCTGCCTCGGTACACCGGCGGTCAGACATATTTCTACCCGGGATGGAACGCAGCTCGCACGGAAGATGCCATCAAATTCGCGCGGGAGTTCTCTGACTATCTTTCTTCGGAGATTGGCCTCGAAGCAGTGCTACGTGTGCGCGCAACGACCGGGTTGCGGATGAACACATTCTACGGTAACTTCTTTAACCGGAGCTCGGATCTTTGCGCGTTCCCTGGATTCCCCCGCGACCAGGCGTATGTGGTCGAGGTCGCTATTGATGAAACGGTGACTAAGCCGGTCGTATGTCTGCAGACGGCTGTCTTGCACACCACATGCAACGGCGAGAGGAGGATTCGCGTTCTGACATTGGCCTTGCCCACGACTCAAACGTTGGCAGATCTATACGCATCGGCCGACCAGCAAGCGATCACTACGTACTTCAGTCATAAGGCTGTTGAACGTGTCCTGGGAAGTGGACTGGAGGCTGCGCGCGAAGCAATCCAATCGAAGCTAGTGGAGATTTTGGCTACGTACCGGAAAGAGCTTGCGGGCGGCAGTGTTGGCGGTGGTGGCTTGCAGTTCCCAGCCAACCTGAGAGGGCTGCCCGTGTTGTTTCTAGCATTGATGAAGAATGTAAGTCTTTCGTTCCCCGAAGCTACAGCATAAGTATTTGATTCCTAACTGCGCACTATAGCTTGGACTCCGCAAGTCGGCGCAGATTCCCACCGACATGCGATCGGCGGCTCTCTGCCTGCTTTCCACGTTGCCGTTGAACCTCATGATTCAATACATCTACCCGAAGATGTATTCTCTGCACGACATGCCCGACGATGCAGGATTGCCGGACGAGAAAACGGGAGAGATTGTTCTACCACCACCGGTCAACCTGTCGTCGGAACGGCTAGTGCCGTACGGTCTGTATCTGATCGACGACGGTCAAACGCAGTTCCTATGGGTCGGACGCGATGCGGTACCCCAGCTCCTCATGGATGTGTTTGGAGTCAGCGACAAGGCGCAAGTGCGGGTGGGTAAGCAGTTCCTGGCCGAGCTGGACAACGACTTCAACGAGCGGGTGCGGGCGGTGTTGCAGAAGAGCCGGGACCACAAATCCAAGGGCGTGGGCAGCATTATCTCGCCTCAGCTGTACGTGGTCAAGGAAGACGGAGAGCCAGGACTTCGACTGTGGGCGCAGACGATGCTGGTCGAGGACCGGTCCGACCAGAGCCCCAGTCTCCAGCAATTCATGGCCCTTTTGCGAGACAAGGTATGACCTGAGCGGTGTATTTTTTTTTTTTTTCTTTTGAGGGACGAAAACTAATTTTTTTTTTTCCTTTTCTTTCTTCTTGGCAGGTGGTGCAGTGATTTCACAGAGAAGAGTTGATAATTTGGGGGAGGGGGGAGCGATTAGATCATGTAGCGTCAAGCATCGAATGAATTCAGTTTGCGTATTCCATCCAATGCTTTTGTATTAGCTTCAGGCCAGTTCAAGTCTTATCCTGAGTAGCGCTCGTATCCCGGGCGGCTTTGCAGCGTCTTGTTTTCTGCTGGTTGTGAAGAGAGTTTGATACTCACTGCTAGCTGCTAGTAGGAAACTCTGTAGGTCTCTTCTATGGCTGAGAACCATCGATTCCCGGTGACGTCGCGTTGTTGAAGCCGCCCGGGATTGCGACGGCGCGCCCCGTCCGGCCAATCAGGGCCGGCGTTAGAACGCCGCTATCCCCCACTACGGAGGCTGCGGGCTGTGATTGGCCGGTGGTGTGACAATCACTCCATTCCCTTTTCGTCTCAGCTCTATTTACAGCGTTTTCTTACAGCGTTGTTTTTCGAACCTCGTGTGCAGTTATTCTTGTTGTTGTCCGGGGTTTTTGTTCGCCCCCTGCTCACTGTGTCCGAGTATAGCCCTTCAATAGCATGAATTACCGCGCACGACTGAGGCCGGGCGCCTGTTCGCGGCGTCATTATTGGACGACCAAATATAGACCGGGCGGTCTTTGTGATGAACGTGCATGACAAGGCTTACCTACAAGCCCTGCAGCATCCCATCCCAAAAGAACTCGACCGATAAACCAACCCGTCATTCGGTCGAAACTGGACTGTGGTCAGGGCGGCTGGCTTGGCCCGTCTCATCCAGTTTCACAGCAGTGGATCGGCTGCCAGCTGATGATGATGAGGATTGTTGGGATTAGGGAGGAGTCGAGTATGGTTTGTTAGTGGTTTCGACTGGGCGAGACGACTAGTTAGTTAACTAACTAGCGTGCGTTTCGAGTGAGCGCCCCGCGTGGTACGGTACGGCCTCCTGTACCCGCCCCGTGTGATTGCCCCACCTTCTCTGTGTCTCTCGCGATCTCCATGCTCGCTGCTCTCTGCTCTCATTCCCCTTTCATTTTCGTCTGATCTTGCTCCTGCGCAGACTCCTTGCAGCACACACAGGAAACCCCGTTTTATATTGTGTTCTTGCTCGAGCTGGTAATTCGCGCTGTGTCGCTGATTGTCCATTGTGTCGGCTCATCTTGCGTTGCTTTTGTTTACCGTTCGCTCCCCTCACCCCCGCCTCGTCTGTCCGAGTACGTACGTTTGTCCTCTCCGAGTCGTCTCTTATCTTGTTGTATATCCTCACGCAATGGGAGTGGATGACTCGATCCTCTATTGCTCATTTTTCCCAAAGGAACCCCCGATTCATCGAATCGGGGAATGAGTGAGAATTGTCCTGCTGACTGAAAAACCATTGCTGCAGAAAATCATTGGGCTACCTTGTGTCGCTTGTCAGCCCCTCCACACTTCCCACCTCCGTCAAGGTCTACCTGCTATACAACATCTGTCTGTATACTCTCGAGGAGCCCAAAGTGTCTATATAGCATTTCTTGGCTGCTTTTGGATCCTGGACCTGAGAAGCCGAGGGAAGCATAGTCCCAGTTGCTACACATCGACCGTGACAGCCACAAAACTAATTTAACAAGAGGTACGTGGGCAGTATCTATCGTTCTCTCCAGCGGGTTGTTGTAAGCATTCAAGGTGCCGGCCGGCCCACTTTCTATTGTTCTGAATAGGCTAAGAAGAAACCACGAAACTGCTCCCAGTCTTCTTTTTGTTTTCCTCTCCGCTGCATTTCTTCCACTTTCCAGCCTCAATTTCTTGCGCAGTGCTAACCTCAACACAGCCACCATGGCTCAAGGCCACAATCCTCAGGGAGGTTCGCGGAAGATCTCCTTCAACGTGTCCGATCAGTACGATATTCAGGATGTTATCGGTGAAGGCGCATATGGTGTCGTTTGGTAACTAGCACTATTTACACATGGGTCGAACATGCTACTGACTGGCACAGCTCTGCGCTGCATAAGCCCTCGGGCCAGAAAGTAGCCATCAAAAAGATCACCCCATTCGACCACTCCATGTTCTGCCTGCGAACACTACGTGAAATGAAGCTGCTGCGATATTTCAATCACGAGAACATTATTTCGATCCTCGACATCCAACGGCCTCGTAATTATGAAAGCTTCACCGAGGTCTATCTCATTCAGGTGTGTGGTGGCAGACTCCTAGTCTGGTGGGTTTCCAAACTGACGGCTGCAGGAATTGATGGAAACCGACATGCATCGAGTCATCCGCACACAAGAACTGTCCGACGACCACTGCCAGTATTTCATTTACCAGACTTTGCGCGCCCTAAAGGCGATGCACTCCGCCAACGTGCTTCACCGAGATCTGAAGCCATCCAACCTGCTCTTGAACGCCAACTGCGACCTGAAAGTCTGCGATTTCGGTCTCGCCCGCTCCGCTGCTTCGACAGACGACAACTCGGGTTTCATGACGGAATATGTTGCGACCCGCTGGTACCGTGCGCCTGAAATCATGCTTACCTTCAAGGAATACACCAAAGCGATCGACGTCTGGAGTGTGGGGTGTATTTTGGCGGAGATGCTTAGCGGGAAGCCACTGTTCCCAGGCAAAGACTGTGAGCCACCTGTGCCTTCTTTTCATTTTCGACTCGTTACTGATGAATGGATAGACCATCACCAACTCACACTGATTCTGGACGTACTCGGCACCCCCACCATGGAGGATTACTACGGAATCAAATCGCGCCGCGCACGCGAGTATATCCGCTCGTTACCCTTCAAGAAAAAGATCCCCTTCAAGGCGCTGTTCCCCAAAACGAATGACCTCGCTCTGGACTTACTAGAGAAGCTGCTAGCCTTCAACCCAACTAAGCGCATCACAGTCGAAGAAGCCCTGCGACATCCATACCTGGAGCCCTACCACGACCCGGATGACGAACCCACTGCGGATCCGATCCCGGAGGAGTTTTTCGACTTTGACAAGAACAAAGATGCCCTGAGCAAGGAGCAACTAAAAGGTGGGTCTTGATAACCTTGTTCCTTTTACTCTTTTTCTTCTTTTTTTTTTTTTTTTTTTTTTTTTTTTTTTTTTTTTTTTCTTTTATCGTTTTTGGACTCTGCTTATAGTTTCAGTTCTTATCTATGAGGAAATCATGCGGTAGATTATCGACTTGACGATTTGACAACCCACTGTTGACGACTATACTTTGAAGACGTGGCATGCAGATTTACCATTTCTTTTGAAATTATCTGTGTACGAAAACACCAAAAAGAATACGATTCTGCACTCCTAATGAATTTTGTTCAATGCTAGACGACTCTCCATAGCAAGAATAAAGTTATGACAACATTCACACAGGTGCATCCTATTCTGTGTTGTGGGACTATCTTTCATCTCTCATCACTCTGGCTATATACACATATTTACCCCTCAATTGATTAAATGTCTATACGGTTTGATATTACATGTACTCATACATATACTTTTTTAGTGTGTACTGTAGAATTTCCTGATGGCTTCCCCAACACCTTCCGGACTGGGCGTCTCGGCCACAGCATCCGGATCCACGCCGAACTTGTTCCGCAAATGATCGCGCGTTGTAGGACCGATGGTCGCAATCAAACACTTTTTCCCATGCCTGCCGCCGTCCCTCTGCGAGAGATTCCCGAGGACGCGAAGCATACCGTCGCAGCCCGTTGGCGAGAACACCACGGCCCACATCGTCGTCGATGCAGTATCTTCCGGGCTCATATCAACCAGAGAATCGACGATTCTCTCGCCGGCTTCGACGGCAGAACGAAACGACGCTTCGAATTCGGGCATTTCGCCCGTCTCGTACACGACCAGCTCGTCCACGCGAATGCGGCGGGAGCCGTCGAGCGAGGGGCTCATTAGTGTTCGCGGTATGATGTCGCGACGCTGCTCACCGACGAGAAAAAGCAGTGCTGGTTTTGTGTTCTCCGTTTTGGTGCTGTGAAGACTGTTGTAGTGCTCGAGAATGATGTGTGCCAGTTTCTCGCCTGTGCCGGCCTCTTCGCCGTGGATACTGGCGTGAGGTAGGTATTGATCGCGGAGCGGGGTGAGCAGGCGTGTTGTCGCGGGGCCGACGGTGTAGAGAACCATATTTCGCGATGCCGATGCTGCTGACTCTGAGGACAATCATGATTAGTTCGATTCTCAAATGCAATACCGAAGGAAAGGCAAGAGTTATTATGATCGATACCAGAAATGTTGTCTTGCTCGAACACATGGCGGAGTGCCTCGACCGCGCGCTGGCTCGTGAATATCATGCCTCCGTACGATGGATTGTCGCCGACAAACGATCCTGTCCATCTCTGTTTGTCGTTGTGGTTCGGTGTAGTGAAAAACGTCTTTATACGCGCCAGGTTCTGGCTATGCATGCGGTGTGAAAGCACCGGTACAAATACCGGGTCGAACCCATATTGATCGGTGCTGGATGAAGTGCTGAACTTTTTGCTGCGGAAGTACTCGTCGTAGAGATCGCGCGGGGTTGTGACTGTTTTGAGCAGGAAAATTGGTGGATTTGTTGATGTCGATGGGGGCATTCTTCTGTGTCTGCTTTACTTCTAGGACTGCTGCATTGGTGATCTGATCTGAACTAGATTAGATGATAGATTGAGAGTTGTAGTGGAGAGGTAAAATGTTATATGCGGTTTAAACAAAAACGAAGGAATTGAGATGCGGGGTGCGGAGACCACCATGTCTTAGTGCTTATTGCCACACTCGGGGCACTCACGGAAGGATTTATCGTAGTCTAATTAAACTATAACTTTAACCCTAATGCTTTCACCCAACGTCATCAAGCCTGGTACCCGTTTGTTGTGTTCTAACTCGAGAAATTGTCCTGTTATTTTTCGATAAAAAGCCAGTCTCCTTGCAGCGAGTCGATAATATTTAGCAAGATTCATTGAAAATTTGCGAGGCGAAACGAAGTCAGTTTGATAAAAGATAATCTTTTATATACAGGCCCAGACTGAAACTGCCGGATATGTACATTTTAGCAGTTCGAGCCAAGCTGCTTGAAAACGTTTCTCAACTTCGTACGCGTACATATAGAGCCGAATGAAGAAATAAAATAAGTGAACCACAAGTAGCCAGTCCTGAAATATTCGGATATCCCTTGTCTTCGTGTATCTTCACTTTGCCTATCTCTCCAAATAGTGGTTGGCTAGGGTGTTTGACTTGTGATCTTTATGGTTCACCGCATTTAGAGGCAGTAGTCGGGGTCTTCGGAGCTGACACCACCGCAACCCTTGCTGCAGAAGCGCTGGTAAACGATCTCGCCGTCCGAAATGCAGTTGAAGAGAGACTGGTAGATGTGGGTTTCGTCGGTGGGCTGGTGGTTTTGCTTTAGGACCTTGACGATGTGGTCGTGGTAGTTGCCTGTCACTTGCTGTGAGAAACCAACGTGGCCTGAAAGATAGCCCTCTTCTTCCAAAAACTCACCTCTGTTCAAAAGGGACTCGCCACAGTAGACACCGCCACGGTTGCAGGACTTGGCGGAGACGGTGGCAGCCATAACAAAGGCGGTAGCAATAGCAGCGAACTTCATTTTGATGGTGTTTGTTTGGAGCGCGAAGAAAGTCGTTTGGATTTATAGATTGATTGATTGAGTGACTGATTGATGATGGAGAGACTGTTTTCTGTATTTATACCTTTTGCTGAGTACTTCATCATAAGTCTATAGCTATTCCCATGATGCGTCTTTCTCGTATCCACGGCCTGTAGTTCGCCCTTTTGCATCTCATACCATCCCATTTCTGTATAATGCAGAGCATGGGGGCTGAAGACAGCGTGATATACGATATCGCAGCAGCTGAATGGTAACACTCCATCCTAAGGTTTAAAAATAACAGTACAGGATATAGACATTAGAATCTTGGCGACAAGCGCCGAATCACAAAAATGCCAGTTGAAAGGTACGACACTTAAGCCGCTAACTATGGGTCTGGAGTTAAGTGCCTCGCTTACGCAGCTACCATGTATCTGTAATACGGGGCATGTTAAGGAGATCAACATCAATATATCAACTGATGCCATTATAGAGGTAGGATCATTAAACAGGCTAGGATCATTGGTTGGGCTTACGTCTAAGCTTTTGGCGATGTGCCCAGCTGGGGGCTAACCTGCAGCGGATCTGTTATTCTCCAGATAGCGTACAGAGTAGTGCGGTGTGGATTAATCTCAAAGCTACGTTGCACAGGTACTACTGCTGCTAATTTTGGTACACGATTGTCGTCTAGATAAGAACTATTCTCACTGCACGTCGTTGGATTGCACCACGATAAGATCACTACCAATGCTACAAATTCATAGGTAAGAAAGCAGTAGAGAGATAGGAAGAAGCTCCTCGGTAATAGTACTGATCTATACAACATCAATCCTCGTTTCTCCGCGTTTCCACTGTCAGCATGTGCGCTGTAGCCATACCCCTGTCTACTTAGCACATATTCAGCTGTTATTGTTATTTCTTTTCTTTTCTTTTGTTCCTTTTTATTTTTTTTTTTTTTTTTTTTTTTTTTTTTTTTTTTTTTTTTNTTGAAAGTAACCTACGTGCATTAGCTCCCAATTCTCGATGGTATAAGTCTTGTGCCAATTTGTTTTGGCAGCTTGTATGTGCTGAGACCTGTAAAGTCCTTCGTATTCCCAGCCCCACTTGACAATTGAAGCTCACTTCTCGACAGTGTTCGGTTCTTGGAATTTGGTGCAACATTCCTAATTGGGGTAACCTGGATTTGTTGGTGTTTCAGTAAGGTTTTTCTAGGGGACTCATGGTTGAGAGAATTACTCGAACAACGCTATGATGGCTTCATCAGCGATCGGGTGCTTAACTTTATTCAGAGTGTACTATCTTTGTACCAAGCGATCGAAGCCTCACCAAAGTGTTTTATTGATGTTCTGGCGCTCAGCGGTCCACAAGGGGTGTCGCTCAGTAGTAGCCGAAGAGAGGGCCCAACGCACGGCTTTCGTATATCTAGAAACACGGGCCGAAGAACTGACTAGACACGGACCGCGCAAAAGCTTCCTTTCCTATCAACCCGCATTATAAATTTATTAGGACACCATGCATACGGTCAAGCAAATCAACATGCTTGCCAAGATATATAGTTTCCTGACCTGTAGCAATGGTCCCGTATTTGAGCAAAGGATTAATCCGAACGAGTATGGTGGGCGAGTTGGAAGTAGAATGCTCATGACGAATAATATTTAGTTATCATGTAGATCAAAGTCCTTTTCAGCCTCAACAGGCCCAAGCTTCGATATTAGCCAACACCAGTAACCTGATGATGCTTGGAGCTGAACACTTCTGTATACGAGACAGAACAGAACACTGTCTTATGGGTGCACTGCTTTCTTGTTATCGAGAGAAGGTGATACGAAGTCCAAGAAGCAGAAAGAATATGAAAAGCATAATTTTATACTATCCCAGCTGCTTTCCCATCTTCATCACAAGGGCCTCGGTATTCACTTTCTTTACACCATGTGGCGACGTCAAAACCTCAATATTAGTTGTGCTCTTTTCAAAATTCAGAAATAGTATGTTATAGATTAACTTCGGCCCAGCCCTCATCTAAAGTCAAATGTTTATGCAATTGTCCTGCTGGTCTCATGTTTGCGCGTTAGGTTTTGCGACGAAAGGAACTCTATAATGCTTCACTGCATTCCGCAATGAATATTAAGCAGAATGCAGACGATGATCATACTGAAAGAAGGGAAAAAAAAAAGTACAAAGAAAAACATACAACAGCTGGGATTCGCTGGTGGTCACCCACCCAACTACTAACCAGCCGGCGTGTGGCTTAAGTACGGCTGAGCGGACGGGAAGCCCTGTTTTCCACACCCTATGGTCGTATGTACGAGAAAGAGATACATACACAATTCAAATAGGCGTTCATGTAAAGACAATGATGCAGTATTGTAAGATCTCTCATACCTCGCCACTCGGAAGTATCACCATCTTAAACTTGTTAAACCTTGTCGTAGCCACAGGTAAAGTATAAGCATAAAATTCGTATAACAACGAACAACTAATGAAGCTTGCATGATATCTAAAGCTATCCAGATAGATTTGCTAGCCTCTTCGCTTGCACAAACGTAACAGCTCCTGACAATGAAAATTTTTGGGTTGGCTTTGCTCACGGTTCCAGCAAAGTATTCCTACTGATATCAATAATCCCACCTGTAGTAACGCGGTCATAAACCGTACTCCTATGTCTTTAGAAGCGTTTTTATATCTGCGCCTAGGTACACAGTTTACCAAGGTATCAATGAGAATCCCAGTTGAAGTAGCAAAATAACCACGTGCAGGCATGCCACAGTCAAGTTGCAAAAGCGCATCCTTTGAAGCCTTTGAATTCCGTTCATCCTAACTATCAATCTAGCTGAATTTGAAGCGACGATACAAGTGGTAATTTGCTGCTAGCACTCAATGAAGTGTTTCACTCTGCTGCCGTTTAGCTAACCAAACTTTTCCCACCTTTTCCTCAATGAGAGAAATATATTTAGCTTGTACCTGGGAGGTGAGGAAAGCTAGCTACGAAAGATGAATACTACGATGCAAGCTACACATCGACTTGTTTATGAGCAATATGAGGACTCTGTTTAGCTATTATGATATGTACATATATTGTAGTTAATCTTGTAAATACATTCCCAAGTCGACTCAATTGTCCTTTTACTCTCCCCCCGTTCCCCCACAACCAGGAAAAGCATCGAACGACGTATAAGTCTGCCCCCGGTTTTTTGAATGATGATCATTTCGATAAAATAGGGCAATGATCATGGTCTTAGGACATTGCTCATTTTGACGTCAAACAATGCTCTCCTGAGTCCATGTCAACGCTCAAGAAGACTGTGTCGCCTGAGCAGTGGACACGGACGTAATGGTACCGGTAGGCGCAGTACCAATAGAAACGGTAGATAAAGTAGCAATGGTATCGGTAGGCACGGTATTTCCAGCGCCGGTGGTCACACCAGTAGCAGTGTTCCAGTCACCAGTAGCAGTGTTCCAGTCACCAGTAGCAGTGTTCCAGCCACCAGTGCTCACTCCAGTAGCTGTGTCCCAGCCGCCAGTACTAACACCAGTAGCAGTGTTCCAGCCACCAGTACTCACTCCAGTAGCGGTGTTCCAGCCACCAGTATTGGTGGCTGTTTCGAATCCAGAAATACTGGTAGGCTCACTTCCACCGATCGTGGTGGCCGTATCAAAAATGTCCCAGAAAAAAGGAGCGGCAATGACCGTAGAAGTGGTCACAGCAAGGGTAGAAGAAACAATGGAGAGCTTCATTTTGATGGACTGGAAAGACTTGAGGAGTTCTCGTCTCACGAAAGAGTTAATGAATGGATTTGTTCTGTAATCACTGAAGATACTTTTTTGCTGATGTAGAGGAGGATATTGCTTCTATGCGAAAGACGGAATCTTACTTCTTATTTATATCTGATGCTGGAGGAAGGACTTTGAAAAATTTCTAAATCCAACACATCCAACAACCGTTTTTGCCTGACTTCTCCCTGATTCAGTAATCACTGCTTGTTTAGACACCTGGATGACAGCACCCGAGGAAACGTGATATCCACAAATCGAACTACTTTTTAGTCGTATTTCTAAATGAGGAATAGTATAGACACCGACCTTCCTTGGATGTCCATACGCGAAGGATCGTCACCGCCAAAGAAAAACACTGCTGCCTGCGAGGATGGCAGGGCGTTACGCGTCTTCGGCCTTGAAAGCGATCTAGCATAGTATCCATTGCTTATATCTCGATCAAGGCTGAGCAACCGTCAAAAGCGCCTCAACTTTATAAATAGCATTTTCATGGAAACCCTCGGTTTTGTGGCTAACCATCCCTTTCCCACCTCCTACATACACCGACTGATGGTGAAACTTGATGAGACATGAGTAGTCATCGTCAGTGTTGTACGGTTTATCTATCCTTAATGACAAAAAGCCTGACCTTGTTACTACCATTTGAGTAAACACTACAATGCATGTTGCAATCCAAATGCCTTTTCAGAGCGGTCTTCTCAATTGAAAAGATGTTGCAGCGACCAGTTTTCAGCAGTGAGCTCTGTCTCCAAAACCAACTACCAACATGACTGCTAGTTTCTGTGGGAATGCTTCGGTTTAGAGTATAGGTGGTTAGCATGTAGGCAAAAACTTTCTCTGCATCCTGATTGGCTGACATTTTTATTTTGTTATTATTTCTGTTGGTAGTACTCGTGCATTAGTGGTGATTGGTCGAAATGTGGCTATGCCTGGAATTTCAGAAACGCTGATTAGCTATCTGCGCATATACGCCACACCTTATCTACGTATATGAAGCTTCATCCACGTTCATTGAAGCAATGAAACATTGAAACATGGAAGCCTCTAGCGGCCTGCCCCGCCCCCACACGCGATGCTTTCTATCTCGAGTCTCACCAAGACGATTCACAGTTGACGACTACAGCACGGCTAGTTTGCAGTAGAGCAGACAAATGAATGCCAAATCTGTGTCAGCGGACCTAAAGGACTGTTCCAAAAATTCAACATATCGAACTAGACAAGCATTTCGTAAGAGCATCTAGCTTGTTCAGCCTTTCTCTTTTGGCCCAATAATTCCTGTTTATATATTCGATGGATTGACATGTAACCAACACCTTGTTCAATAGTTTTTTCAATTGACTCGAACTATATGAACATTCCATCGCTCAATTCAGGGCATGCCTTCGGCAATTAACTATCTCTGATGGCCTCACTGCGTGCCGCGATAAGTCAACGAGTCAGCTATGAACCGTTTGTCTCCGAGCTGATTCGTGTCTTGAATCCTGCCGAAAAACAAGATCAGACAACAGAGAAAGAAAGTTTGAACCTAGTGTCAATAGTATTTGTTCGCAGTCCTGGAGGAGTTTAGACAAGGGGTACTTGAACGGTCGCGCTACTTGATGCGTATGGGGCCATTTTTCTTTAGCTATTGTGGACATGCATGCGACTTGGAGGATACCATTACCACTATGGATCGGCAATGTCTGAGGATCCTCTCCCCCAACGCCATTCAGTGCGTATGGCCCCATAACTGTGTTGCTTCTAGACCGAGTTCTACACCCTAAATGCTGCTCAAAGGCCAAATCAGAGCCGAACATATATACTAGCTGGGTTGTGTTGTTCTGATTGAAGCCTGAGAGCTGCGCGTCCTCGGTGGAGATTGCACAGCCCACCATGCGTTTCATGTACGGAAGGCATTGGAAAACATTTCCATTTATCCTCAAGGGAGAATATCATCACCACCAGGGTATCGCCTTCAGTCTCTGTGGGGTCCGCAACTAACATGAAAGCCAACTGTTGCATAAAGGTTCAAGGCTTGCAGTGACGTTCACTCCAAGGATCGGAGAGAAGCGGAGATTCCGACCCGGCCAACACCGGCAATGTCCGACGAAGAGCAGAGAATAGTCCATGGCCATGTGCGTGGTACCGTGGTATGAAGTGAGTGAAGATTTCTAAAAAGGCGAAGAGAGAACGGTGGGTTCGTGTGACACAAGGTATTGATTCAGCTATTGCGGCATATAGTTGTACTATGATCACTATCCAAAGAGTTCACATATCAAGCATCTCCTCGACATAGTGTTCCAAATTTATCATGCGGAACTGTGATTTCCACTTGGCACGGAAATCATTCCGCTTATAAGCAAAACTCGTGTTTTTCGCAAAGCTGACTAACTCGACGTTCCAGCCCTTTTGCAATGCGCGCTCAACCATGCGCAAAAAGCCCCCGGAAAACTCGGCTTCCGCCGCATCTCCGGTTGCGAGGACGATGGTCGCTGGCGTGTCGGTGTCAACCAAGCTTTCCAGCATCTTCAGGTGCAGAATTTCGTCTACACACTGTTCAACCCATCTTTCTGGAGGAGAGCCCATCTCAGGGCCAAGAACATCTCCATGGTTGAGCGTACTGCGAGCTTTCAACTGGCGAGGAGTGTATTCCTTTGCCTTGTGCACGCGACTAAGAATGTTGACTTCATAGCCGATCTTCTCCGCTTCGTTAATGGCGGGAAACCGATCAGATCCTGCAAGCACTCGTTTGGCCACCGGTCGGCCCCGCTCGAGGATGAGTGAAAAGTTATGGAATGATAAAGGCAACCGTCGAATGTGTGTGGTTACAGGAACATTATGCTGGATCTTGTAGCTATCGTGAAGACCAATGGAGATATTGGAAGCATCAACGAAGACATGAATAGCCTGAGACTTTGGAAGGGATTGGCTGGGTGGCGTAGCACCTATAAATTCAGGGAAATTCCTGCCTAATTTGAGCATTAGTCCCGCTTTGCGGTCGGCAGCCGACTTGTAGCGAGTTGGTCCTTCATTGATCTTCTCATGAGACCTTAACGGTGCACTGTCTTCTTCACAAGACGATGGCGGTGTTAAACCGGCGATATCATCTTCAACGGCGTGTACCTTGAACGGAACGAATGCCAGGGCAGAATTACGTTGCACCGGAGAATCGAAAATGCTAAGATCGCCGTCGGAGATATTTTCTGCAGTTGAGTCCGAAATACCACCTGCAGAGGGGTCATTGCTCGGTTTGGCAAGGCCATGCACAGACTTGACCTCGCTTTGGCGCTTTAATATGGATACGGGCTTCGAAGGAGACTTTGATATAGGGGTTCGAGAAACAGTGGAAGTGACCTTTTCCGATTCCCCCCCGGTCAACTTGTCGGTGCCCGCTGGTCGTCGGATCTTTTCCGGGTCGCGGAGAGCATCCCATAGAGCGGAGAAGTCTCCAAGCCTTCTGTGCTCGGACGCCTCTTGGGTGACATGTTCACGGCGCTGAGCTTCAGGGGCTTCGTAGCTGGTTTGCCGGTCATTGATTATCGGGGAGTCATCGCGTTCGTAACTGAAGGAGGATTTTGTGGGTGTACGAAGGAAATTAATCACTTCGGTAAAGTCCCAATTTGTGGAAGCATCTGCAGATTGCATGGAAAAGACATGCACAGAGGGAAATAAAGTCGTAAGTCCAGATATATTCAGGCTTTCCTAAGTCGTGAAGTGACGAGACGCCGGTATTTGCGTCTAGAGTATGAGTGCATATGTTGCAAAGAACAAATGTGGTAACTACGGGCACATATTTCGTTGACACGTAGAAGCGTGTTAGCAACAGAGGATTGTTTATCAGGCACCCAAGTGAAGGGTGACGGATGTCGTCGTTGGGCTGGTTTGTTGGGTGGCGGCAGTGCGCCTCACCGCCTTCCCGATGCAGAGTCCCATGATCGACGGACCCAGGCCCTTCTCGATCTTTCAGAGCAAACACATCAAACAGCCGAGTCGAACCGAGGTCGGGCTCCTCTGTGGAGAAGGAATCACGTGCTGGTGATCTGACTGGATGCCACAGGAATTCGTGCTTAGCCACATCAAGCATCCCTGCATCGGATAGCGTCATGTAGGTCATCGCTACGTCACGGTGAGCGTTTGTACGAATTCGATCTATTATCAGGGATGTATGACGGCATCGCACAATGAGGCATCACGAAGAAGGCTTGAGCAAACTTGGAACAACCCCGTGTACGTCACGACATGGGTGACTTCTTGTGTAGAGAACTGAACTATTTAATCGAGCTGAATCCCACGTAGAATCTAAACTTTCCATCAACAATCATCCAACCATCAAGATTTTTTTCAAACAAAACTTTCAACTCTTATCAAACTTTCACCCAAACATTCAATAAACTTTTTCAAAATGTCGGACACCGGACGCAAGGATTTCACTACCAGTATGTTATAACAGCAGTTTCCAATTCCTTTACTCACACACAAGTATAGAGGCCAAGGAGGAGATCACCCCTGACGCTTCCAAGTCGACCCAGCAAAAGATCTCTGAGAACGTCACCGACACTGCTGACCGCGTCGTCCGCGGTGTCCAGCCTGATGACAGCAAGTCTGGTGCCCAGTCTGCATTCGACAAGACCCAGCGCACTTCTGACAACGAAGCTCACGGTGGTGCTGCTTCTTCCATGTAAGTTTCACATTTTAACAGACATATATCATCAAGACGAAAAGCTGACAAGGACCTTCAAATAGTGGTGACAAGGTCAAGAACACCTTGGGTCTGAACAAATAAATTGTTTGAACGAATGGATCTAAATCCGTTTATGGGCAATGAGTTCTGACCCATTTGACGACTTTTACATTCCATGATGTACTATGATGATACCAATTCGGGAAATTAGCTACGATAGTCAATATAATCTACTATTTTTATGTATAAAGATTTTGGAGTCTTTTAATTAATTTGTAGCGCACATATTTCTAACCAAATACCTTTTAAATTTGCCCTACTACCTGAAAAACCTGTGAATACTCTGTGGTAGGAGCATTCTCAAACAAGTTACTCGAGTTGGAAACTGGGGGTATATGTCCATAATTAGGAATTGAAAGTATAAGAAGGCGTGGCCATTGCAATCTGTTTTCCTCATCATTGTTAAACAGGACCATTACAGATGAAATAGTCTTGGTAAGTATGTTGATGACGTGAAATACAATTGACTACATGGATGCTCATAATGCATATCTTCGGGGATCTATGTTGTGTGAAATAATTTCGCCTGCAGTCCCAACCAAAAAGGTTGATACAAGACGAATCTGAATAAGATTATGATTAACAGATCCGTATCGTTTTATTAAACACCACTGCATCTTAGAGTGCCTGGTACTTAATAGATAACAAACCGTTGAGAGATCTTGATGACTAGGTACCGGATGTGTGTCCGATTAATACCTTACCCCAAAAATAGAGATCACATGGGTCCCCACAATTTTCGCGTCCCCATTCTCCGTGGGGAAGACAAATCATGGTTCAAGCATTGTCTTAGTAAAGAACTTCCGCATTAATATAAATTGACCCTTCAAGTACGCTTTTTCGCACAAAGTTACCGATGTCCCTTAGATGAAGAGATGAATACCTTAGGAGCTGTAAAGCCTGCCGTTAAAAGTATACCCCGAGCCTGTGATCAATGCAAGTTGCGCAAAACCAAGGTAAGAGATACTGATATCTTTTGACTCCCGAACTCTGCCTCAGGGTTACCTACTTACGTGCATTTGTAGTGCAGTTTGTCCCGGCCATGTGCAGCATGCGGCGCACTAGGGCTTGAGTGTACATTTCTGAAGCCGCAGAAAAAGAGAGGCCCAGCAGGACAGTAAGTCTGTCCATAGCTCGAAATTCACCAACCGGGTGGAGGCTAAACTTGGCTCAAAGCCGCCTATTGCAACTTCAAAAACAGCGGAGTCAAGAGAGAGATCTAGTTGGCGACTCTAGGAGAAGCCCTGGTTCGGTACCTCGGCCTAGCCATGACACAGACGGTTCTGGGTTTGTCTCTGATTCTCCTCTATCGCCCTCATCTGCGGCGACGACAAACACAGAGAACATGACTCCCATTGAAATGCCATTTTTTTCACAGCAACTAGACCAAGTGGAAGATACGCAAGTTCGATCCATGACGATCCCTAACGACAGAGATAGCACAGCGTGGGATGAAACCCCGGATCTTGAGAATTGGCTGCCAGATAGCTTCGCTTCACAGACTCCATCCTTTGGCTTCTCCGGAAGTAATATATCTGTTCGGAATGTACTTCCTCCTATCATTGATCCCCAAATCAGCCAGTCCGCCTCCAACATGCAGGCGGGGAGCTCTCCGAACATCTCCATGCCCAATGTAACGTTGGCACCACCTTGTGAACAGCAAGTTGGCGATTTCTGGCCATCTTATATCAATGAAACAAGTCTCATTCCGTGGATCGACGTGTATTTCGATCGCTTGCACGCGACGCTACCAGTGCTAAACAGGTCTTCTTTGTTCATCAGGATATTGATGCAAGAGCATCGACAATATCCACAATTCGGCGCGATGATCTTGTCACTCTGCGCCTTTTCCTTAACACAACCCATCGCTATCAGCGAGCGACCGAGTTCATCATTGAGAGCCAACCAAGCGCGGATGATGATGAATGAGGCTACAAAGATGCGCAGCTCGTCCGACTTTGGTGAGAATCCTACATTAGAGGCTGTCCTCACCAGCTTCTTTCTGTTTGGATGTTTATTTGGAAGTAACCAGCACAATGCAGCGCGGCTGCGTTTGCGGGAAGCCGTAGACTTGGCCTCTACGCTGGGTTTAAATGATCCAAATACTTATGTCGATATCTCCAGTGAAGAGACAGGACAACGGTTACGAACGTACCTGGTTCTATATGTGACAGAGAGGTAAATAGTATCATTCATTCCAATACCGTCACCGTGCTAATTCCACTCCTTCAGGGCATATGCCCTGCAGCGACGCCATCCGATCAGTTTTACCGGCAGGCCAGGATATGTTATGCGGACGACAGATGACTTCCTCCATAATGCCACCCATAGCCTCATATCTGGAATCATTGTTCATAATGAGAAAGATGCAGCCGGAATGATGGGACTTGCTCTTCTGATGGAGACTTTTGACGCCATTGACGAAGACATTCTCGTTTGTTGGAATTCCCGCTGCAATGCCAGCAGAGGGAAATGTCAAATACTTACCGAAACCAAGGCTCTTAACATATACCATAGTCTTGCTCGAGTGGGCTACTCGAGTCGGTATAACAGCAATGACTGGTTCGAGTCAGATCATTCAAACGCACAACTAGAAGATGCGACCAAAACCCTGGGGAGCTTTCTTACTGAGTCGCAATGTGCTGATGTGCTAATTTCTCAAAAATGGGTACAGGATCGACTGTGGAATTTATGTCTAAACCATGGCCTTCTTCAACCACATTCGGAACATTCCGAGCTTCGGTTTTCTTACGCATTTCACAATGCTGAGAGAACTCTTGAGCTATGTAAAACATTACGTATCAGTGCGATGGAAGCTCATGGGATCGGAATTGTGAATACCACCCCTTTTGAGATGAGTGCTTCCTTCCATCTTGTATGATTGCTAACTTGTTTATAGATTGAGAAGTTGTACAACATTGCCACCAGCGCCATAATGACACCATACAATACGGGAAATATCGGAGCCAATATTGGAATATCCGACACTTCGATGCATCTTCTTGCAACCCGTTATTTGAAACTCATGGAGACTCTTCGTGGCGGTAACCATCCATATACAGAGCAGTATAGAGCACAGCTAAGGTCATTGTATAATGGGCAGTTTTAAAGACGGCTTTGAATAAATGTGGGAGGCTATCGGCTATGTTTTAATACACGTGAGTTATGATTTATTTGCATGCATGTACATTACTATATATCGTGAATTTTATGACAACTTGGGGCCTACACTGTACTCACAATGGCCAGTCGGCCATGAATGCAGGATCAACATAGGTTAATAGAACACACTGAGATATGATTTATACACGCGAAGTCACTTCAACTACCTTTGTCTGTTTGGCCTCCGTTGTAGTCTGATAGTCGCGCCATTTCCACATGGGAATGCCAGCATCATACATCTCATCGACCTCGGCGAAAGTGCGACCCCTGGTCTCTGGCATAAAGAAATAAACAAACACGAGAACACAAGCCATGCAGCCCGCAAAGACAAGATAGGTCTTTGCGCCCAAGTTAGCAGCATCAGCAGACGTCAATTGTGGCACAGCAAATGTGGTGATAACGGCAGTGGTCTGGGCACATGCAATTGTATATGCCATTGTGTGGTTACGCAGTTTTGGAGTAGCAATCTCAGATGGCATCAACGCCGAGAGAGAATAAAATCCGGCGCCCCAGAAGAAATTGAAAATAAAGCCCAGTGCGGCGATTGCGAGGACGGAGTGTCTGTTGGAAGTGTCGAATGCGAGTGCGCCGGCGGCAATGTCGATGATCAGAAGTAAGACCATCCCGACAAAGGCTGTCGGACGTCGGCCTACACGATCGATGACAAGCGGCGCTACAATGGTTCCGGCTAATGTACAACAAGACGCAATTACGGTGAAGGTAAAGGGATCGCCAACGCCGAGTTGGGTGAGGAAGACCGTTGTGTAGGTAGTCGAGAGGATGACACCAGAAATCTGATTCAGTGAGTAGAATGTCCCTGCGGTGAGAGTGCGCTTGAGGTTCTGTCGGTCGAAGATTTCCCAGAAGCGCACGTTGGATGTAAGGGCTCGTTCATTCTCTTCGCACATTTTCATGACCCGAAGCTCGTCGTTCACTTCCCAATCCGAATATCCTCGTAGCTTGCGAAGATTGCGATGGGCTTCTTCCATCCGGCCCTTGCTGACCAACCACTGTGGGCTCTCCGGTAAGGCAATCGTAAGAGCGAACAAGATCAGAGGCAGTGCGCACTGGACAGCAAGTGGGATCATATATTGTTTCTTGCCTTCCAGATTGTGCGTTCCATTGACAATGACAGTGGACACAACACCCGACAACAGTGACAAGATATTGGTAGAGGTCACACTCCGGCCCCTCATAGCCGGAGGCACCACCTCTGACATGTACAAAGGCCCAGTTGCGTTTGCGATTCCTATGGTGGCCGCGTTCCAAAAGCGTCCGATAACGAAGCTAGCGAGGTTTGGTGCGAAAAGCTGCAAGCAACCACCCCCGAGTGAGAAGACATATGCACCGATCAGGGTCCATTTGCGACCAAAGCGATTATTCAGTGGTGACGCTGCCAAACCACCGATGACTGATCCCACGAGAGGAACGGAAAAAACGAGGTTTTGGTTGCGTGCTGTGAGGACCAGAGATCCATCGACGGTCTCTCCATCTTGAAATTTATCTACCTACTAAAAGTTAGACATAATGTCCTTGGGGTTTCAACTAAGGCACTCTTACAAAAGCAGTCAGAGCTGCAACTGGCGATATGACCTTATCATCGTACCCAAACAGAAACGAAGCTGATCCAAAGGCTATACACGCAAGGATCAGAAGACCATTAACTGCCCCTTTGCCAGTGGCAATGGGCTCAAACTGAGGATTTGTGACATCAACATGTTGGGTTTGGCCAGCCTTGTCAGCTACAATCGCGATGTCATCTTTCTCATTGGTTGTTGAAGACATTGTTCAAATGAAATAAAGGCCTCAAAAAGCCGAACCGGATTATCAACGAACGAAGAGATAGGAATCGGAAAAACCTCGTGATAAAACATGTCGTACGACCCTTTATTTATAGGTCAGAACCGGATTCTTGCCATGGTCATCTGTCTGATGCCTCCGGGTTTTACTTTCTGATTACCCCAGAATATCCCAGGCGGAGAGTCGGGGGTTGTGACTTCTCGGCGAAACTGCAACCCTAATCCCAGTCTTAGCAATTTCGCCGAGATTTCTCCCACGATTCCCCGGATGAGGCCAACCACTTTCACCACAGCCTAGGCCATGCGCGTTGTTAGTGAGGTATGGATGAATATTTGCGTTCAACTTTTCAATTCTTGCAGTCTCTCAAAGCGAGACCTCCTGGTCATGCAGAGTTGGTAGAAACGTTTCTCCACTTATACGCAAGTTTTTCTCCGGAGAATATTCCATAACAATGCTGTGTACCTCGTGAAAGTTTTCAAAGCCAGCATTCCTTAAATCCCCTTTGTTCAGTTTCTGCATTGAGATAGAATTTATCAGTATACTCCGGCTTTTCTGTCCAGCCAATATGTCTGTTCTGGTAAAGAATCAACTGGTTGACTTTATCCCTAAGATTGAAGCTCCTCAGAAAAGGGAAAGCTTGGAAACAATCCCAGTGGCGAATGAAACATTTTATCGAACAAAAGGTACGAATCAACCCGATTTCAGGCGCTGGCGACCTGCTTTCCATCTTCTCGCTCCTCATGGCTGGCTGAACGATCCTTGCGGCCCGGGCTATGATCCGTTAACAGGGAAATACCATCTTGCTTTCCAGTGGAATCCAAACGGCAACGACTGGGGAGATATTTCTTGGGGATATGCTACATCATATGACATGGTCTCCTGGAACGTGTCTTCGAAGCCATGTCTTAGCCCTTCTGCTCCATACGACTGTAAAGGGATTTTCACCGGATGTTTTCAGCCAAGCAACACGAGTGGTCAACGGGACGGAACATTGACGTATCTTTATACATCGGTCAACCATCTTCCCATTCATTTTACCCTCCCCTATACCAATGGATGCGAGACCCTGAGCATCGCCGTTTCTCACGACGGAGGCACTACGTGGAAGCGCAAGCCCTACAATCCTATTCTGCCCGGACCGATGCAGGGACTCAAAGTCACCGGATGGAGGGACCCATTTCTCGCTTCTTCATGGCCATCGACACCGGATCGTATCTGGCAGTCTCATAATGGTAAAGAGGCTCTGTTTGGGATTATATCGGGTGGTCTTGTGGACCATACTCCTACCGTTTTTGTCTACGCTGTGAAGAAGGATGATCTAACACATTGGCAATATATCGGTATTCTCGCAGATACGGGCCTGAATTTCCGACCATCGCGATGGTCAGGAGACTTTGGAGTGAATTGGGAAGTTGCAAATATGGTGACGCTTACAGATGATGAGGGCACGTCCAGGGATTTCTTATTCATGGGAACAGAGGGATGTCTCCCACGAGATCATAGTCATACCTCGCAAGACAATGATCTGATTGCACGAGACAACAGAGTACCAAGGTCACAGCTATGGATGTGTCTCAAAAGCAACGAATCTCCATCTCCTTCTTCTTCCTCTCCAGCACTGATGCAATACTCTTTTGGGGGAATCTTCGATAACGGACTGTTCTATGCAGCAAACTCATTCTGGGACCCTATATCCCAGCAACAGGTCGTGTTTGGTTGGATAACGGAAGAGGATCTACCAGATACTCTCCGTCATCGACAGGGTTGGAGTGGGTTAATATCGTTACCACGGGTACTACATTTGAAGACCATGCACAGAGTCAAGCGAGCGCGGTCTACTGCTGATTTGAGAGATATCACCTCGATTGAAGTGGTCCCTGATGGCCTGGGCACTTATACAGTTCGCACTTTGGGGATTAGGCCCGATAGGCGACTAGAGAAACTCCGGAACAAGGCGCTAAAGAAGGCTTTCTTTGATACGAGACTTCAGTCGTTGGGTGACTTGAATCGTGGACGGAATGGTCCGCAATTTGTTCCTTTGAAAACGCAGCAATGGGAGGTGGATGTTGAGATCAAAGTTGGCAATAACTGCCGCCGGGTGGGATTCGCTGTTTGTGATGGTGAAGGTAAGCTTCTAATCTCTACATGATTTCAGCGGTTTTTGAAAGAGAATTTCTGGGAGACTTTACTGATATGCTGATTGATCAATCAGATACAACAATCGTTTTCTGGGATGCAGTCAGCGAGACTTTCACGGTCGAGCGTCCGAGAGTCCGGATAGAACAAGGTGATAATGCCGACACCAAAGTCAATCATGGACCAGAAGTCAGTCCTCACACGCTGTTTACATACACAGCAGAACGAGGAGAACATTGTGACGCTGTCAATACACCCGTTGAGGTAGAAGAAACACTTCGAATCCGGGCAATATTCGACATCAGCGTTCTTGAAATATTTGTGAATGAACGCACAGCAATATCAACTCGGCTATATCGTACAAATGATTCTAGAGAGGGAAACGCGGACCAATCTGTCCCTTTTGGGATCTATTTCTTTGCGGATCCATTGGATAATGATGGGCTGGCTGGATACGAAGGAGACACAGATGATGACTCTCTGGCTAGGCTTGTCGGTGCTACTGTTTGGGATGGCTTGTCACTGTAACAAGCAAAGCTGCAATTTATTTGGATAGATATGCTGTGATTTGCTTTCGTGGTCATTTTGTACTTGTGTTATGCTCGACCTAGAGGACGGGAACGGTTCCGTGATAGAAAGAAAGTTATTGTTGGACGTAGTTGGCATGTTACTAATTTGGTACTAAGAGATTCTGTTGACTTTCATTCCTAGACTAAGGAATACGTCTCTAGTTATACCGTCAATTCAAATGGGGCTTTGTACTTTGGTACGACAAACTAGGCCGTTTTCAGCCGAGTATAAAAAGCTTCACTTTTGCGAGATGGTCTTTTCAAATAATTTGTCCCTTTCCTGGGTCAGGTTGTCCAGTTCTCGCTGGAGTCTCTTGTATTCGTTTTTGGCCTCCTCCAAATTCGGGGGCAAGTCGTAGAAAGCCTTGATGCTCTGCCCCAAGTGTTCTACCGTCTCTTGAATCTCAAACACCTTTTCCTCTTCAGCGACGAGTTTGGGAATCGTTGATCCGTCTGTGTTCACACTCCTTTGGAGTGACGCTATTCTGTCTCGGTACTCGTTGATTTTGGAGCCCAACAATCTGGCACTTCGAACCCACTCCATTGTCTGCGAAGATAGCTCTGCGGGAGCTGTGTATGCTGGGTCTGATCTCAGGGCTCTGACTTCCTTTTGCAATGTCTCCAGTTCTTTATTGAGATAGGTTTGCAAAGCCTCGACCTTTTGCACTTGACGGGCGGCATCAAACTCGTCCCGCGTAAGCTCCATAATAGCGTGTGCCAAGTCTATCGTATTCGTCGATGCACTGCCCAAAACTGCGGTCATATCGGCCAGGTCGTTGACACTCTCCTCGCCTTTTGCATCTAGTTGAGCTTCGAGGGCATCCAGGATCTCCTTCTTTTGCGGAAGTTCGGCCGCATCCCTCTCTTTGAGGGCCTGGATCACCTCTTCACGCGCCCGATGTACCAGCGCGGCTTCCTCGTCTGCTGCATCGTTGGCTGCAGCAATCGCCAGTAAGGCTTTGAGGGTGTCTTCATTGCGCTCAAAAGGCGGCACGCTGTTGGGTGCATATTTGCGACTGAGCCATGAGTTGATATACGCCCAATCCTTAGCCTGGATGGCAGCTTGGCGGGCTTTGGCGGGGGAGATCAGAGGGGAGTCCATTGCTCGCAAGCCAACAGATGAGCATTACTCAAATCCGCTCAAGTTACTGGTAGCTTTAATTCATGGTGTGTGGTGGTTGTTGGTAAGAAGATCATCAAACGGGGGGGCCTGTGACAGTCGGTTTAGCCGCGCACAGCAGGATGGACCGAGCCCGAACGTGTCAATTTATTTCTCCGCAAAAGATATTCAGTCAACACCGCCGGCACCCAACGTCTACCAACCCCGCGATGGACAAATATGATACCCTTGCTGCGACTGCGACGGAATCGGCAGCAGACGATGCGAGCGTCACGGCGGCACCGCTCAGCGGAGCAAACGTTGCGCCTCGCTCGAACGCGCTCTCGAACAGATTGACTTCGGTGCTCTCCGCATCGTACGCCGACTCGGACATCCGTGATGCCTTGGAGACGTTGGACATTAGAGAGACGCACAATACGCCGGAAACGAGACGACAGCTACGGTTGGATGTGCAAAAGGAAGTGATTAGCTGCAATGGCGAGATTGTGGCAGACTTTGGCAAGGTCGCACAGGTGAGGAAATGAGCGCTCTTTCCATCAGGCCAGCTCAGCGTGGACTTACGGTGCGCCAGCAATTGAAACAACTCGGGTCCGTGATTGGCGATCTACAGCAAATATGCACGGAAATGCGAAAACACGTTACCTTGTCGAAGCAAGAAACGGCGGCGCTGCTGGACGAGTCGGCGACGCTCACGGAACAGAAGCGGGAAACCGAAACGAAACAGCGCCTTTTGGAAGCCTTCAACAAGCATTTTATTGTACCGGAGGATGACCTGCATTTGCTGACAGCGTCTGCAGAGCCGGTGAATGATAGATTCTTTGTTGTTCTGGCCCGGGTGAAGCAAATCCACAGTGACTGCCAGGTGCTGCTCGGCGGGGAAGACCAGAGGCTGGGCACGGAAATCATGGAACAAAGCTCAAAGCAACTGAATATGGCGTACCAAAAGCTGTACAGATGGATCCAGAAAGAGTTCAATTCTCTGAATCTGGAAGACCCGCAGATCAACGGTTCGATTCGACAAGCGCTGCGGGTGCTTGCTGAGCGACCCAGTCTGTTTCACAGCTGCCTTGACTTTTTCGCAGAAGCCCGTGAATACAACCTGTCAGACGCATTCCACCATGCCCTGACAGACACAGTCTCCGGGGCTGCGGCGGACCAGAATGTGAAACCAATCGAGTTCTCTGCCCACGATCCGCTGCGGTATGTGGGCGACATGCTTGCCTGGGTGCACTCGGCCGCTGTTTCGGAGCGAGAAGCGTTGGAAGCACTGTTTGTGTATGAAGGCGACGAGCTGGCGCGCGGATTCCAAGCTGGCATCAGCAGCGAGCCGTGGTCCCGGGTCGAGGGGGAGGAAGCCCCGGTCTTTGATGGGAAAAAGGCACTCAACGACCTCGTCAACCGGGACCTAGGCGGCGTAACCAGGTCTCTTCGCCAGCGGGTGCAATTGGTGATTGACGGGCACGAAAATGCAGTTACCACGTATAAAGTCGTGAATCTGCTTGCGTTCTACAAGACCACCTTCTCGAAGCTGGTCGGCCCAGAGTCCCCGCTGGTGGAGGCGGTCTCCAGTCTCGTCGAGTCTACGTTTGAACATTTTGAACTGCTGATGCGAGACCAAGCTCAGTTGCATTCGACTGACTCGCACAGTTCGACGCCGCCAGATGATCTCTCGGTGCCTCAGTTCCTCGCGGACGAGTTGGAGACGCTGACTTTGCTCATGAAAGAGTACAATGCTTCCATGGGAGCTGCAGTTGATGTCAAGGAACAGCAAGAGAACGGGTTCAGTCCGGTTCTCCGGGTTGCGCTTGACCCGTTCCTTGACATAGCCAAGGCGTCGGCCAACGATCTGGACGACGACAAGGCGTCGACGATCTACAAGACCAACATCCTGCTTGCGGTCCGGGCTACGCTATCTCCCTACCCTTTTGCATCCGCCACCCACCTGGGCCCGATATCGAATGTTCTGTCAAAGTTGCGTGTCGAACTGCTCGACATTCAACGACAGTTCTTGCTGGAAACATCCGGACTACAAGAACTGCTGACCGCGCTCGAACCGTTCTCGCAGAAGCACACGGCCGCCAACACAACGACTGACTCTGCTACAACTTTATCAACAAAGCAAGCACAGAATCTAGCCGAGATTGGCGACCTAGCAGCCTTCCAGCCGGCAGCGCTGTCCGCCATCAGCCAGCAACTGGACGACTTTCTGCCGTCGGCCCTGATGGACGCCACCGACAACCTGAAACGGGTCCGCAATGTGTCACTGGTGAAGTCGGTGACCGAAGAAGCCGTCGAGGAGTTCTGTCGCGATTTTGAGTTTGTCGAGGGCATGATCATCGGCGCTGATGAGGCGCGGGGTACCAAGGTGGACATGTCGCGGATCGAAATGGAGAGTGATATTGTCTCGGTCAGTGTGCGAGGCACACCGCTTGGAGCTGGTGAGGACGGGGATGCAGCAGCAGCAGCATCGGCAGAGGGCAAACACAGTCTGCGGGCACTGTTCCCGCGAACGGTGGGTGAGATTCGGGTTCTGTTGAGTTAAACTATAGAAAACTACTTTTTCTACATATTTCAAACATAGAATCGCCCTGGTGCATGCCATCGTCAAACAGCTCTTTTGCTATAGTTTATTTCCATTCTTTTCTCGTTTCTTTTGCTCCTTTTTTAAGCCCTGTTTTACCCTTCGGATAGTAACTACTTCCTGACCACGACACCGTACGGGTCCCGATCAGCCTGGCTAACATCGACCACAAATTCCTCTCCACTCTGTCCGAGCTCCTGCTTGAGAGCATCCGTCAGCGTAGAGCGCATGATATCATGCAGATAGCCACGCTCGGTATTCGAGTGGAACAGCGCAACCACGACGGATCCACGCTCGATAGCTGCCAGAGCTTCATGGTGACTCAGCTCGCCTGTGAACAGCAGATCCGGCAGCACGCTGCCTTTCACGAGCACTCCGCCGCCAGAACCCGGACACACGCCGACAGTGGTGATGTGCAAGGACGAAATTGCGGAGCCTTGGGGGATGGCCACAGAGAGTGCGCCGGGATTCCCTGTGGCGCGTCCGATGCGATCGAGTAGCGTTTCGAGTGGCTGGGGGGTCTCGAAAGTCAGGATGCGGCCGGCGCCGGCGCCTTCGAAGCCTGCCGGAATGGGTTCCGGGGACGGATGGATAGCGCGGCGGACGTGTGGGAGGGCGGTGCTGGCAGGTTCGAGGGTGTTGTGACCGAGTCGTGGGTAGATGAGGTCTGAGTAAGATGACAATGACGTTGATGTCTTTGTTGCTGTCGGGCTTGGATGATTGAGGTCGTCTTGTAGAGAAGTCGTCGGTCCGGAGACAGTGCCACTGACAATGTCGCAAAGCCAGTCTGCCATGCCTCCGGGCACTGCATCGACAGCGGTGTGAGGCGAATACACGCTGATTCCTTCTTGGGCGAGGCGGAGGAGCGACGTTTGCTGGGGATCTTGCAAGGTGATGGATTTGAGGCCGCGGAAGATAATCGGGTCTGTGCTGGTGGTTAATCCAGATTGTGCAAGCAAAGCACACGGCTGTGGACTCACGATAGGCCACAATGATAGAGTCTCGCCGGGCAATGGCTTCGTCGGCCACTGCCTTGGTGAGGTCGGTTGTGAGCAGCACCGAGTTCTTTAGCTGCTTCTTGGAGTCAAAGGGAGATTCAAGTAGTACTGTATCAGTCAGCTGCCAATCTTTCCCAAGAAGCCAAGGAAGCTAAACTTACGGCCAGTATTGTCGAAGCTTTTGTCCGCGAGGGATTCTGGATAGCTTTACTGGTCAGACTGGGACCGTGGGTCGAGCGAGCAAAAAGAGAGACAGAGAGAAAGACACGCACATTTTCCTCATTGCGCGGACGACAGCCTGCGAAAAGGGCGACAGGGTCGGTAGCGTCATTGTTGCGAGCTTCCGAGAGAATAAGCGAGATAAAGGATAGAGTTGCTGCATCAATTCTCGCCAATGCTTGGGTGAATGTGTAGCAATCGGCTCGAAGTATTGTTGCTATTGCAGAAGAGGTTAAGGTGGGGCGCGACGAGGGAACGGCCCTGTTGGCGTCATTGGTGCAAAGAGCCATTATTAATTACTGCGCTCACCTCTGACAGTCAAATCAACAACACGATTCGGCACTACACACAATCACTGTCGGATACGCAAGCACACGCCGAGGAGCGCGGATTGACTACGACGAACCGACGAACGAAATCTGAACCGTATGTTTGCCCGCCGCGCCGGTCTCCTGAGCAGAGGCTATCGCTACCTCGTCCGGCCAACCGCGCACCCAACCCAGAAGACGTTTTCATCGCTCTCGGCGAGAGCGTTTGCCGCCGTCAACGCAGCCATGGCCGACACAGCCAATACCTCGGGGATTACGGCGGAGGCGCTGAAGCAGAAGCTGACGGCGCAGTTGGAGGCACCGCATGTTGAGGTGGAGGATATATCCGGTATGGACAATCTTCAGGGTCAACGAAAGGTTGAGGCAACAGGCTAATCGTGCGCAAAGGCGGCTGTGGTCAGTCGTTCCAGGCAATCATTGTGTCGCCGCAGTTTGATAAGAAAACCATGCTCGCGCGCCACCGGCTGGTCAATTCGGTCTTGAAGGAGGAGATCGCTGCCATTCACGCGTGGACGCCCAAGTGTTATACCCCGGAGCAATGGCAAAAAGCACAGGAGGGAGCTTAGGTTGCGGGAAACAGGAACTGGGCAGCGGGTTTGTCTGTGACTTGTAATTATATCTGCGGGATCCTTTACAAACAATAAGATACTTGATTTATCTCTGAACAGCTTTTGGCGTGGTTAATCAACCCCCTTCCTACGTGTTCTGCCACCACCATTTAACCTAGCACTTTCTCGGCGGCGGATACTAGTCGTCCTGATGAGCGGATGCTGCCCAGCAAACAAGGAGTGGCACGTACCGTTCAAGCCAGTATTGTCCGGCTCAACATGGGCCTCCTTGACCTTGCCGTTCTCAACGACCAGCGCGTAGCGTTTGCTACGGTTGTTCCCAAAAATGGTCGCGCTGTCAAACTCCAGGTCCAGGGCCTTGGTGAACGAACCGGCCGGGTCGGCCAGGAAGCGAACCTGCGTCCGGTCAGCCCGTGTTTCCGTTTGTTGTAGTTGCGAACGGTCGGGAACTTACGCCGCTTTTGCCAGTGGGATCGAGAGACGTGGCCCACGCCTTCATGACGAACGAGTCGTTGACCGAGACGACAAAGACGTTGCCGGCGTCCTTGAGCTTGGGGTGGTTGATATATCCGGGCACGTGCGAGCTGGAGCACGCGGGGCCTAGGGCAACTGCGGTCAGAGAGCGTGGCCCGACGAGAGGAACCAGATGGCCGGAGGCCGTGCAACCCAGGGAAAGAGCAGAAAGCCAGACACAAGTAAAGCACACGTACTGAAAGCGGCCGGGACGCCGATCACCACACCCTTTCCACTCAGCTCCTTCGCCAAATTGACTTTGTTACCGGGCGAGTTTTCGACCAGCTCGACGTCTGGGATCGCATCGCCGACCTTGACCAGGGCCGGACGAGTGGCGTGGAACAGGGCGGACTGCGCACCCAGCACGCGAGGCGCGGCGGCGGTGAAACGGCGCGCGGCAAACATTGTTGTTTTCCTTCTTTTTACTTTGGGGCTAAAGTCCAGGAGTGTTTATATGGTAACAAAATGAAACAAATCAGCGAGTGCGGTTCGCTGTGCAATCAATGGCTGGGCAATCGATTCGACTGGTTTGAAAGGGACAAGTTTTCGGAGCGAGTTTGATACGGGAAGGTGAAGCTCCAGCATAACGCCCCGACGCGATGGCGTCATTGGTCAACATGCCCCCAGAGAACGCCAACCACTTTGCAGACGCGGGCACCGAAACAATGAGGGCTGTTGCGGCCATTCTCCAAGGACGACCGATGGCCGATATCGTTTTTCAGCAGACGGGAGGTATAAACCATTCCCTGCTTCCAAAACCCAATAATAATTTAGAATAAAAAGTACATACACATACCAGCCGTTTCCATCTAGGACACGAGTCAATGGTCCATCGATATCGTTCCATGTACGTGTCGGCCAGACCCGATCGGGCTACTGTCAACATACATCTAACATAACGATCCTTAGGGGCCGATCGCAGGCAAGTAAGCGCCCCAGTGTTTGTTTCGGTGCGATGCAATGAAGATGCTTACGGATGGGTAGTGACGTCGTACTGTGTACGTACATGGCAGTCTTCCATCGTATTCCTTCCCCCATGTATCGTTCAGCTGTGCAGTCAGTAAAGTTGGCGAACTTGCCCTCGATACGCCCGACAGTTCGAAAAGGTGCCCCGGGGGACGGCCCTCCCATTGGCTGCGAGCAGAGACAGGCTCCACGCCATGTCAATCGAGGCGCTGACACAGACATGCCATTGGCGCGTTGGGGACGACTGACGTAGGTGATGGACAACGTCCTCTCGCCGAACGATTTAATTAACAGTAGTCATAATAAGAGTGGTCCGGTTTAGTGCCTCAGGCAGCCGAGGCATGAAAACCAAACAGCGCCAAAAAAAAAAAAGAGCTAACTTAACTATTAGGATTATTATTTATTATTCTTATTATTAAACGGGCTCTGCAGTGGAACATGACTAACCGGCTAACCATAATCGGGACCAGGGCCTGTAAAATCTCAGCATGGATTACTCCGGGGTCCTGGCTGGCCCGGTTGGGATATTACGTACCCGGGTCGCCGAACTCGATCCCTTGGGAACAGACAGAAAACGCCGTTGGTTGCAGAGGGAGCGGACTACGACAGAGCACTGCTGCAGTGGCATGCGTCGGCGTGGCATTAGCAGCTCGCCGGCCGCTGCAGCTGGCGGCGGGCTTGCGGCCACAGCGGGGCAGGCTTACTGCAACGCAGCCGGTGGAGCCGCCCGCGGGCGGGTCCTTCGTTGGGCGCGGGTGCGAACCCCTCTTTGGACGGGACATCCTTTTGCGGCCGTCACGTGCTGTTCTTTGCCCACTTATGGAGAAAATAGCAAATATGGGAGATACTAAAAAAAAAAAAAAAAAAGAGGGAAAAGCGAAAGACGGATGGAAAATGAAGAGGTAGCAGCAGCAGCAGCAAAAGCAGCAGCAGAACCACAAATGTCAAGTTTGCAACCCACAAACCACAAGATTAAACCATACCTAGTCTGAACCCATGGACAATCAATAGCAACGGATCGGATCTTTCTATACTCTGTAATCACTGGCTCATCACCTGCCCGTGCCAAGCCCAGCGCTAACTCGCTAGCCTGGTGAACTAGCCGACTTGGGGCGGCCATCGACAGAGCCTGTCTCTGTGTCGTGAGTTCACCAGCCTAGGGTCCAAAGAGGCCCCAGAGTCTGAAGGTCCAAGAGTCGAAGTGAACTTTTTTTGCCTCGCACCTCTTCTTTTTCTTCCGCTTCCCTTGGACCATACGAACCCGACATCCGTGCGACTGACCTGTTTGCGTTGGAACAGAAACCTCCTTGATTTTTGCGTTTTTGACCAAAAAAAGACTTTGACCACATATTCCCCTTCCCGCCCTTTTATTTCATTTATTTATCTGGTTTTACTTTTTATTTTATTTTATTTTTTATATTTTATATTTTATTTTTTATTTTTTATTTTTTATTTTTTATTTCTTATTTTTTTTATTTTGCCTTTCATCCTTCCGGCGGGTTTCTGCTTGTGCCATTCTGATTTATTTCCTCTTGGCCCATTCTGCACCCTCCCTCCTCCTCCCCTGTCGGGAAATTCCCCTCCCTGCATCGCCCTGCGCCTGTCCAGACCTCGCCGACCGAGAGGCTAGATCCCGTGTCAACCCTCCAGGCGATCAATCAGCCCACCAGCGATAACGTCCGATAGTTCCCTCGCTGCGACATCCAGACTACCTGCTGCTGCTACTTGCTTCTCCGTACTCGCGGCGCTTTGGCGGCCGGGTCTCTTTTTGTTGCTTGCATCTCGTCTTTCGAGCCAGCACATCCATCATCCTTCCACCCATCATCGCTTCCAGTGAGTCACGGTCGCTCGCTACTGAGAAGTGCTGGACTTCTCGCCTTTTTTTCTTTTCTTGTGCCATTTTTTTTTTTCTTTCTTTTTCTTTTTTTTGGAGAAAATTTCTCGTTTTTTTTTTTTTTTCTTTTCTTTCTTGTTCGTATAGTCGCCACTTGCGCTCCCGGAGACGCGCTTTTCTTTCCCGCTCGCTCGCAATTGCGACGGGCCGCCCTTTCCCTCAAACAACCATGGACGGCCAATCTTCGAATACCGGCTCAGCTGGTAACTCCAGCGACTTTGTACGTATTCCAACTTTCTATCAATCGGTATCGCTTCTGTTCGGCGGGGAGATCAGCTGCTAACGACGTTGCCCATCCAGGTCCGAAAACTCTACAAGTAGGTGCTCATGGTCCTTCCAGGCGTTGCGGCTTGCTTGCCGCCCACCGGGGCTAGCTGTCACAACGCTCCATCACCCGTGCGCTTTACTGACACCTTTGTTCCTGTAGGATGTTGGAGGACCCGTCATACGCCGAAATTGTGCGCTGGGGCGACGAGAACGACAGCTTTGTCGTCTTAGAGGTGTGTCCGTTGTCATCCGAACAGAGTCGGGACATTGCCCGCACCCCAACAGACCGACTGACCACAGGCCGATATCCGTCCAGTGCGAGAAATTCACCAAGTCCATCCTGCCCAAACACTTCAAGCACAGCAACTTTGCCAGTTTCGTGCGCCAGCTCAACAAATACGACTTTCACAAGGTTCGCCAGAACAACGAGGAAACCGGCCAGTCGCCGTACGGGCCCAACGTGAGTCGTGTCCCTGCTGCTCGTGAACAGCCAACAAGCATGCTGACAAACCCCGTCACAGGCCTGGGAGTTCAAGCACCCCGAATTCAAGGCCAACAACAAAGACTCGCTGGACAACATCCGAAGAAAGGCGCCCGCCGCTCGCAAGCCCGCCCAGATCAATGAAGATTCCGTGCCGACGCAGCAGATCGACTTGATGAACTCGCAGATCCTCGCGCAGCAGCAACAGATCCAGCAGCTCACGGACCGCAATGCCCAGCTCACCGTCGACTCGCAAGTGCTGCTGCAGGAAGTGATGCGCATGCAGAAGAGTGTCATGCAGCACGAATGTATCATCCACCAGTTCATGAACTACCTCGTCTCCATCGACGCTCGCCACCGCCGGGAGAGCAAGGCCGGTGCCTTTGGCGGCCAGGACGGTGTCACCGCGGCCCCGGTCGACGACCTCCCCGCGACCCCGCTCCAACAAGCCTCGAAGATCCTGAATGACATGAACTCCCAGATGCCCGCCAACGTCCCCCCGCAACTGGACCCGATGAACGATCCCTCCAAGGCGCAGGTGCTGGCCACCCCTCCGCTGGGTGCGCCCGTCCGCAACGGCATCTCGCGCGCCCCCAACTCCGCCGGCTCGGCGGCGTCGATGGGCTACACGAAAATGAACGGCGAGTTGGAGAATGTGGTGTATCCTGTCGGCACGACCAACGGCATCGACCCCATGTACAGTGAACACGTCGGCCAGATCCCCTACTCGATGCCCCCAGCGTCCAAAGATCTCACCGTCGACACGTCGGATCCCCGGCGCCAGTTCTCCGAGAATCGCAAGAAGACCGCGTCCGTCAACCCCGGATGGATCAAGCAGCCCCAAATTTTGCTGGTGGAAGATGACGTGACTTGTCGCCAGATTGGTGGCAAGTTCCTGGGATCGTTCAAGTGTAACATCGAATATGCGGTATGTAAACTCGGCAGGCGCCCCCATCCCCTCCTCGCTGAAAAGACGTCCGAGCTGACCATGTTCAGTTGGATGGTCTCGAGGCCGTCAACAAAGTCCAGTCGGGCAAGCGGTATGACCTGATCCTGATGGATATCATCATGCCCAATCTAGACGGCGTGTCTGCCTGCCACCTGATTCGCCAGTCTGATCGGACGCCGATCATTGCCATGACGTCCAACATCCGCAGCGACGATATTCAGCTGTACTTTCAGCATGGTAAGCGATTCCTGAGTCACAGCAGCCGCATTCTCAATTACCCAGTACTCGAAGACTGACCGGTCTTAGGCATGGACGATGTTTTGCCCAAACCCTTTACGCGCAAGAGTCTCCTGGACATGCTGGAGAAGCACTTGGTCCATCTCAAGACGATCCCGCCGGCCATGGACGGTGTCTCGGCCACGCCCATGACCACGCAAAACTCGGCTGCACAATCGATCAAAGAGGACAGCTCGCCCGGCCAGTCGCCGGCTGCGTCGATGAATAACTGGCAGTCGCCTAGTCAGATCCCCGGCATGTCACCGGTACCTCTGAATGTGCAACAGGTACCGACGCAACCGTACATGCAGCAGATGGCGCCCAACGCGGCGCCATTCGCCATTGACCAGAATGGTGTGCAATACGCAACCCCTCAGGCAGCCCTCAGCCAGTCTGCCATTCGACCGCCGCACCGGCGTCAACTGTCAGAAGTCTCCGGGGTTCAAGACCCCGCTGCCTATGCGAAACGGCAGCGAATGTACCAAACACCGCAAATGATGAGCCAAGTGGCGGGACAACAAGGGGGATAGTTTTTCCTCGTGATGATCTACACTCTTGAGATTTTTTTGGGTTGCCATTATTTTTTCTGCTTTTTCCTTCCTTCTTCTTTCTCTATTATCATCAATTTAACGAGGCCCCGTGATCACCACGAGCGGATAATTGGTGGGGAAACTAATAAGGAAACAAGACATCATCTTCGCATCCAACCTGATACATTTCCGGCGCTCACGGCGTTGACTCATTTCGTCCTTTTTTTTCTTGTTCTCTTCCTTTACGTTTTTCACTGCGCATATACATATACCACGTGGATTTTCATACTCTTGGTTGTTATTTCTGCAAAGGGGACCAACATCCCGACGGTAATGAATTGGAATGCTTTCCATGCGTTTTGGAGGTGGGCACTTTTGTTTCGGTTGTTTCTCGTTCACTGTAAGTAATTCCTCGGCTTGAACCGGAGTACATCATCGTGGGTTTCTCCTTGTTCTTGTTGACCGGTCTTGTTGATTACGGGTGTGGTGACCTGAGGCGCTGTTTGGAGCTGCTAAGCTACCTTTGGACTAATGAGCGGGTTCTCTCTCTCTCTCTCTCTCTCTCCCCCTCTCCCTCTCGGGCGCATTCTTGCCTTTCTTGTTACAATTGGTTGTGGTAGCANAAAAAAAAAAAAAAAAAAAAAAAAAAAAAAAAAAACAGTTGAATCACTTAATCTGTTCAATCTATCTTCATCGTAGAAAATCCTTTCAAATTCCTAGTGGAATGTATGTATAGAAAGGGCAACATGTCTTGTACGTGCTTCAGTATACATTGCTCTATAACCTTTCAGGTGGAGATAGCGATCGCCCTTGCAGGTCGGGCCCGCGCGACGGGTAACCTTTCTCGGCGACTTGATAAACATAAAACAAGCTTAGACCAACACGAACTGTTTCTTTTTTTAAATCTCTTTCCTCTTTTTTTTTTTTTCCGACGTGCTAAGAAGGGATGGAAAAAAAAAAGCAATGGAGGGGTCTAGACCGTCGACGAGAATAGCGTGGGTTGCAGCACACCCGGTCCAGACCGGCGTCCAGAGAGTCCAGAGAGTCCAGAGCTGCGCAGGCGGCCGGGCTCAGCCGCTAGACTGCTTGCGGCCACCGCTTTGCTTGAAAAGGAGGCTAGACCGAATTGGACATTCTGCCGGTTTTGCGTGGGGCTCTTGCGTTGGGTTGCCGGCGCTGGTGGGCTGGGATGATTTTGTTTTTTTAGGACGGTCAGAAGGGAGCTCCTACGTGTACCCAGTCTCTGTCTCTGCTTGCTGTGCGTGGGTTCGAAAAGGGTGACGCGGGTATGTCTGTGCATATGTATCGGCGAGGTGATTGCTTTCGATGCTAACCCACATTTTTTTTTTTTTAGAGATTGGATTGCCCGTCTGGCTTCGTTATTCTGTGCCAACTTGCCCCGCGTCAGACCACCGACGCAGCGCAAAACACATCGCAATCCAGTCCTGCAGGCGTATCGGGTCAACTTTCCTTGAACCAGGGGGCGGGAAAGGTAAAGCAAAGTAGAATATGGCCCCAAAAGGAAAAGGAGGCAGCGGCGGCGGAGCCTCGGCGAAGCAGAAAGGGCACACGGCGGACGAGGTTGAAGAGACGCTACAAGCGGTGGTGCGTTGTTGCGCTGTCTTGATGCAAAATGTTCTCCCCAATAAGGAATGGATGGTTAATGGTTGCTTAGGTTCTTGCTGATACGTTCGAGACCCGGTTTGAGCCGTTTACCATTGAGCAGCCCAGGGTATGTTCTTTGTCTACAGTGGAGAATCTCTGGTTGGTTGACTGTTAACGGCCTCAAGTGTTTGCTCCCTCTTGCCAATACGCCGCTGATCGAATACACGCTCGAATTCCTGGCCAATGCTGGCGTGCAGGACGTCTTTCTTTACGGCGGGGCACACTCGAGTATCTTGGAAAAATACATCAAGTTAGTGGTCTCGTCAACCAGTCGGGATCGCGGCAGAAAACTGATGGTTCATGATTTTGATGCAGCGCCTCGAGATGGAAAGCGCCGTCGTCCCCCTTCAAGAAATTCACCTTTCTCAAGTCGACGTCGACCTCGGTCGGCGATGTCATGCGGGACCTGGACGGCAAACACCTGATCACAGGCGACTTCATCGCCGTCAGCGGAGACGTGATATGCAACCTGCCCATCGAGGAAGCGCTCGCTAAGCACCGGGCCCGTCGCCAAACAGACAAGAACGCCATCATGACCATGGTCCTGAGAGAAGCCGGCACCCAACACCGCACCAAGGCGTCGTCGGTGTCGCCCGTGTTCGTGATTGACCCGACCAAGGACCGCTGTCTGCACTACGAGGAAATCGATCACCGGCATCCGGCGGCCCGTGCTCGGTTGAATATCGATGTCGAGTTGGTGACGTCGCATGCCGAACTAGATATCAGGCAGGACTTGATCGATTGCAATATCGACATTTGCACGCCGGATGTGCCCGGTCTGTGGTCCGACAGCTTCGACTACCAGCACCCTCGGAAGCAGTTCCTCTATGGCGTGCTCAAAGACTACGAGCTCAACGGGAAGACCATTCACACACATATCCTCAAAGACCATTACGCGGCCCGGGTCCGGAACCTCAAGGCGTACGACGCGATCTCCCGAGACATCATCTCCCGCTGGACGTACCCCTTGTGCCCGGACACGAACCTGCTTCCTAGTCACACGTACGAGTTGCGACGGGGGCACGTGTACCAGGAACGCGGCGTCGTCCTCGCGCGATCTTGCGTCGTCGGGCGCCGGGCTGTGATCGGACAGGGAACGAGCATCGGCGACAAGAGCACTGTGGCCAACTCGGTCCTGGGGAGGAACTGTAAGATCGGCAAGAACGTTGTCATCGATGGCGCATACCTCTGGGATGGCGCTGTGATCGGAGACAACACAGAGGTTCGCCGTGCCATTGTGGGCGAGCAGGTCACGGTCGGCGCCAACTGTAAAGTCGAACCGGACGTCCTTCTTTCGTCCGGCGTCAAGATCTCCGATGGCGTGACGCTGCGGCGCGGTCTGCGCGTCACCATGGCGCCGCGCGACGAGGGCGGTAGTATCGTCAGCGACGCCGAGGTGGTCGGACCGGACGGCCAAGGGTACGAGTACGTGCCCGAGGAAGACGAGGACGATTCGGACGACGACCGCAGCGACATTTCTGGTCTGGGTGAGTTTTTTTGGTTCTATAATATATATATATATATATATATATATAACATAGAGTATGTATGTATGTGTGTGTGCTAACGGTCGTAGTCTACAACATGTCCGATTTGTCGCTGTCGACCGCCTCCATCTCGACACTGTCCAGCGAGCTCTCGGGCGACGACGACTACTTCCACGGCCAGCGATCCGACAGTTTCGGCACGTCCATGTCCGAAGACGAGGACCACGACCATTTCCAGCACGATGCCATGGCGGGTCTCCTGGATGGCCTGCGGGAGGGGACCTCGGCCGACGTGGTGCAGCTGGAGCTGGTTAGTCTCCGGATGAGCAACAACGCGTCGGACCAGCAGGTGCGGCGGGTGCTCGCCGCGTCGTTTATGAAGACGATCGCCCAGAGGATCGAGGCCGGCAAGCCGGCGGGTGAGGCCGCGCACGAGATCCTCACCCCCTACAAGGAGCTCTTTGCGCGCAGTCTGTTCGACAAGGACAAGGACGACAAGCCGGACCAGGTCGATCTGCTGCTGCAGGTCCAGCATGACCTCGTGCACCGCACCAAGGGCGACACCATCCTGCTCTTTGTGGCCAAGGAGCTGTACGACCTGGACGTGGTCGAGGAGGAGGCCTACGAGGCATGGTGGGCGGATGAGCGGTCCAGCGCCACGGAAGAGATGCGCAAGGTGCGCGGCCAGACCCAGCAGTTTATCGACTGGCTTGCCAATGCATCGGAAGAGGAGGACGATGATGACGACGATGACGACGACGATGACGATGACGAGGAAGAAGAAGAGGAAGACGAGAGCGGCGAGGACGACGAAGACAGTGACGAGTAACCGCTGTATACTAGGCGTGTAGACTGGGTCGGAGATGACCTGGGGAATCTTTATATCATATCATCGCCAGTGAACCTACAGTACTATGAATATACCAGTCTTTTCAAGAAACCACAAGATGTGCTGATCTTTTCATCCCATACATACGGGACATCCGTACACAGCAGACATTGCATGTCCATATACACAGATAACAGTAAAAATGCAGGGCTTGATAAGAGACCTAATCTAACCCCTGCCCAAAAAAAGCTAATGACTGAAGACAACATTGAATCAAAACCACCACACAGCCTCTAGTTATCTATAGACAAGGTGTCGTCGCTGACATCATGCTATCAGCCTCGGTCTGTTCCCGAGGAACAAGGTCAATCGACACGATCATTGTTGTATGCAACCACCACCCAATAAGAGACCTCCTATGTATCTTGGAGCACCTAGCATTATTCACTTTGTCCTCCTTTTTTTCGTTTTCTTTTTTTCTTTTTTCTTTTTTCCTCTTTTCCCGCAACCCTTCACAGAGAATTGAATAAAGAAGCGTCATCACACACAATATAAGCCATCAGTGACAACCTATTCCCCCCTCCCCACTCTCACTCCCACTCTAGAGACAGAAAGAGACTAGGCCAGTTATGGCGGGAGTGGCCCGTCATCCGCTGTCCCTCCCCTCTTCTCGCCCTGTGTCTGTACTTCTTTCCCTCCTTGATGTCACAGATCCGTGACATTGCTCTCTCTCCCCCTCCCTTTTCTCTTGGCTTCATTTTGCCTCACTACTCCCAAAGTCTGAAAGGCGGCCCGTACGAGCAGACAGGCAACGAGAAATCCAGAGAAGAAAAAAGCAAAGAAAAAACGGAAGAAAAACAGGCAGCAGGACAGGGTTTGTTGGCTCTGATAGGCTGCATCTTTCAAGGCGGACTTGGCCTGCGACTTGCTGATTGATCAGCCGCCACTCACCCACACCAGACCGCGCTCAGTCGGGCTCAGTCAGGCCGCCGCAGTCGACTGACCAGAACGATTCCACCAGCTGTAGGAAAAAAGGGAGACTTCGTTTTGCTTTTGGCCAAACTGCTTGCTTTGAGATTCTTGGTGTTTTTTGGGCCTGGGTTGCTTGCTGTCGGTTCTGGTGTTGGCTGGCTCGCTGCCAGCCTCGGATTTCCCGGCGATCTGCTCACCTATCTCAGGGTGACCCTTCCGCCGACACTGGGGAGCCCTTGCGTTGCCCTGTGACAGCAAACAGAAACAGCCTGGTGCTGCAGAATTTGCAGAATTTCTCCTAGCACGGTGAACAGACACATTTTCCTTTCCTAGACATTAGCCAGCGTCCAGCGCTTAGCCTTCACGACGTCTCCCTCAACCAGAAAGCGCAAGGCCTCGGCCGTCGCCACCACTGCCCTCGCCAACGAAGAGAAACGCACCAGATCGTCACGGAAGGAGACCGACAGTCGCAAATCCAGTACGAGCACATCGCTAGAGACAGCCACTGCTGCTGCTGCTGCTGCTGCTGCTGCTACTACTACTACTACTACTGCGGCTGCTACTGCGGCCACCGTCTACCCCGTATCGTTAAGACAGAGGGTGTCGACGATCGCGACGCCGGCGACGACGGCTACTGAGAGTATGGACTCGGACGATGAATTCATGACGGATGTCTCGAGCCGGGAGGACGACTTTTTGGGGACGCAGGATAGCGATGACGAGAGTTTGGGTGAGGGTATGTTTGTTTTATCTTTTCTTTGTATTTTTTTTGGCTTGGTGCTAATGATGCTAGACTTCGGCGACGACTACGATACGGGGTTCTCCTACGACAAGGATCTAGTGCAAAAAACTAAAAAGCCCTATGAGGTCGACTTCAAGGTGCTCAGCCCCGCCGAGATCGAGCGCGAACAGAACCTGCAGATCAACGAGGTATCCTCCATTATCGGGCTCCCGCCGGAGTCGTCTGGCATCCTGCTGCGGTTCGCGCGGTGGAACCGGGAAAAGTTGATCGAGTCGTACATGGACCGTCCGGAAGAGACGCTCGAGGAAGCCGGGCTGGGCGAGAGCTCGGACGGGAACCCGTCGACCACCGTCGTTCCTGGGTTTATGTGCATGATCTGCTGCGAGGATGGCGATGACCTGGAGACGTATGCCATGCGCTGCGGTCATCGCTTCTGCGTCGACTGCTTCCGGCACTATCTGGGCCAGAAGATCAAAGAGGAAGGGGAAGCTGCTCGCATCCAGTGCCCGCAGGACAACTGCCATCGGATTGTGGACTCCAAGTCGCTCGAGCTTCTGGTGACGGACGACCTCAAGGACCGGTAGGTGGTTCATCGTACAAATATTTTGCCTACAAACTGACAGCATGTGGTATAGCTACAAAACGCTCCTGACGCGGACGTATGTCGACGACAAGGATAACCTGAAGTGGTGTCCGGCACCCAACTGCGAGTTTGCCATCGACTGCGCCGTCAAGGCCCGCGACCTGAACAAGATTGTACCGACGGTGAACTGCGCGTGCAAGCACAGCTTCTGTTTCGGGTGCGGGCTGAACGACCACCAGCCACCGCCGTGCTCGCTGGTCAAGATGTGGCTGAAAAAGTGCGAGGACGACTCGGAAACGGCCAACTGGATTTCGGCCAACACCAAGGAATGCCCGAAATGCCTGTCGACGATCGAGAAGAACGGCGGATGCAACCACATGACGTGCCGGAAGTGCAAGCACGAGTTCTGCTGGATGTGCATGGGACTGTGGTCGGAGCACGGCACCAGCTGGTACAACTGCAACCGGTATACCGAAAAGTCCGGGGCCGAGGCCCGGGACGCGCAGGCCCGGTCGCGCGCCTCGCTCGAGCGGTATCTGCACTACTACAACCGGTACGCAAACCACGAGCAATCCGCCAAGCTGGACAAGGATCTCTATCTCAAGACGGAGAAGAAGATGACCAGCCTGCAGTCGCAGTCGGGCATGTCGTGGATCGAAGTCCAGTTCCTGGACACGGCGTCGCAGGCGCTGCAGCAGTGCCGCCAGACGCTCAAGTGGACCTATGCGTTCGCCTACTACCTCGCCCGGAACAACCTGACCGAGATCTTTGAGGACAACCAGAAAGATCTCGAGATGGCGGTCGAGAGCCTCAGCGAGATGTTCGAGAAGCCCATTTCCGAGCTGGCCGAGCTCAAGGTGGACATCCTCGACAAGACGGCCTACTGTAACAAGCGCCGCGTGATTCTGCTCAGCGATACTGCAGAGAATCTCAAGCAGGGTATGTTCTCTCTCCTTTGCATCTGCTTTTTTCCTTTCCAATGCCAAAATTATCACCGACTAACTGTGACCAGGGGAATGGGAGTTTAACGTCAAGCTATAGTCGGAAGTCCTGTCCCCCGTTTTTTTTTTTTTTTACTTTTCTTTTGCTCTTCTCTTATACTTTTCAAAACTATACTCATGTTGCATGCGCATCCAAGCAGAACAGACCCTTGCATAGGCGAGAAGATTGTATGTTTTATTTTTTTATTTTTTATTTTTATTTTTTATTTTTATTTTTATTTTTATTTTTATTTTTATTTTTATTTTTATTTTTTTTTCTCTTTCGCCCGGATTTCCCTGGTTTATATATTGTTCATGTACTGCCTTTATACGATGCCAGCGAGTCTGCGGTTGATCATTTGTGGTATTTGTGGTTTATGCAGTGGTATTTTGGCAGGCTGTTATTTAACGAGACACACAAAGAAAGACATGACGATACGATGTGTAGCACTTTTCAGCTAAGGAACCAGTGTAAAGATGTAAAGGTCGATTGGGTCGATTGCTCCTTGTTAGATCAATCTGATCTATATGCGATCGCCGCTAATAAGGGTCAGCGGTACAGAGCGCGAGTCTGCTCCGGGATCGGAACCTCGGATGCCGTACGGAGCTCGGGCAATCCTGACCGGTAATACTGCTCAATTACTACTGACTAGTTTTGATCCTCTGCAATACCACCAACTTTGCAGAAATTAGAGGCTGCGTGTTAGCTAGGTCGCAGCCCGTATCACTTATTACCTGCGTATCATTCTGCGTATTAACTTGGTGCGTGCTTTATCGCAATAGGGATCGATCGCATCTTGACAGCAGAGTTACAAGTACAGCAGAGGATCGAGTATCCGGTATCATCAACTTGCTCTGCAAGATCTGCGACAGAAAACAAATCATACAAAAAAGGAGCTGTGTGATCCGGCCACCAATACAGCAAAAAAAGATCAATGCCAGCTGCTTGGCCCTTTATTTATTTTTTTTTGTTTTTTTGTTGATCTCTTGGACGCAATAGCAGATAGTAAGTTGTCACTAGTCGATCATATGAGAGAGCTCAAGCGTCGGGCTGGCCTGACATTGTTGGTTAGCGCGCTCCCGCCATCAGGACTTAAGAATAATCGATTAACTTGGTCGGCATTATTATTTCAGTCGTCGACTATCATTGTTCTACTACTCACCAGGCCATCCACCCCGTCTCATCTCGTGCCGTCTTCATCTCGTCGCATACCGCGAGTTTTCCCCTGTATTTTCCTTCTTTTCCTCTTTGTTTCCTGGGCTGTTTGATTTTTTTTTCCTCTTCGGATTTTGCCATCCCTCGGTCCATGGGTGGGGAGCAAGGAAAAGCTACTGAAGATTGACCCAAGCCCGTCCGAGCTCACTCTGAAAGGCGAAAAGAGAGGGAAGACGAAAAAAAACCGTGGCTTCTTGTAACGACGGCGCCCGACTCGGTTCTTTATCGCAAAGCTCGATTGACACTTGGGGCGCGCTCGTTTTTCTCGCCTTTTTGTCATCCTCTCGGCATCCCTCCCACGCAAGTCTCTTTTTTAAAACCCTTTTTCCAACGAGTCAATTCGCGGCTCCGGCTGCGCCTGTAGAGCTCTTCTCGGCTCGAATGGCGGAACATATCCCTGGGCAGGAATATGAGTGCGTCTATCTTCCGTCCCTGATGCTGGAAGAACATCCAATACTAATCGGGCAATGCTAGGTATGAAGCTCTTCCGTCCAGCTATGGCCTCGGCCACAACATGATGGCCGGCGCTTTCGCCGGGATCGCGGTACGTTCGCAAAACTGGATAACGGCGGCGACGTCAGATGAGGAACACCGGCTGACACTGGTGCATAGGAACACTCGGTCATGTACCCTGTCGATCTCTTAAAGGTGTGTTTTCATTCCTGCTACGGTTATAGGGCAGCCTTGTTGACAGGAGTGCGACAGACTCGAATGCAGATTCTACATCCGACCACCGGCGGTCTCTATACCGGGATCACGAACGCCGTGTCCACGATCTACCGAATTGAAGGATGGCGGACACTGTGGAAGGGTGTNTTTTTTTTTTTTTTTTTTTTTTTTTTCTCTCTCTCTCTCTCTCTTTTCTTTCGTTTGTTTTTTTCAGCAATGTGACGGTGCTCATGCCTCGTGCTAGGCCCTGCGCACGCCGTCTATTTCGGTACCTATGAAGTTGTCAAGGAGCTGGCCGGTGGTAATGTCGACGATGGCCACCACCCGATGGCTGCTGGTAAGCATGGCTTTGGGCTCTCAGTCTCTGTCTACGTGGACTAATACTTGTCAGCTCTGAGTGGAGCGTCCGCGACGATTGCCAGCGATGCCCTCATGAACCCGTTTGATGGTAGGTTCCCGATGGTCGCCCACCACCCACAAAGACATGCTTCTAACTCGAGCAGTCATCAAGCAGCGCATGCAGGTCCATGGCTCGGTTCACAAGAGCATCGCACAGTGCGCCAAGTCCGTTTACCGAACAGAAGGCCTGCAAGCCTTTTACGTCTCGTACCCGACCACCCTCTGCATGACCGTGCCCTTTACCGCGACCCAGTTTGTCGCGTATGAGTCGATATCCAAGATCATGAACCCGAAAAAGGACTACGATCCATTCACCCATTGCATCGCCGGCGGTCTCGCGGGCGCTTTCGCGGCCGCCATCACCACGCCGCTCGACGTGATCAAGACGCTGTTGCAGACCCGCGGCCTCGCTGCCGACCAGGAGATCCGTAGTGCGCGCGGTCTCTTCAACGCGGCGGCCATCATCAAGCGCCAGTTTGGCTGGAAGGGCTTTCTCCGCGGCATGCGGCCTCGCATTGTGTCGACCATGCCTAGCACTGCGATTTGCTGGTGAGTTGAATACCAGCCATCCTTCTTTCTGGAGAGACGCTAACAACACGGACCGGCAGGACGTCGTACGAAATGGCCAAAGCCTATTTCAAAAATCAAATTGGCGAGAAATAACCGATAGTGCCGATCCAGATATCTGCTTTGAATATATACCCTATATTCTCCTTTTCCCTTCCCGTGACATAACCTCTCGACTTTTGATAGCACGATCTGGCCATGATACAAAAGCAAGCCTTTGATTTGGGACGACCTTTTTTTTTTTTTTTTTTTTTTTTTCTCCCCTCCCTCTCACTAATCATTCCACCACTCGGTTTTCCTCGCATTGTACATTGTTTCTCCTCGGACAATTCCATCGTCTTGTCGGGGGTCTCCGGACCTACTCTGGGTTTCAAAACATTGTTCAGGTGTCCTGTGACGTTCGCGACTGGGCAGTCCAGTTTTTTCTTGTCTTTCCATTCTTATCATAGTTGTCTTTATTACTTTGCTTTTGTCAGTCACGGCGTTGGAAAATTGGGCAAAAGGTGGTTTGTTCAGCTTCTGTCTTTCTCTGTTCGAGTGTGTCATGTTGACATGGACGCGGGATGCGACATCGCCTCGAGGGCATCGCAGGAGGGTTTTTCGAAATATTTTCCTCTTTCTACTTTTTTGTTCAGGCTTCTATCTACTTGTAATCATAGATGCGCGGAATGAGCTGAGGTTTTGAAGCGCAACGAACGGAACTGATAGATCAAGAAAGAAAAAAAAAAATACATCAAAGTAATGCTTGACAGTAACTGTCCAGTTTCAAAATTCTCTCTTGGATGTTGATTCGGCCTGCAGAGTATAGGATGCCGATCAGTCCTGCTCATCGACTCGGTTTGCCTTATCGAACGGACTATACTAAATAACCAACTAGTGAGCCTGCTACGTCACCAATCAGTTGTGGTCACCAATGGCCACCAGTAATCCCTCCAGACGGTTGTATGGAACCTTTCGTTTGAATGCTACACACCAGCCAGGAAGTATACTCTGGGAGACCGCAGGTAGTATATCTGAATTATATTGAAGGACGAATTCAGGTCACTTATGCTATATAACTAGTGCAGCCAACGACGTCACCCGCACCCAACCGCCGACTCCGACCAGCCTTTCTCTCCTCCACAACCGCTCCATCCGACCCAGACAACGGATTCACCATTTCACCACCGACGAGTTTTCGACGCTCAGCCACACTCAATTAATTCTCCCAGTACCTAACTGATGCTGAGACATCGAACCCCGACACGGCTTCTTTTCTGACCACAAGTCACTTGCTTTTCACGCGACTCTTGCTGGCTAACTGCACGTCCGTCACATGGGCGGGCAATCCTCCCCCCGCCGCCACTCTTCTATATACCCTGAATGATGCGCTCCAAGCCCGCGTCTTCGATGCAGAAGACGTACGATGAGTGCTATCTGATGTGCTCTACGGCCGTGTACTTTGAGGGACAGGTATGCTCTCTTTGCCTTTGTTTCTCCTGTCTGAAGGGTGTTCTGGAGTCTGATAGGAGCACAAATGCGGCAGAACAACGAGGCCGAGGCCCTGCGCTCGTGGCGCTCTGCTCTTGAGACGATCTACTACCATAATGCCTACCGGGTACCCGTGAATTACATTCCCAAGACCGAGACCGAAAAGGCCCTGCAGGGCTCGATTCGACAACTGGAATTGCAGTGCAAGGAGCGAGTGGACCTGCTCGAAGCCCTACAGGAAAGCCGCAAGGCCGAGTCTGAGGAACATGCCGACAACAACAGCAACAGCAGTGGCAATAAAGACAAACAGCCACAGTCACAGTCACAGTCACAGTCACAGGCGCAGGCGCAGTCGCAGCCCCAAGCGCCATTCCACTCTCAGTCCCAATCCCAATCGCAACAAACACAGCCACAAGCACATCCCTCGCGGCCGGGGAAATTCGCGTTATTGGTAGAGAGGTTGGAAAAGGCGAAACGATCGAGCAGCAGCCCGGCGGCGAACAACCCTGTGAATAATCCTGGCTGGATGGGAGACGGGACCGTGCCGCCTGTCGACTACAATGATCTGTCCAAGCCGCCGCCACTGCCGCTGAGACCCTCTGCTGCCTCGTCCAAAACCTCTCCGTCTCCGTACAACCTTGAACGCAAGAGCAGCGGCGAGACGGCTACGGCGGCGTCGCCAAAGCCCTCCTCGGCGTCGCCCATTCCGCTGGCCAAAGAGCCGTCTCGAGGGTCCAGTCCTGAGCGGCGGAAGATCATGCTCACCACCCTCCGTCACAAGAAAGATTCCAAGAAACCATCGAAACCCAAGAACTCGACCACGCGACATGGAACGCGGCCGGCTGCGTCCAAAGCGGCCGGTCTCGCATGGGGAACGACAAACGTGACGACGACGTCGTCCTCGTCGCCGGTTGCTTCGACAGATGGCCCGTCTGTCGCCGCTCGCCATAGTCTATCGAGTGACTCGGAACTCCGGAGAGACAGCGAAACCAGACAGACCATACGAAAGCCTGTACCGCCGGACCACATCCCCAGCTCGTACTGGCGAGAGCCGCAGATGCAGGATCAGCCTCAACCGCCCACTCCGCCTCTGAATACGGTTCCACCGTCCTCTGGTGATACTACTGTTCCAGGTGTACCTCCCAAAATCGTTCCCGGTGACAGGCCCACCGTCAAACCACCGGTGTCGCGGCAGACCAAGCCGTCGCTACCTGCAGAATATCCCAAATATCGAAACGAGTATCTGTCGCAATCACGGCCAGCTGCTAGAATTGCCAGTAATACGCCCATGAACCGATCGGCATCGGCCACAGACACACCAACACTGAGCAGCACAGACAATCCACAAAGAAGACCGATACCCAAATCCCACTCGACGCCACGCCAATTGAACGCTGCTGCTGAAAATCGTACGTCGACTTCGTCTGGAAGTGGAGACGACGTCGCCCGGACTCGACGGACTGGGGAAAGGGCGTCACGACGGCCTGCCTCCAGACGCCGGACAAAACCGGTAGCTTCTTCCAGAGTGACGCCCTCGTCCAGTGACCAGGAAGATTCGGCTGGTGAGAGCCCTTCCGGGCGGGGAGACGACCGGTTCTTCAAGGACATCATGAAGAAGCTTCCCAGGGGCATCGACGTGAATGCAGCCCGGCAGATCCTGAATGATATCGTCGTCCGAGGTGACGAAGTGCATTGGGACGACATTGCCGGCCTAGAAACGGCCAAAAAGGCACTGAAGGAGGCCGTGGTGTATCCCTTCCTGCGACCGGATCTGTTCATGGGCCTCCGCGAGCCGGCCAGGGGGATGCTGTTGTTCGGACCGCCGGGCACGGGCAAGACGATGCTGGCACGAGCAGTGGCGACCGAATCCAAATCGACCTTCTTCTCTGTGTCCGCCTCGAGCCTGACCTCCAAGTGGCACGGCGAGAGCGAGAAGCTGGTGCGCGCCTTGTTCGGGCTGGCCAAAACGCTGGCGCCATCCATCATCTTCGTCGACGAGATCGACTCGCTGCTCTCGACGCGCTCCTCTGGCTCCGAACACGAAGCGTCACGACGGTCCAAAACCGAGTTTCTCATTCAGTGGTCCGACCTTCAGCGCGCCGCCGCTGGCCGAGAACAGGATAAAAAGGACGGCGACGCCAGTCGCGTCCTGGTGCTGGCCGCCACCAACCTTCCCTGGGACATTGACGAAGCCGCCCGACGACGGTTTGTGCGACGACAGTACATCCCCTTGCCCGAGAGTCACGTCCGCGGCCAGCAGCTCCGGAAACTCCTCAGCCATCAGACCCATGAGATGTCGGACGAAGACATTGAGGTGCTGGTCAGGGTAACCGAAGGTATCTTTCTTTCTTTCTTTCTTTCTTTCTTTCTATTTTTCCTTTTATCTTTTCTCCCGATTATATTGGACACGAGGAAATCATCATACTGACTGATCCATTACACTTGCAGGCTTCTCAGGTTCCGACATTACAGCTCTCGCCAAAGACGCCGCCATGGGTCCCCTACGCAATCTAGGCGAGGCTCTCCTGCACACGCCGATGGATCAAATCCGCCCGATCCGCTTTGAAGATTTCGAGGCTAGTCTATATACCATACGGCCGAGCGTCGGTCAAGAAGGATTAAAGAAATACGAGGATTGGGCAAAGGAGTACGGCGAGAGAGGAGGCTGATCATCATCATCATCATCATTAAACCAAGAGATGGGCGTTTTTGGGTTCTTTTGGGCCTGTTTTGTTATAGTCTGCTTCCAAGTGGTAGAAAAGTCATACTTTACGAGCCAACGATTACTATGAGTAGTAAGTATGATAGTGCTTAGTGATTGTGTTCGATTCACAATTGAGATGTCACTTTTCATATAAATCCGGTTTTGATAGGGAAATCTCCAAAACAACAATAGGCAGTAACGAACGGTTTAATAGTAACAATACAATGCATTGGCTATGATACATATACATTAAGGAGAATCAAAGGAATATGTTTCAATGTCTACTGACTCCCAGCAGACGCAGTTTCAGCCTCAGCCTCAGCCTCCAATCTCGTCCGAATCAATCTCTTGATCTTGCCCTCCTGGAATTGCTTTTGCAAGAACTTTCGCTTGACGGTATCCAGGTGCGCCTCGTCCAGGGGCTGCCCACCGTTCCGCGCAACGGCCTCATCAACCACCCTCGCCATCTTCCTCGCCACCTTGGCCTGTCTCTTCTCCATATCCAGTTGCTCCCTCTGCTCACGCGTCAACACGGGCGGGCGCTCGTCAATGCCGACCCCAAACGGCGCCACAATGCGATCAACCACATGGCGCACGCGCGGCGAGCGGCGCGCCCCCGACGAAAACTCAATCACGTCGCCTTCACGCAGCGAGTTTTGCGGATCCGATACCAAATACGTTGTCTCATGCGGATAGTATTTGCGAATATGTCGGTCCCATTTTCGGTGGCGGTAGACGACGCGCACGGTCTTGTCCATCAGCCCGACCGACGTGACCGTACCCGTTTTTACGTCGTGCGGGTATGTGCGCGGCGCCGGCATGCTGATGTCTGAAGGGAATGAGTATTTTTTGGCGTGTTGATCTTCCGCTTTGTTGAGGTGTTGCTGCTGTGCATTGTTGCCGACTGATTCGGCTTCGGCTGCGGCCAGTGTCTCGGTGAGATCCCCTTTGTTGGGCGCTCTCGATTGCTGCACCTCGGCGAGGGTCGGTCGACTTGTGCTGAATGTGCGATTGGCGAGAGCAATGCTTCTGCTGCTGCTTGATGCATAGAGAGTTGCTGCTCCTCTTCTTGCTGTTGCCGCTGCTGCTGTAGGTGCTGTGCACGACAGCCACAGGCTGCGGAAGATGTGGTTCCGAGGCATTTTCTTTGCTTGTCGTTCGTGACCTTAGAGCATCAATTGAAATTCAGCGCCTGATGTTTCTTGCAGATTTGTCTGTTTTCGTATTGCAACTTGTTGGAAGTAGACGAGGCGACAGGCAGCCATGTCTCGGTGATCAGGTAAGTGAGTGTATCGACAGTCGACGGAGGTTTGCTTTTGTCCGCAAATTTGGATTTCGGTCTGCTGTTTGCACTGTTTGCAATTTGCCCCAATATCAAAGGTGAAGAGACGGTCACCAGAAGAGAATTTTAAGCCAGTATTAGAACACACCTTTTTTTTTTTTCTACGATTATTGTTTATATGTATAACAGTTTCATTCTCTATTGCTCTTAATTTCAAAAAGAAAAATATATATATGCATTCCTTGGGAGACTTCTCTGTTTATCAATGTCCATGTTCAATGCTGTCTTACATGATCAACGACCATTCTGTACATCAATCCGTGTATGCTTGATTCAAAATTCCATAGTACTGTACCGCGAGGCCATCGTGTATATGATTTGATTACATCACTCCATATCGAAAATCCAAATTCAAATCCACCCATACGCCAGACCAGATACCAAGGCGCCCAAGTCTCATGTGCTCTTGTTCTCCTTATTGCTCTTCCCCAATGTCTCCTGTCTCTATAAGTTTACTCTAATTATTCATCTTCCCCGGAAACTACTACGACGTCGTCCGACCCAGCTCCCTCGTCACCGTTGGACATGGGTGCAGATGCGCCCGGAATGAGCACAGAAGCCTTCCTGAGTGCGACCTTTTGTTTCGAGTGGGCCGAGATGCGTTTGAGCTCACTGACAAAGGACTGGCCCCAGAACGCGCTGGTGTATTTGGAAACGTATTTGTCGAGTTTGGAAAAGTTCAATGCCTTTTGCTCTTCGCTCATGGTCACCGCCTCTTGGTACGCGCCCGCCAATTCTTCGGTATTCCACGGGTTCACAATGATGCTGCCGTTCAGCGACTGTGCAGCACCCGCAAATTCAGAAAGAACGAGCACGCCGTGGCGGTTGTGCTGTGTGGCAATGTATTCGTAAGCGACCAGATTCATGCCGTCTCGCGTCGACGAGACAATGCATGCATCCGAAACTGCATACAACGCAATCAGTTCGTCAAAGTTGACAGACTTGTGCAGGAAATGAATAGGCATAAACTCGACAGTGCCTAACAGATAAGTCAGCTTCTCGTGATTGCGGTCAGAATCAGCCCGCTTCCAAGACATACCGAATTTGCCATTGATCCGACCGACAAGCTCATTCACGACCGCTCGCAAGTTCTGATACTCCTCCACATCCTGTCGACTGGGCACGGCTACTTGCACCAGCACCACTTTTCCCACCCACTCGGGATGGTCGCTGAGAAAAACCTCGAGCGCATGCAGTTTCTGCGGGACACCTTTGATATAATCTAGACGATCCACTCCGACCATGAGTTTCACCCCATGGAATTTTTGCTCGAGCATCGCAATGCGTTTCTGAACCTTTTCCTTTTTCAGACCCTCTTTGAACTTGTCTGGGTCGATGCCAATCGGAAATGCGCCGGCAGCAACAATTTTACCTTGAAACTCGATCCCGTTCGGCGTGGTCATTAGACCCCTACTTTTGTCAACCACGACCCGATCGAACAAAAAAAAGGAAAAAAAAGAAAGAAAATCTAGTGTTGAACTTACAGCAATCGTGAGCAGCTGCTCAAAAAGTGCCGGGTGTAATCATATGTGTGGAAGCCGATCAAATCGCAGTGCAGAACACCTAATAGGAGTTCGTTGCGGACTGGCAGGATCCGGTAAATCTCACTGCTGGGGAATGGCGTGTGGAGGAAAAATCCAATCTTGACGTTTTGTTTGGAGTCACCGATTTCCTCTCTGAGCATCTCCGGCAACAGCATCAAATGATAGTCGTGGACCCAGATAAGATCGCCGTCCCGCACATCCTTGGCCACTGCTTGCGCAAACAACCGGTTGGCTTCTTTGTAAGCCTCCCAGGCCGATTCATCGAAGGTGATTTCACCGGGGTGGTAATGGAACAGCGGCCACAGGATAGAGTCTATGGGTTTCGGGCATCCCAGTCAGTCACACTGTGGCGACTAAAGAAGTAACCGAGCGCACACCAGGAGCGAGCAACTTACTGGAAAACCCATTATAATGGCGATCGGCCAGTTCATCGTCGATAAACACCGGGATGGCCCCGTACTCATCGTTAAGGCGCTTCTTCACCACCGGAATCTCCTCCTCGGGCACCTCCAGACCGGGCCACCCATACCAGCGGAAGGTGGTGGACTTGGTCAGGCCGCTGAGGCCGCTGACCAGGCCACCAGATGACATGGAAAAGTCATACTTGCCTTCGTCGGAACGCTTAATGGTGATGGGAAGGCGGTTCGAAACGAGCAGCAGTCGCGAATCGTCGCCCTGCTGCGAACCTTCGGCTGCGGGCATCGTGGCGGGAAGGAGGGGTGGCGCTGTGTGGAAAAGAAACAGAGACGGCCAACCGAAGTGAATTGCTTGTGTCAATCACAGGCACAGCGACGCAGACGGGCGCGGCTGGTGTTCGAAGACGGAGATGTCGCTAGGAGAAGATATCGCTGACAGGAGTAAAATGGGCAGGGCTGTTGATGATTTCTGTTAGTGGGACTGGTATGACCGCATTGGGACTCATTCAAGGCTTTGATAGTAATAGCGACAGAGGAAAAAAACAAGGAATGCGGCGGGTAAAACTGGGGCAGAATGGCAAACAAGAGAAAAAAGATAGGTAGGGACACAGTGATCCAACATGTAAGAAGCAGTTAGGTCACCACTGGGCGTGGAGCAACAGGGTCAACCAGACAAGGCCGAGAACAAAAGCGAACGGAAAATTCAAAGAGGGCGCATATCGCGATGACGTACGTCTTTGCTCACTCACCGAGCTCCGGCGGGCAGAAGGAACAGCGACAACAAGCTGGGCGTCTGTGCAGGAAGAGCGACAGAGCGGGCAGACAGAATATACCAGGGCAAGCTCTTTAATAGCGACCGCATTGAAGCACTGAAGCGCAAAGAAGATAGCAAGAAGAGAGGAAGAGCGAGAGACCGGGCGAAACAATTAAAAGAGTTTCGTCGACACGCCACGGACAGACCAGATCGTGAGGGATAATGCCGTGTGGGGAAGGCGCCAGGAAGGCAGGAGTGGCCAGAAGACAGACACCAACGCCACCATCCATCCGCCAACCACAACCGTCGTCCGAATTCCACTCTTTTTTTTTCTTCGAGCTTCGTCCATGGAGGGGTCATGATCACGCCCAGCGTTGCCAGAATCTTCTTGGTCAGTCAGTCCTGTTCTGGGCTCCTTGCATCGGCGGCCGGGCTTTTTGCTCTATCTTTTATGAACTTTGGTGAATTGTAGCCCTGCCTAGACCGATCCTCTACGACGCCAACGATGTCACGGTGCCTTGGTCTAGTTGCTCTCCCTCAGGCTGCCCGGCTTTTTTCCTGAACCTCCGATGCCCAACTGATCATATGGTATTTATATTGTTACTGATAGTTTTTTTTTTTGAGCCAGGACGGACAGCGGGACCGACCCATGCGATTGCTGCCGTATATGATTGGTTCGTGTCGTTATAGACTAGAATATACAATAGCATGGTTTGCGTCTGGTGATAGCAATCTAATCATCACAAAGCCGGGCGGTCCAGGTTCAGGCTCCATTTCCCCGAGGATCCGTCGTGCTTGACCTTGCCTTCGCTCTCCAGTTTATCTAGTATGAGCACAATACCGTGTGAAGCCGGCAGGTGCAGGCTCTCGGGCACATCGCGATAGATGACTTTGACAAGCTCGAGGGGAGTCCAGCTAGACGTCTGCGGCTGCTGTGTCTGTTGTGTCTGTTCGCTCTTCTTCTGCGCCTCGGCCGCGTCCACCGTGCCGAAAGTAAGCACTCGTAGCACCTCATCTTCGCGTTGCTGCCGGTGCTTGATGTACTCGGTGATTCTGCCCGAGGCATTATCCAGCACCGGCCCATGCCCGGGATATGCACGGCCAGCCACGGCGTTTTTCATCTTATGCAGGCTGTTAATGTACGCATGGAGGTCTTCAAATACTGCGGTACCATGTCCCAGTACGTCTTTTCCAGCTTGTTAGCTCGAACAGAACACACACGAAAAACAATTTAAAATAAAAATAAAAAACACATAATGGGAATCAAAGCGTACTATCACCAGTGAATATTGCATCTTCCTCCTCAAAAATAAAACTCATATGATCCACAGTGTGGCCCGGCGTATGAAACGCCCTGAGGGTAGCACCATCTACACGAAACACCTGCCCATCGGCAATGTCCCGTTGGCCATCGTCCGGCTGGTGCTTATATATGGTCGCCTGCGGACAGATGCGAAGCAGATCCGGAATCCCATTGACATGGTCATGATGCCAATGCGTAATCAGGGCTTCGTGCACTGTGGCCTTTTCGTCCTTAAGGACGGTTTGCAGTACACTCGACCAGCTGGGTCTGCCCTCTCCGGTGTCGATGAGGAGGCGGCGCGGACCACGGCCGATGAGATATGTATTCGTTCCTTGAGGGACACGTCAATTCTTGAGAATGTCGTAGAAGGCTTTTGGATTGTTTTTCCTTATTCAGAACAGACCTTGTAAAGTGAACTAGATAAAGTTAAATCCCGGTTCAGCTTCTGAACTTCCACATCATGTTTAGAAAGCCCAGAAAAAAAGAGAACTTACTTTGCCAGGATTTCCTGCTAGAATCCTCACCACCGACGCACTGAGTCTTTCCACCTCTGGCAATGGAACCAGCTGCGTCGCCATATTTATCTGACTCCTTTATATGGGCGAATTGACGAGAAAAAAAGAGTTATCGCAAAAGAAGAGCGAGGGGGCTTATTGTCTGCCACTACCGGGCAGTAGATTGTCAGATTCCGGTGCGGGGAAAAGGACGGAGATGGTGTTGATTTGAGTTCTACTTGAATACCACTCTATCAAAGATTGAACAAAAGCCCAAGCAAATCGTGGAATACTTTGGTCGCCTTCCTTACAAGCGGCATAATCAGAACTATCGCGGGGAATCATATTGTATTCATGTCTCGCAACACCGAGCCTCGGCAATAGTTACGCGATCCCATCGGAAGATTATGTCATCACTAGTTTCTCTGTCAAATCGTTAAGCCTTTACACAAAGTTCCAAATTTGGAGCGTAACACTACTGCGTACAATGGTAATAGTCAAGTTCAGATATCGTTATACAGATACACAAACTACCTAAAGCGAACAACAATAAAAAGAACACATATGGAAACAAGACGGGCTATATCCATGCATAACACCAGAGAGAACCGCCAGACCAAAGAAAAATAAAATAAATTCAGCCACATGGCCGCCAATGGTCTCTTTTTTCTTTTCAAAAGGACAGGTGAAAGGTTTTTGTCTGTTTTCTTTTGCCTCCTGTGTGAGATAGACACTGCACAATCGAAATAAACCGAGAAGGAACATAACCCAGGATCGGGAACGAACGCAGGCATGGTCTGGCGGCTACCTGGGGCTCCCTGTAAATTGACATGTGCGAACCACGGGCCAAAACTTTTCTTTAATAGACCAGAAAAAATAAAAACCGAAGCTTGTTTAAGCCTTGGCATTCTTGGCCATGGTGTTAAGGGCAGAGCCATCACGGAACCACTGGAGCTGAGACTCGTTGAAGGTGTGCGACAGCGGAACATCGAAGCTTTCACCGTCCTTGGGGTGGACGCGGAGAGTGACGGGCTTGCCTACAGCCAGCTGTGTGGCAAGAAGGTCGACCTTGGCATCGGTAGGAATGCGATCGTAGTCGGCGGGGTCAGAGAAGGTAAGAGGAAGCATACCCTGCTTCTTCAAGTTGGTTTCGTGCTAGAACGAGATTAGTACACTGGAATAATGGAAGAATGGGCGAAGGTGACAAGAAAAAACTTACAATACGGGCGAAAGAGCGGGTGATGATGGCGATGCCGCCAAGGTGACGGGGTTCAAGGGCAGCGTGCTCACGGGAGCTGCCTTCACCGTAGTTCCAGTCGCCAATGACAACCCACTTGATGCCACGAGCCTTGTAGTCACGGGCAGTAGCCGGGACAGGGCCGTATTCGCCAGTAACAACGTTCTTGACCTTGTTGGCCTCGCCGTTCTCAGCGTTGGTAGCACCAATCAGCATGTTGTTCGAGATGTTGTCCAAGTGACCACGGTACTTCAACCAGGGACCGGCCATCGAGATGTGGTCGGTGGTAGTCTTGCCCTGGGTCTTGATCAGGATGGGGATCTGCTCAAAGTCCTTGCCATCCCAAGGCTCGAAGGGAGAGAGCACTTGGAGACGGTCGCTAGTAGGCGAAACAGCCACCTGGACAGACTCGCGGTCAGCGGGAGGAGCCTGGTAGGTGTCACGGCCGGGGTCGTATCCATTGGCAGGGAGACCGTCACCGGTGGGAGGAGACAGCAAAAACTCGTTGCCATCCTTGTCCTTGAGCTTGTCGGTGAGTGGGTTGAACTTGAGGGTGCCGGCAATGGACAGGGCGACGACGAGATCGGGCGAAGTGACAAAGGCGTGGGTGGCCGGGTTGGCGTCATTACGGCCGGTGAAGTTACGGTTGTACGAGGAGACAATCGAGTTAGCCTCACCCTTCTTGACGTCCTTTCGGTCCCACTGTCCAATGCAAGGACCGCAAGCGTTGGCAAGGACGACACCGCCGAACTCCTCAAGAGTCTGGAGCTGGCCGTCACGGGCAATGGTGGCGCGGATCTGCTCAGAGCCAGGAGTGACGGTGAAGAGGGACTTGGCCTTGACACCGTGGTTCAAGGCGTCACGAGCAATGGACGCAGCGCGCGACATGTCCTCGTAAGAAGAGTTGGTGCAAGAGCCAATCAGACCGACCTTGACCTCCTCAGGCCACTTGTTGGTCTCAACAGCCTCCTTGAACTTGGAGATAGGCGTGGCAAGATCGGGAGTGAAGGGACCGTTGATGTGGGGCTCGAGCTCAGAGAGGTTGATCTCGATCAACTGATCATACTCGGCACCAGAGTCTTCACGGAGCTCCTGGGCGTATTCGCGAGCAAAGTCACCGATGGGCTGGCGCTTGGTGGCCTTCAGATAGTCGTACATGCGGTCGTTGAATGGGAAGACGGACGTGGTAGCACCGATTTCAGCACCCATGTTACAGATGGTGCCCATACCAGTGCACGAGAGAGACTCGGTACCAGGTCCGTGGTACTCAATGATGGCACCGGTACCACCCTTGACGGTGAGGAGGCCAGCGACCTTCAGGATGATATCCTTGGGCGCAGTCCAGCCAGACATCTGGCCAGTAAGCTTAACACCAATGACCTTGGGGGCCTTCAACTCCCATGGAAGACCAGCCATGACATCGACAGCGTCAGCACCACCGACACCGATAGCGGCAATACCGAGACCACCAGCGTTGGGGGTGTGGGAGTCAGTACCGATCATCAGACCACCGGGGAAAGCGTAGTTTTCCAAGATGATCTGGTGGATGATACCGGAACCAGGTTTCCAGAAACCGATGTTGTACTTGGCACAGGCAGAAGAAAGAAAATCGTAGACTTCCTTGTTGATCTCATTGGCGCGGGCCAGATCCTTGTCACCACCCAGCTGGGCCTCAATCAAGTGGTCGCAGTGGACAGTAGCAGGGGTCTGGACGGACGGCATGCCGGCCGACATGAACTGAAGGATGGCCATCTGGGCAGTGGCATCCTGGCAAGCAACGCGGTCCGGGCGAAGCTTCAAATAGGAAGATCCACGCTCAATCTCCTGGCCGTGAGGGTCGTCCAGGTGAGAGTAGAGGATCTTCTCGGCATAAGTCAGCGGCCGGTTGAGACGGCTGCGAACAATGGCGAGGTTCTCGGACATTTTCCTGGAATGGCGGTTAGTATCTACTGTACTCATCATCCAAACGCCTGGCCGACGCCAAGATTCCATGCATACTTGTAGTTGATGTAATTGCCCTGTTTGGCATCATTAGCAAACCCGGTCTCGTTTGCGACAAAAATGTAGCTGGGAGCTTACCTTTTCCCAGTTGGTCATCTCAACCTTCTTGTCCAAAGGTGAGTCGGCCACGGTGGCTAGGCCGCGAGAGCCAAACAGCTACAAAGCCTACCATCAGTATCGCATCCCCAAAACTGTCGTTTGAGACTAGCGGCTCGAGGGATGACGTAGACAAGCGACTTACCACTCGGGACTTGGTGCCCTGCAAAGAACGACTCAATTAGCCAACATATTCTCGTAGAATGAAATCTCGCCATAGCTACTAGGCGCGAGAAGATATCACGAGCGCGCACAAGCATTGTGTAGCAGGGGCAAAAGGAGGATTAGGACTTACCAAAGCACCCACACGGGCGAGCCTAGTGGAGATCATGGTGATAGGTCTCTTAGGCAAGACAGACAGATCTGTGACACATTCAAGGGGACCCTAGACGGTGACAGAACCCCCAGCCTTGATGCAATCCGGGAGAAAGAAAAGGGAGTGGAGAGAGGCAGAGGAGAATCAAGACTGAGGAGCGAAAGAGGAAGAGAAAAAGCCAGATGAGAAGAAGGCGAGTGTTGTTATGAGCGAAAAAGAACGCAGTGACGCTGGCGATGGAGACTACTAAAACCGGAGCTTGCCCCGTAAGTCGCAACGTAACGTACCGAGACAGTATTTACGTGCATGGGCACGCATCTTCGGCAGCGATTTCCCGGTAATGGCCGTGACGGTACGAGCAATGCGAACGGCCGAGCTGCCGCCAGATCCGCCGCCAACCGGCCAACGACGCTTCAGGCAATCAAATGCTGTATTTTATCATCCAATCACCGCGCCAGCATTACCAAGACGGCGGGCACTCACGGTAATCTATTACGCCTATGACCACCTTGATTAGCTCCCAGAGCTACCGCGGACTAAGTCGCAGCCCCTCGGCAAAGCGCCTGCGCAGGAGCGTGAGCTTGTGCCGATGTAACTGTCCTCAAAGCTGGCCCTCGTTGGCCTCCTCCGTGCCTTGTGCCGTGTTCTTACACTGGTTTCCGCACTACAAAAAAATAAACACTCAGCGAACATGAGCGTGAACGTGTCCGGGCGAGGAATGACCGGAATGGATCAAGGCTCGACATGTGAGACGCGGCCGAGCGGCTATGATACTTCCGGAGCCCCTCACCCGAAGCCGAGAGTGTGTTCTTTGCTGCTGTTCTGAGTGCAATATTTCATTGCTTGGCAACAATGATCGTCCACAAGCATCTTATGTACTTTTATGTACGGAGCGCTTACTCTGCGCTCTCTTTCTCGTTTCTTTTCTCCGGTGACCCGGTAAGATCGCGAAGGTGACAAGGGCTGTAAATCGTAACAGTTACAGCCCTGTATTTGATGCTCCCTAGCTAGACTCATCACCTGAATAATTCCAGCAACAGTCATTGGCCATTCGTGAAATCCCAAAACTGGTCCTCGAGCGGAAGTGGCAATGGCAGCTGGGCCGAGCAACGTAGCTTCTTTGCTGGTTAACGTCATAAATTACGGCTACAAAGAGCAGGTCAGTCTGGGTATGGCCAGGAAGACCAGCACATGCCCCACACCTGCCGGGCAAGTGTCGCCTGCCGCCCAATCAGCCCCGCGTTATTAATACTTGCCTAGTTAAAATTTTTTCGACTCCAAGCGATCGTGAAGAGCAGAGAAACAGACCCGCTTGGGGCTTGGTGTTTTCGAGAATCAAGGAGCCAGAAGATAACCGCCATCGATAGTAGTTCAAAGAAATAACTAAGGAGTGCCTTTTTTCCACAGAAAAGAAAACAACACAAGGAATCTGTTGAATTGATCGAGATTTCTGCATATTACATTATGGGTGCTACGAGGCGACTCAAGACGAAGCGACGGACGAGGTACGTTGAGATTTGGAGCAACCACAGCCACACAACAACACAAAAGGATCCAGTGCGCAATAATTAACCTCTCTGGCTTTTTTTCTAGAGATTACGACCAAATCCGTGCCGATCTAGCTTCCAGAAAACATCTGCAGCAATACAAAGACACTAAAGATGCCGAAGACCTGCCTGGACTGGGACAGCACTACTGCGTCGAATGCGCAAAGTGGTTCGAACACGAACATAACCTCGTCGCACACCGAAAGGGAAAGAATCACAAGAGAAGGTGAATAACCATATTCCCTGCTCGGAACAATGTTGTAGACTGGCAATCACAACTAACTAGTTTCGTTCTGGCAGACTAAGAATCCTCAAGGAAGAACCGCATACGCAAAAGATTGCCGAGGCGGCAGTGGGATTAGGAGTCGACAATGGCAAAAAGGAACGGACAATTATGGACGTCGATGACGCTGAAGAATAAGTTGCCCGTCATCATAAGCAACAGGCATTGTACTACATATTGATGGCTATGGCTTGGCGTGCGTGTCGTTCACATGGGAATCCAGCCGTTACACCCCCGGGGAGGAGACAAAAGAGAGCTCAGGTCTCGTCTGACAGAGATCTCAATTTGCCGCCACAGGAGAACTCTGCAATTCGCGATCTGGTTAATGTCCACTACAAAAAGAAACAACGAAGAAACCGAAAGAAACAAGCGATGATCCAAATCGAAGTATCACAGCTCGCTCCGATTTTCGCTAGCAGCGTCCTGAATGCCCGGTCCGACACACGGAACTTCCGATTTACGGCAGAACGGCAACCCCCATCCTAATATTACAAGGGGCCGGCTCCGCGCCAAGGGTAATTTTTCTTTTTCTCTCATTTGCTTGCCGATTCACCGAGGTAACAAATATTTACTACGTCCTGAAAGACACTTAGGATAATTCTTGCACGGGTTCCGGTTCTTCGTAAAAACTCCTTGTCCAATTAGCCGCCATCAATTTGTCAGGCACATGTTTCTCAACGGTTTGAATGATTCATTTGTTTCGTTCACTTCCTTCATATAACGTCTAATTTATACTCAACGGCTTAATAATTGTCTAGAAAAGTGCCGTTCTCATGCTTGTTGAATTCTTTCATCAATCGTTCGTACACAGCCCACTAGAACCGAAAATTAGTCGAGCTAGGTTACAACTTGGGATAGAACCGACACTCACTTGAACTGCATTGACTATAAAAGCACGGATATTGCATGTGCCCAGCCCACGAAAAAATGCGTGGAGACCCTCGGTTCGATATGCGTGCCGTGCAAGTTCCCAGGCACTTAGCACCCGTGTCCCTGAAGACTGTATAAGCGGTTGTGCTTGCGATGCTTGGCCTAACACCGTATCCAACGGCTGCGCCTGCAATCTCGTCTTGACTACATCAAGAGGAAATATCGAGGTCCATGTAGCAATGCCGGCAATACCGCCGCAAGCCAAGACCTTCAGGGTTTCGTATTGGGCAGTCTCGGTAGAAAATATGCTACGCTTGCATAACTCGTAGGACCAAAAGCTATACGCATGGTAAGTACATGTCAGTAAAATTACCAGAGTCGCGGACAACATACTAAAAACCGTAGCCTACAGAGTCTCTAATACTTGTGATCAAGCCCCCGTAGTAGAACCCTCGTAGTCCTTTAGCCCGGAATATATCGCGCGCGATTGACCATGACGAGGTCTGACCAATTCTACCTAGCTGAGCGCGACACTTGATAAGTTCTGTCGGCGAAGAGACAACCCAACTCGCGATGCCACCAGCAGCACCAGCAAGCCAAATGTTGGTTAGCGATACTTCGTCGACGTTGGTCGGGTCTGATATCGATGGGTCCAGTAATTTGAGCGACCGATTATATGCCACGAAAAGAAGAGCGTTTAGGGCTCCATATCCCAGGATTGGGGCAGCAGTGCCTGTTTTTGTCAATGAAGCCGAGCGGCAAGCAATGGGACGTACAATACCACTCACCCCTGGCAAATGATGTCGCGGCTTCGAGATAACTGCCACCTCGGGCCAGCGGGTTTGTGAGAGACGGATCTCTGAGCTGCCCAGCTTGCAAACGAACCTTGACGATATCCAGCGGATTGCCTATGAGTATACCGACAGCCCCGCTGATATATCCAGCCCAAAAGTCGGATGACATTGGCTCAGAGCCTTGGATAGACAAGCTTGAGGGTATCGAATTACAGTGTGAGGGGTTGTGCTGTCTAATCAATATCGATAGGAGAGCTGGTGGGGCTGATTCGCCATGGACGTTTGGCCGAGAATCCTGTCCAAGCTGCCATGAGGGTCTAAGGTGCCGTCTTCTGCCTCTGGATGACTCTAAAATGCAATTCCGTCAAGCGAGATCCAACTAATTCGTCCAGCATACTCAATTGATCTAACATAGTAGTTTGTGGAATAGGTTGTGTCACTGCAGAGTCCTCCCCGCATGTGACTGGTGCCTGCATCGATAACCCGTTATCGCAATATCACGTGAACACGCGTCCAGCCGCACATCAGACGCGGCTGGGCAGCTTGAACTAGGCGCGTTTTGTGTCTTGGTCAGACTGCCCTGGAAAGTTTCAAGTTGGAGCTTTATTGGTATCAGTTGGTTCGTTACCTGTGATTTTCTGACTGTCTAGATGTATGTTGGATAGAGCGTCCCTGACACTCCTGGACGAATCGGCTAATAAAACGTAGGCATCGCCCACGACCGACGCTCCAAAGCGGGCAAACACCACAGAAGCCGATACGTCTCCACGGACCATCCCAGCAGTCTGCTGAACGTCTATCCAAGCCATTCAAATGCCCAGGATCAGCAACAAGAACTGTTGCATCGGATAGACCTAGCAGGAAGCGTCGCAAGGTAGATTACACTGGTGCGGACGGAACCACTGAGGATGATTACAATAAACCATGGACGAATGAGGAGAGACTTGCGCTTGCAAATCGTGATGTCAACAAGTTTGGTGTGTTCAGGGTCAAAGACAAAGAGTCAACATTCAAGCAACGGTTTTCTGTGCCCCTGATCAACAAGACTGCTGGCGGTTATGATCCTTCACGACCAGCACCAACCCTGGGAATGAGAAGAGGAGCTACCTTTGTTGTCAAACCTCTCCATGACCCGAGTGGAGAATTTGCAATCGTGCTATATGATCCTACTGTGGATGATAGGCCCCCCAAAAAGCAAGAGGAATCCGATAAACCCGAAGATGCACCGCCTAAACTGGACGAGCCTTTGGTCCACAAAAGTTTAGCAGATATTTTGGGTCTCAAGAAGACTGTTGAAGATCGACCCAAAGTTCCCGTGGTCATCGATCCGAGGCTAGCAAAGATTTTACGGCCGCATCAAATAGAGGGTGTGAAGGTGATTTCTGCCGCCTTCCTGTTTGTAGAGTACCTCACTGACCGTTCCCACAGTTTCTGTACCGGTGTGCAACCGGTATGATCGATGAAAATGCGAACGGCTGTATTATGGCGGATGAAATGGGATTAGGTAAAACGGTACATATAACCCTCTGGAGATTTTTATAGTATTGTTGCTAAGCACTACCAGCTACAATGCATCACCTTGATGTGGACGCTCCTAAAACAGTCCCCCGAAGCTGGCAAGACTACAGTGCAGAAATGTGTGATCGCCTGTCCGTCAACCCTAGTCCGTAACTGGGCGAACGAATTAGGTAGGATAGTTATGCCCATCTTCCAAGATCATCGCCTAACTGGGATAACAGTGAAATGGCTGGGCCCTGACGCAATCCACCCGTTCGTGGTTGATGGTAAAGCATCCAAGGCTGAACTTTCTAGCCAGCTCAAGCAATGGGCTATAGCGTCAGGTCGTGCAGTTGTGCGCCCCGTCCTCATCGTCTCTTATGAGACACTTCGACTGAATGTCGAGGACCTCAAAGACACGCCCATTGGCTTATTATTGTGCGACGAAGGTCATCGTCTGAAAAACAAAGAAAGCCTCACTTGGAAGGAATTGAACAGCTTAAATGTTAGTCGCCGGGTGATATTGTCTGGCACGCCTATCCAAAACGACCTTTCAGAATACTTTGCGTTGGTTCATTTTGCGAACCCAAACTTGCTTGGAACGCAAAATGAATTCAGGAAAAAGTTTGAGATCCCTATCTTGCGAGGGAGGGATGCTGCTGCAACAGACGAGGATCGCAAGAAAGGTGATGAGCGCTTGGCAGAATTGTCTGCAATCGTGAACAAGTTCATCATTCGGCGCACGAACGACATCCTCTCGAAATACTTGCCGATCAAGTACGAACACGTCGTATTTTGCAACTTGAGTGAATTTCAGAAAAATCTATATAATCACTTCTTACAGAGCCCTGAGATTCGAAGTCTGCTCAGAGGCAAGGGTAGCCAGCCCCTCAAGGCTATTGGACTTTTGAAAAAACTTTGCAATCACCCCGACCTTTTGGACTTGTCTGGGGACTTGCCAGGTTGCGAACAGTTTCTACCAGAGGATTATGTACCCCCAGAAGCCAGGGGACGCGACCGCGACGTCAAGTCTTGGTACTCTGGAAAGATGATGGTTCTTGACCGTATGTTGGCACGAATACGACAAGATACAAACGACAAGATCGTTTTGATCAGCAACTACACACAGACTCTTGATTTGTTTGAAAGACTTTGCCGAGCTCGAGGCTATGGTTCTTTGCGATTAGATGGCACGATGAACGTTAATAAACGACAAAAGTTAGTGGATAGGTTCAATGATCCGAACGGCGACGAGTTTGTCTTTTTGCTGAGTAGTAAGGCCGGTGGTTGTGGTATTAACCTGATTGGAGCCAATAGATTGGTTCTTTTTGATCCGGATTGGAATCCCGCAGCCGATCAACAGGCCCTGGCCCGTGTTTGGCGTGACGGTCAGAAAAAGGATTGTTTTGTTTACCGGTTTATCGCAACCGGATCGATCGAAGAGAAGATCTTTCAGCGTCAATCACACAAGCAGTCTCTGTCTTCCTGTGTCGTTGATTCTGCAGAGGACGTTGAGCGTCACTTTTCGCTAGACTCTCTACGAGAGCTGTTCCAGTTCAAGCCTGACACTCGCAGTGATACTCATGATACTTTCAAGTGCAAAAGGTGCAAACCAGACGGAACCCAGTATATAAAAGCACCCGCTATACTCTATGGCGACACTAGCACCTGGAATCATTTTGTTAACGATGGCGAGAAGGGACCCTTGAACAAGATTCAAGACTTGCTACTGAGACAGGAAACCTCGGAGAAAGATGTCTCTGCTGTCTTTCAGTTTATTAGTAGCTGATCATTTATTTCGTGGCTCGCCTCACAAGACTTATACATCATATATTCGCATTGTCTGGTACATATAAAACAGCTGTATCACAAACTCACAAGAGTCTCACCGAACTGAGGCTCGTCTTCAATATTGCAACAAGCTAGACCATCTGTTCTCACCATGTACTCGTACTGTATTGCCAGTTCTTGCAACCACTATTGCAAAATCAAAAAGGTACCTATGCAAACATGCGATTCAGTACCTCGAATTGTCAATCCTTGTGTATCCTTAGGCTGGGTAACATGCGGTTTGAACAAATAGATATAGGAGACATGAGCACTTAGTCAAAACCAAAGCGTGACTATCGAAGTCACTAATGACATGCAGTCAACTACACCGAATTGAATCTTGCGGCTCCGTGGAAGATAGAGTGAGTATAACGCATTTTATTTTCATTTAATCATGAAGAGATGGTATACATATGGCTCGAGTCCGCTAGACTTGAAAGGGTTAGGCAACAATGTGGCCAGAGCTTCGGCGGATAAGTGAACCAACGGTTGGCGTAAGGCAGACAACGTCACTGCCAGACAACTCAGTTCCCCGCGCGCCATTGATGTGTCAGACCACATGTGTACCCGTTGCACGCGATAACCATATCAACCGTATTTACATGACTTTTGCACGAAACATCATACAACAGAAACAATAACAGCAGCTTTTGAGAGCAGAGCTCGATTTCCCCTGAAAACCGGCTGTGATGACGAATGCCTCGATCAGCTGCTAACGGACCCTTCTCTGAAGGTTCAAAATGGACCAGTCCGTTCAGCGCCTGTTGAACGATAAGCTCTACGACAAAAGAAAGCAAGGTGCTCTAGAGTATGTTCTGTTTATCATTTATGGGATTGAATCGGCAGAGTACTTACGCATACATTCATTATTGCGACAGACTCGAGAAAATCGTACGCGATGCCACCATACGAGGCGAACATGAGAAGATCCAGAAGATTGTCGACCAGCTGTGTCACGACTATGCTTATGCGGTGCATCAACCCCATGCTCGAAATGGAGGACTCATTGGGCTGGCTGCAGCGTCGATCGCGTTGGGATCGGTGAGTCTGGCGAACGAATCATTTACTGGGGATTTATACAGGGCTGATTGGTTTTTTAGGAAGGGGTAGCTCAGTATCTCCAAGAGATAGTCCCACCGGTTTTGGCTTGCTTTAGCGACCAGGATGCTCGAGTCAGGTATTATGCCTGTGAGAGTATGTACAATATCGCCAAGGTCGCCAAAGGGGAAATACTGCCATTCTTTAATAGTATCTTTGATGCACTATGCAAGGTTAGGTTCCTGATGGTTTAATATCTTGATTGGATTGACTGACATGGCCACAGCTTGCATCTGATTCGGAGCTGTCTGTCAAAAACGGTGCAGAACTGCTCGATCGCCTCGTTAAAGATATCGTCGCTGAGTCGGCCGCGTCATACGTCTCCGTCTTGCAACTTGAGGAAAAGAACCTAATGGATCCCGGGAAAGTAGAAGATGAGATCTCAGTGGACCTCCCAACAGCATTTTCGCTTTCGAGATTCATCCCTCTTTTAAAAGAACGCATCCACGTTCTCAATCCTTTCACGCGGACATTCTTGGTATCGTGGTTGACATTGCTCGACACTATACCTGATCTCGAGCTAGTCTGCTACCTGCCGGAGTTCCTTGGTGGCCTAATCAAATTCCTAGGAGACCCTAACAAGGATGTTAATGTTGCTACTCAAGGCCTTTTAGAGCGATTCCTCTCAGAAATCAAGAGAATCGCACGCATTAAGAAAGGCATCGCAGAGAGTAAAAGGAGCAAGGATGAGAACGCTGCGGTAGCTGCCAGTGAGAATGCAAGCGTTGCATCCGGTAACAGCGAAGAGGTCAGGGGCAGTGACAATGCCGTGGCTGACTCGGTTTCTGAGGACTCTGGAGACGACGATAACAGCATCGCTCTCGACGGAGATTGGGTACCGGGACAAGATGCCATTATAGATTACCCCAAGATATTGGAGATACTTGTGGGGTTTGTGGACACTACTCACGGTCAGTTTTGCTGTGTCTTAACGTGAGACTTGTGGCTAACGACGCTTAGAGGAGGAAATGCAACTAATTGCGCTGCGGTGGATTGACAGCTTCTTTGAGATCAGTCCCGGAGATATTCTGCAATTCGTCCCGGTCCTGTTGACTCAGGTCCTCCCCGCGATAGCGAGTGGGTCTGATCAAGTGCGCCAGGCAGCAACAAGAGTTAACAACTCTCTCATGGAGTATATCGTCTCCCTGTCAGAAGACACCCCGGAAACCAATCTATCAGCCACATCGAAGCCGGCCGCAGGTCTGGCCAAGGACGACGAGGAGAGAAGAGCGTCCTCACAAAGTGTAAAGCTCCCACTCGAGCAGTCGTTCAGTTCTGGCCCATCTTCTAACCCTACATCCGACTTGGATTATGCGGCCGCTGTCAATTCTTTGACCTTGCAATTTCTAAATGAAAATGAAGGAACCCGAGTCGCCGCCCTCTCATGGTTGATCATGCTCCACCGCAAAGCGCCTCGCAAAGTTCTGGCTTTCAACGATGGCACTTTTCCGGCTTTACTGAAAACGTTGTCGGACCCTGCAGAAGTAGTCGTCACCAAGGATCTGCAACTTCTTTCTCAAATCTCCCGGAATAGCGAAGATGGCTATTTCACTTCCTTTATGGTTAATCTCCTTCAGCTTTTTTCTACGGATAGAAAGCTGCTAGAAGTCCGCGGAAACCTGATAATTCGCCAACTTTGCATGAACCTTAGCCCTGAGCGCATTTATCGTACTTTGGCAGACTGTCTAGAAAAAGAAGAGGTGAGTAATGCAATACGCAAGCAAGCGTAGATTTAGGAACAGTTTCTGACGCAGTACAGGACATTGAGTTTGCCAGCATCATGGTGCAAAACCTTAATAATAATTTAATTACAGCACCTGAACTTGCAGACCTCAGAAAAAGACTACGAAGTCTCGACTCTAGGGTAAGTCATTCCACTCGGAAATTTGCGCTTGAAGATGCTAAGGCAACTTATAGGAAGGTCAGGTGCTTTTCGTTGCTCTCTTCCGGTCATGGTGTCATAACGCAGTATCGACGTTTTCTCTATGTCTACTTGCCCAGGCTTATGAGCAAGCTTATAATTTGTTACAAATCTTGTAAGTACGGCCACACTTTGATGAATATCTTTACTGATAACGTCACAATCAGCGCCGAACTTGAAATGACAGTAAACATGCTAATTCAGATCGATAAGCTGGTACAGTTGCTGGAGTCTCCAGTCTTTACATGTTAGTTGTTCGCTTGGTGATATTCGGCTATATGGTACTAAATGTTTGCAGATCTTCGCTTGCAACTCCTCGAGCCCGAGAGATACCCGTTCTTGTATAAATGTTTGTACGGGGTTCTCATGCTTTTACCGCAAAGCTCGGCATTTGCTGCGTTGAAAAACCGTCTCAACAGTGTCAGCAACATAGGTCTGCTACACAACCCGCGTCCGTATGTATACCCAGGGAAATAAGTATCCGCCAAGCGGTTGATAACTGACAAAGTCATTGTACTGTAGATCGGCCTCTTTCAGTGGGAATTCCTATGATCGCCCTGGTGGTAGCCGCTTGAAGAATCGTGAGGATACTATTCGATGGGTAGAGCTTCTTGATAAGTTCAAGAATGTCCAAGAAAAGTCCAAACGATCGCAGCGCAATCTGCAGCGCCAATTTGAACGCGACGTGGGCGGGAACGGACTGAAACAACTTTCGCTTGGTAATACAGCCTCGGCAGCAGACCATCAGGGATACAGGGACAAAACACTACCAGATGTTCCAAGAGGTACCTCGGGTAACACAGGGCTGGGCATATCTGGCCGCGGATCAGACGGTCGGTCGACCCCGACTTCTGGGACCAAGAGCAAAACCGGCCTGGGCAATCTTGGTCGGCTAGGAATAGGGGGAAGAAAGAAGAACTAGAAGAGATGTGTTAGTAGTCCAGGCAGGGCTCTACTGCAGATAGCAAACGCTGTTTGAGTAGTTTTATGTAAACGGCTTATAAGTCCTGCCATGACCAACTGCTATGGTTATTGTCTGTATTCGAGTCTTTTCTCGATACCGTATATTAATTCTATACTTCACCTATTCGTGAGGCTTTCGAGCCATAGTCGTGCTTTTGTATACCTATACACCCTGTCTTTGACTACTGTAGCGGACCTACCGGATTCAAGCTCGAATAGATCCTGTAATTATCTATAAGGAATCTATCAAGGTTGAAAATGAGTCGAGTATATTGTTTGGTATGTAATTTTGATACATACACAAGGACAAATAAATTACTGTTAGTGCGTACAAGGCTAAACTTTGATATTATCTTATCACCACGTGACTTGTTTTCAGGGCGAGTCTCGACCTGCTTTTGAGCACGAAGAGGCCAACCCTATTTACTCGACGCAGTGTGCGCAGGCGGATAGCGTGGCAGTATAGCACCCTATTTTAGCAACTTCAAATCGAGATGTTTTGACATGGGCTCAAGTAATGCTCCCTACGCGAATTTCGAGCCTTCGCCCTTCTCCGATCACAGCCGGCTTCCAGCGGATTCTGCGGCCATTCTGCGTCGACCATGATCGCTCGAAACCATCATTCCCGCCGCCGCAATAGCCCGCCTGTCTTATGCGATGAGAGAGACGCCAATAGATTTGTTTCCCGCATAATTCCTTTTGTTCTTCTGGGCATTATCGGTTATGCTAGCTATGCTGTAACGAAACCGTTATGCGGTAAGTTTGATAGTTGGGCACGAGCTGCACCCAAGTTTCTCTTTGTCTAATCTGTGACGCCATTTAGTGGACTACTTAATAGATACCAAGCCTCATTTTGAACGTCGGCCACGGGTCGGCGCCGGTGTGGCTATTATCGTGGTCTATTATCTACTACTATTTCCGGTTATTGCTACGTATTTACGGTTATACTATATCGTTATATTCAACCCGGACTTCCTTCCGCGGGGAGCCTCATGGACCGAGTCAGATCCCGAAGCCAAATCAAAACACTCTAGAAGACGTCGGCAAAGATCGAGATCTCGGAATGGCGGGCATACAAACCGAGAGAAAGGACTGCCATCGTCCGTGGATATGGAGAACCAAACTGGCGGAGTTGCTTTCCCGCTAACAGACTTGGCTCAAGAAAGTTTTTGGACAAAGGACATTTTTCTCTGTCAAGACGATGGGCGACCGGCATACTGCTCCAGATGTTGCCAGTTCAAAACTGATCGGTCGCATCATAACCGAGATGTTGACCGTTGTGTGCGGAAATTAGACCATTTTTGCCCCTGGTATATATTGCTTTCATCGTCTTGTGACGAGGATATGGCTAATATTTTGTTTCCAGGGTTGGTGGTGTTGTTTCTGAAAGTTCTTACAAGTTTTTTCTTCAGTTCATTTTTTATACGGCATTATACACTTGCTTCACCTTGATTGTGTGTGCTATCTTTGTTTCTGAGCTTCATTCAGATGTGAGTACGCATTAGCTCTTCAGACCCATGTTCTTAACTAATATGTGTTTTTAGACTGGTGGTGCCGATCCCCACTGGGCTGTAACCCTGGGGTTGTAAGTTCTACCCCGTGTGCGGTACTATTGATGCATATTCTTATGATATTACTCGTTTAGGGCCGGGCTTTTCTTCTTGTTTTCCGCTGGAATGTGTGGCACATCCCTCCAGATGGCATCTATCAACGTAACCACGATTGAAAATCTCAATCGACACTCGAAGATATGGAACTTGGCCATATATGTCCCACCGCATCAGCTGCAGCGCATTTTTAGTCCTGAAAATACCAATAACGACAAAAGCCAATGGGCTCAGACTTTCCGCACCATCACATATCCTCTCCAGCCCGTCAACCCTTCCTCGACACAACCAGATGATTCATCTCCGGAACCGGTCATGAATGATACAGCGACAAATTTTCGGACCTTTGCGATTTTGAGTACACAGCCTGGGGATAATCCTTTCGATCTGGGTGACCCGATCAAGAATCTACAGCAAGTCATGGGTTATACTTTATGGGATTGGTTGCTGCCTCTCAAGGTCTCACCATGTGTGGACCATAGCAGCCAGGAAAGCGCCTATCCACTGGGTCCGGTTGTGGAGCGGCTCAAACGAGACGCAGGTCTTTTGACACCTAAAGAGACTCCTAAAGAGAATGATGAAAAGACCAGTAGAAAACGACATCGCAAATGGAGGAAGCGACATGGCGATGATAGAGGGAGAAAGAAATCTTCCCTTGATACGTGAGAGAATGGGAATCTAAAACTGATGGGGATTAGGAGTCTATCAATCTTATGGAGTCGATACTATTTCTATCACATACATAAAAACGTAATAAAAATATGAAATTATGCCGGTGCACCGGTCAGTCAACCCTTTGATCGCGTTCTTTGGTTTCAAATGTGGTATACGTAGTTAAGGTGTGGGGTACGTCTGGTAAAAATATAAATAGGTTTAAGCTTAAATTCGCTCGGGTTCTTCATGATAGTCAACCACATATATGGACTCAATATGTATTGGAGCTAATATGATCTTTACTTCTCAACGTAACATACAGTGATTCTGTACAGTTGGTGCTGACGTGGATTTCGACTAAGAGGAGATAGGTGTAGATGGTGATAGTCGAACATGTGGAGATTTTAGCAAGAAAAGTAGCGTCACCAAAAGTGGACCGAGACTAAGTATGTAGGGGCCAAAACCCCCGCCTTTCGAAGTAGTAAGTAGACTGTCGTCTAGATTTGAAACCCCTGTCATTTGGCTAGACGTTGAGAAGAACAACCAAGGAATAATGTCTTCATTTACTCTCCAGGGCAGCGCCTTTATAACCGGTGCCGGTTCAGGTAATGCAATCTGCAAGATGACCTGTTATCGAATGATAGATATCTGACAGATGAACCTAGGCATTGGCCGGGCTGTTGCTCATTCATTTGTCAAGAATGGAGTCTCGCAAATCGCTCTTGGTGACATTAACCAGCAAACCGCGCAGGAAACGGCAGATCAGCTCAAGGCCATCAATAAAGATGTCAATGCGATTGCTATCAAACTAGATGTAACCAATGAAAGCTCAGTTAACGCTGCTATCGAGACCGCGACTGCAGCCTTCGGCCGGATAGATTTCGCGGTCAACAACGCTGGTATAAACGGCCCGCTAGGTGCTCCCCCTGATGTGTCATTTGCGGACTGGCAGAAGACCGTTGATACCAATTTAAGTGGAGTTTGGTTATGTCAAAGGGCTGAGATCAAGCAAATGATGAATCAAGAGTACTGCCTGTCTATTCCTTTGTTGATACTTTACTTCCGCGTCAACGGGTTGTTGATTAGCTTGATAGGCCGATTTCGGCTCGGCAAAATCGTGGAGCAATCGTGAACGTCTCGTCCATGCTAGGAGTAAATGGTATCTGGAGCGAGACTCCACCGACAGCTTATGTGGCTTGCAAACACGGAATAGTGGGCTTGACAAAGACGGTAGGATCCCATATATCTCCCGCTTCTTGATGGCATTACACTCAGATCAGAAACATCTAGGACGCCAACACATTCGCTTCCAAAGGGATTCGTATCAATGCTATTTGCCCCGGTTTCGTCAATACACCCATTCTCAAGCTTGCCTTGGATTTGGGCTACATGGACAACGAGATAAATGCAACACCAATGAAGAGAGTGGCAGAACCCGAAGAAGTTGCTGATGGAGTTGTCTTCTTGGTTTCGCCAGCAAGCAGCTTCATGACTGGCTCCGCTATGGTAATGGATGGGTAAGAATTCTGCGTGAACTATCAGTGATTGGTCAATATATGCTGATGCCAAACTCCAGGGGATACACAGCTCACTAATAATAAAAGATGTACATACTGGTAGCATCTCTAATTTGTATTTGTGATGGACTGGTCCGTATTTAGTGAAAATAAAATTCATATCTAAATTGATGAACGTATCTTGGCGTGTCTGTAATATTGGCTCTGTGATATGTCAAAGTTACTTCCAATTAAATGAGAGCCCACTGAGGCTCGCGCAGAATGCAATATCCTCTAAATCATAGGTTAGATCTCTGCGTCACACACAAAAAAAGAGGAAAAAAAAAAGCGATTACTATGCGTACATGTACGGTAGCTAGCTGTTTATCTATGTGATATCAGAAAAGGGATTAGTGTAAGTCTGTCCACAGATTGAGTTCTGGTTACTTTCCTACCAAAGACGCAATAGTTGAGAGTATCAGCTGCATGGGCTCTTGTTATTGCATTGGCTCGGCTTTCAAGGTATCCTTATGAGACTGGGATATTTCAAGACAAAACAAAATCGCACTGGGGTTACGGACTACCTTCGACCAGGTCCTATTGGGAGGTTCTGAACCCGTAAGTAAACAATGATTGTTTGAACAGAAGACGCAGAAAATCAATTGATGATAGCCACTTCATCTTGTACTTGTATATACTTGACTACCTATGCCATGCATGCGATTGAGACTATCGCGATTCACCAGCCATTTCCTTATCTAGGAGATTGAAAACGTTCTCGACCGCAGGAGTTATGACGGGTGCAGTGCCCATCCCAGCCGGAGGATCAGCATTGAACGCCGGGACTTTGCGAGGTGGCAGTCCTTTCATGACTTCTAGGACCGTTCCACCGTCGTACTTTGCGGATGTTGTCAAATTGATCATTTCTTGAGCCATCTCGGCCGGGGTCATCGCGATTTCATTTGTGATTCCATACATTTTCATAAACTCCGGTCTGTCGGTGAAGAGTCGTGTTGTTACTGCCCTGGTTGACGTTAGTCATTGTTCGTGATCGACCAGTATGTTTTTGTTACTATAGCATACCCAGGAGCTAGTGCAACCACTTTAATCCCGTATTGCTCGTCCAGCAAAGTCATACTCCTCGTGAATCCGGAGATTGCATGTTTGGAGGCAACATATATCGGTCCTGATAGATCGGTAACCTGCCCAGCAATAGAGCTGATGATTACCACAACGCCTTTCTTGCGACTAGGAAGAAGTTCCTGGATCGCCATCCGGGTGAATTTTATTGGATGTGCAGTATTTATTGCCAATGCCCGGTAAAAATCCTGTTCCGGGTCCTTCCAGAAATTGGAAAAGTCCTAGAACGATAACTCTCAGTACCTTGAAGGGCTCGTTGTTTTTGCTGCTGCTTGCTTACTGGCTCAAAAACTCCTGCCCCGGCAACATAGCTGGCGTTTGTGTTAAATCATTGTCGAGGGACGGTCAGGAATGATTTGGGTTTGCAGGACTAACAGGTCAGGGCTCCTTCCAAACTCTTGATGCGCTCGTTTTATCAGAGCCTTCAAATCATCCCACTTGATCACATCGGTCTTTTGGAACAGTGCCTTTGTGGGAGCATCCTGGACAGCCTCTAACCAAGACTCCGACTCCTCGACCAGCCGGATATCTCCAATGATAACGTGACAACCTTGGGCATGAATGCTTCGAGCATACTCGAGACTGATTCCTAGTAATGTATCACCAAGTCAAACCCAACATACTTCAATGTGGTCAACTGCCGTCTTACCCGATCCTCCCCCAGTCACAACAGCGACTTTGTTGGCGAGTGAGAAGTCGCCTACTTTCCCGGCCATCATGCGTAGCTCAAGAGCTTTATGCAAGGTACGTGTTCTTTTTGTTTTTTTTTTTTTTTTTTTTTTTTTTTTTATTGGACCAGAGAATGCAATTCAGTGGTCTTTATACGCTTCTGCAAGTGCATGGGTGGCCTAATGAACCCTTAGACAAGCGGGGGAAGCGGGGGCTGTAGATCAGCTGAAGAAAACTTGGCATCATGTTCACATATCACGATATGCTAAGTTAAATACATGTGATTCGATCTCTAGGAGACTTTGATCCAAATTGGGAGCCGGTGCCTCTTTGCGTCGCCACCGCGTGGATTGCGTGATATAATTATCAAGCTATAATCTGAGCTACAAGGCGAATAACAGTATGGTTGTAAGCTGGCTATACTAAGGATTCGAAGACCTCCAGGCACTGTGATATATCTACACATGTAGATCATTCCGGGCTGCATTCCAAGCTAGGTGAACCCTCATCTTATATCGTCACAAGTACGAAAGATCCCGTTCGTCGATGTATCGCCTCCATCAAGCGCATCCCAAGCCCCAGCAGTCATCTGTACCGCCGCAGCAGTACACCCGCTGCATCTTCTGCAAAGAAAATCTGTGTCAACAGTATCCTTATTTGGACCTCTAATTTATTCCTAGGTATGGAAACTCACGCAATAGGCCTATTGTATAAGAATGAAAATTAGCAATCGATGTGATGTGTGGGAAACTGCATGGAATCACTTACATCGTCGCCGCAATTTCTCTTGGGAGCATCGCAACAGTATTCTTTACTGCCAAAGCATCCATCGCTGCAAGCAACAGCAGAGACAGTGAAAAGGGCGAGAAGGGCAAAGATCTTCATATTGTCTATTTCAAGAATAAGGTTTGGTGAGCTTTGTTTTCTCGAGTGATGTGTTATCTGCAATTGTCAGTGATCTCTTGTGGTTTTGTCCACATGGTATTTATAGCCCTCAAGACCGGAGTCACTGCTGTCATGAGCTCTTACAATGAATAAACATTTCCAACAAAATCTACCTCCTGGTCTCTGGTCATCAGTCGACAAGAAATAGAGTAGCAGGTACCCACAATCGCTTCAATTTACGCAGAAATTATCATTGGTCGTAGTTACGCAGTTAAACAGTATACAATCCTCGGAGGCTTGCTACCTTATGCTAATGTGTCATAAACTTAATTGCAAGAATGCAATTGGCACAATGTCCCTATATGTTGGTTGACATGCTGACAGACAGGGAGAAGGTCTGGCATGATAGCTCGCGTAGGTGACGTTGAGTTCACTTCGAATAGTGCTTGCTGACAGAGAGTAAGTATGCGAGTAACGGAAAAGAGGAAACGAGCATATATCTGAAGTAAAAGCAAAAGGGTCAGTATCGCATTCTCATTCATACAAGTTACTGAGTAATATGTAGAGCAATTGGCAATATAGAGAGAGTTTCAACATGTCCTCTTAGTTTCCGGTTTTGGCAAGGTCGTGATATAGTCCGCCGTATACAGAGGACTAGGAGTATGAACTTGCCAAAATCCGTTTTGTTACGAGTAACGTAATCCACACCCGACCCGCCCACTTCCACCCGAAAACGCGTCTATATCGAATATACACATTTCAACGCGTCACTATGCCACCAATTCGCAATAAAATTTCTTCAAAATCAGTTGAAATAGAAGGAAAGATCTCACTATGCCACCAATTCGCAATAAAATTTCTTCAAAATCAGTTGAAATAGAAGGAAAGATCTAGTTAGCTATTTCCGATTACAAAAATGGAAATATTTCAAGTATTCGTGAAGCTGCAAGGATATATAGTATTCCACGCTCAACTCTTCGAGGACGTCTTCAAGGAATAAAATATAAAGGTGAAAAGCGCGCAAATAGTCATAAATTGACTCTATCTGAGGAAGACTCACTTGTGAAATAGATATTAGACCTAGATAAGCGAGGATCACCTCCCCGGCCAAGTCTTATACAAGAAATGGCTAACTATCTTCTTTCTTAATATAGAAATTAATAAGTGGGAGAGAACTGGGTATATAATCTAGTTCAACGTCGCCCAGAGCTTAAATCGCGATTTTCTCGAAAATATAACTATAAACATACTAAATATAAGAATCCAAAGATAATCCAGGAATATTTTGACTGCGTATAAGAAGCTATAATAAAATATAGGATTCTACCAGAAGATATTTATAACTTCGATGAAACTGGTTTCGCTATGGGGCTTTATATAACTATAAAAGTTATAACTAGAAGCAATTGATATAGCAGGCTATATTTATTATAGCCTGGCAATCGAGAATGGGTAACTGCAATTGAGGCAGTTAATTCTACTAGATGGGCTCTACCTTTATATGTGATTTTCAAAGCAACAAAATATATATAGAAAGCCTAGTTTGAGACTCTTCCAGTTGATTGAAAAATCAATATTAGTGATAATAGATGGACGACAGATAAAATCACTATAGATTAGCTTCAGAATCACTTTATTCCCTATATAAATAGCCGAGTAATAGAACAATATTGAATGCTGATTCTTGACGGCCATAGAAATCATTTAACTACTGAATTCGACTATATACACTGAGAATAATATTATTTCAATCTATATACCTCTGCATTCCTCTTATCTCTTATAATCTCTTGATATCAGTTATTTTATAGTTATAAAGCGAAAATATAGACAGCTTATTAAGCAGCGGATAAGGCTTGGTTTTAATTATATTGACAAAATCGACTTTCTTACTGCATTTCCGGAGGCCTATATAATAGTATATAAAGCTGAGACTATTCAGAATGGTTTTATAGCAACTGGATTAATACTATATAATCTAAGTCAAGTATATCAACAGCTTACTATATAGCTTAAGACTCCTATACCTCCTTCAAGTCGATCAAGTGAATCTCAATCATCCTATCTATAAACGCCTTAGAATCCACATCAATTTAAGTGCCAATTAATTATAATTAAGAGACTAATAAGTCGATATACAAGAAGTCCATCTGAAGTTATTAATAAAGCAATTAGCTGGATGTCAAAGGCTTATAAGATAAGTATTAATGAACTTCAAATTATACAAAAAGAAGTTCATAATTTACAAGCTATATATAAGAAGAAGAAGAAGCAAAAACGCAGACAATCTAGGAAGCAGATAGAGTATAGATAAGGAATTACTAGAGAGGAAGCTCAGGCACTTATACAAAGTCAGATTGAGGTATCTCAAAGTATTCCTACTATTTTGGCTAAGCCTGAGCTTCCAGACTCTCAAGTACTCGTACGCCGCCAATATCAGTGTAGTGAGTGTAATACCCTCGGGCATAGAAGGCCTCAATGCCCCAATCGTACTGATAATTAACTTTTTTGTATATAACTCACTATATATGTTAGAAATTGAGGTTTAAATTCGATATGGACGCGTTTTCGGGTGGAAGTGGGCGGGTCGGGTGTGGATTACGTTATACAGTTGTCTTGACAGACCCGCCCCGGGCGGATCTCGTGACCGGCTCACCGCCTGCCCTGTCGGGCTCAAAACCTCCGCCGCCTAAAGTCGTCACGTGGCTTACTAAATTAGTATAGTCCAACTGGCAGAAAAAAAAGGCACTAAACCCGTCTGAGAATGAGATAATGATTTACTATGTCTCTCAAAGACTTCTCTTCATCCTCAGCACAAGTTCTCATAGTGGTTTTCACTGATAAAGAGATTACATTGCTTCTTGTGCCTCTCTGATTTGAACATGTCCAACAACAATTTAATTCGATCTTATCCAGAGTTCCGAAGGAGCTGTTTCGTCTGAACCCTGGACCAGCAATTTGTCGACACTGACATGTCGACTGGCCAAACAAGGGTCAACCCTAATTAGCTGGGGTTTCTCGAGGTCCTTATACCAGCTGACATCGACATCTGGTCACATGACGAGCGGTGTCTTGAATAAGCTCCGACACGTGTATAAAAATCTCTCGTTTGACAAAGAGAATTATCCTCCTGTTTCGACCACCTAGATAGTCAAACAGTCAGAAGTTATACCAATATACAAGACTTTATGCCGCACTGAGCTTCATATAACCGGCCCAGTTCGTCTGCGTGCCTAACCGGGTCCTGTGAGACCACAGCGCAGCTTTGATCTCCTAACGCAAGCCGGAAATGTGCGGCCACTGGAGCTTAGCCCTACAACCTATGAGTGTAAGTAACAATTCAGATGGTGTGGCATTCGCTGATTATCCATAGGGCCCAATGGCGCTTCAATGCGGCCCAATTCCTCTACACAGCAGCGTCTTGTCCGTACAGTTAAAGGATCTACAGTCTATGTATACGTGGTTCCTGCAGGTTAGTGTGAAGATATTTTTTCCACGTAGGAATGCTGAGACAGAACAGGAACTGTACTTCTGGATGATATAATGATGGTCCGCGAGTTTCGACATCACTACTCTCTCTAGAAAAAAGAGGAAATGACGGTTGAGGGTGCGTCAACCTTTCTGACGCTAAATGCAAACAAATACACCGGTGAATCCTTGAAGAGCTGAATACCAAGATTACAGATTTCCTGACCACCAAGGGAGGACAATTAACAAAAGAAGAATGGCAGCAACGATACCCTCAGGCGACGGAGGAGGAGGCATGCTGATCACAGTTGGCATAATACGAAATCGATGGTGTCTTTTGTTAACTCTCTATTCTCACTGTGTTAGTCAAGAGCCTTTCATTTCATATCAGAACCAAGGCAACTAGATAGGTACTCTCTAGGTACTCTCTTTAAATACAGGAATTCTGACCATTAAACAAAGAAGTTCAAGTACATCATGTGACTCGTGTCACATGTAGTTGTAGCTGTACGGTAGACACTAGTCAGGTAATAGTCACCTGCTTCCGTGCATCAGGCGCGCGTACGGGACACGCAAATAATCTGATAGGACTACTTCCCACATTGTTCGGCAGACCTTCCCACCTGTACACGCTTTCGAAAATGTTTCGTTCTGTTTGTCGTCCTATTTCCGGATTTACTGCATGTTATCTAAATCGTCAAAATCTTTCGTACATATCATCTCATACTTCATTCCGGGAACATTATATCGATTTCAGCTACAGCTAGAGTCGAAACTCCTTGACAAGAGATTGGACCAGGACGATTGGGAGTGGGAGGACGGTGTGGAAATTGCAAGTGACGGATATCCCAAGATAACTCCGCATGGTATGTCCCCTAATATTATCTATATGCTACTACTTATGGCCATTATAGTCTCAAATGGGGCGCTATTCACGCCAAATACCCACGTCATGCAAAAAATAAACCGACTCTCATTTGACAAGTACCTAGATGCTGTCGCTAATGGGCAGCCCCCAGCGAATCCTCGTTATCTACGCGTTTCGAAAGGTAAGTAGCTGTCCATTATCTATCAACTATATAGTAACTTCGGATAGGAACCACAATACCGAGCTCCTTAACGCTTTATCGCGAGCGAGATTCACGTTTCACCCTTCAACCCTCCTATCCGATGACTCTACTCAACTTGAACGAAGCTCTTACAGAATTCTATTCCAAGTCTTGCACTTCGATAGCTCCTGAAAAAATGGCTGGAATCTCATCCATATCATGAAGCATATTTTGATGACTCTGAGGACTGGATGGCTCGGTGACATCAATATTTATGCAAAGCAAGCACAATACTGTGGCGAGAAGCAAAGGATCCATCAGCCTGCACCATGTTCTCCCCGCTTGGGGTCAAGATTCTAGACGCACTCGCTATCAAGTGGTTCCAGGACATGATTAAATCCTATAGAAAGATTAATCCCAATAGTCACTTTCATTGGTCCAATCACCCGTGCTTTAGTCCCAGCTGAGCCCTATAAAATTTCGGCCGTGTTCACAGTAGTTATAGGTGAGGGATGATTACTAGCAATCTAGATAATGGCGACCACTATACGAACTGGTCGTCACGTGCTTGTGTTTCCTCGACCGGGGCGACGACAACATTGATACTGAAGGGCGTGGTGTCGCTTAGTATGTTTTATACACCCGTATACTATGACAGTGTGTAATGAAAACCCAACAGGCTCCTTGTCAGTAGCACCATATCCACTACTGCTAAGAAATAAATCAAAGATGCTAAGGGTTGGGTATACCATGGCTGAGGTCAGCACCGACAGTTCGAGATGTCTGATATTAGGATCCTGCAATCTAGCATAGTCATTGAATAGCTTTGTGGCGATAGAGATACAAGCAAGTTAATTTCAAGATATTTATCAGTTAATTAACGCATTGACTGGCTATTAGATGGTAGAGGTGACAACAGTACTAATACATTCAATGAAGATTCAAACATAATCTAGAAGCAAGCACATCAAAAGAGATCAAAAGGAGCAACGAAAGCATAAAGTCTATAAAGCAACATCTAAGGTAACGGAAAGGTGAAAGCTCCATGATATCAACGACTGCCAAAAGCAAAAGCACAAGAATCATGGATGTTGCGTGTAGTGTGTACACAACAATATTGAATTTCTATGAGACGATGCTTTCTTGCTAGCGTTTGTCGAAATTGACATGGTGAAAACTGGATCTATTGCCGGGAAATTGTTGACTGATATAATGAGCGACGAGTGAGGAAGGTCTAGTAGAAACAAGTCGTAGGAAAATGGCGTTTTTTATGAAAAAGAAGCCAAGCCGTGGTGTCATTGACAGATATTGATCAAGCCCATCAACGTGTGAACCCGGTACACAGGTGGCATTTTGCATGCCCGCAATTTATGCAGCATGGATGGACTTCTACATTTTGATATCCAACTTTGCACTCGTGGCAAACCCAGAACCGCTGCGGAGCCGAAAAACATGTCGGGTTCAGAGAAACAGGCTCGCAAAAGATTGCCGGTGGAGATCTGGCCTCGATCGTCGAGTTGACGTTTAGATCCAGTGATGGCACAAGATGAGAAATGGCGCCCATGTTTTGAAAGAGGAGCCTCCGAGTTGTCATCTGCCGAAGGACTGGTTCATCCATGCTGTCTAGATCAATAGAGGAAAGCAAAGACAATTCTTGTGTACGATGATAACTTTGTGAGATGAAGTCGAAGTGATCTTCTACGACCGGATCTAGGGTGCGGGCCGTCAATTTATCTTGACTTTCGCTTCACTTTTCTACGCAGCCACTTCTACCATACGATGACGGAGTCTCATCCGGAATCCATCTTGCCCATGTCTCGGTAAGGGTTGAGCCACAGGCACAGATGTACTGCCTCATTATGACCCATAATCGTGATTCTCCCGGTTGCTTAGTGGTGCCGGGACAAAACACAATTGATGATACACCGAGTAGATAGCTGGGAATCTAAACCGGTGCCGGTACCTGGGCGTCAAGGGTGCAATGCACTGCAACAGTCAAACTAACGTGCAGTGACGTAGACATCAAATATAGTGGGAGGAGCACCATAATTCCGTGCCTTCACCGAATGGAGTCAAAAAGGAAAAGAGAAGGGGAAAAAGAAAAAAGAAGAAGGTAGGGGGGCTGTGCCAAAGCGGGTGCACCAGGTGTGGACTCGAATTTGAAGCAAAAAGTTCTTACTGATTACTTCCAAAATCCTTCGGCCACTTTCTCTTACAGGTCACCGTGCCGAGCAATTGTTCCTTATGACTCTAGAATGATTCGGTGAAACCAAAGGAGCTGATGTCAAAAAACACTGCTATGGCATTTTGTATAAGGTGTGAGAGTCTTAGGCTTGACACGCCTATTGGCATATGGTGACAGTGATGCTTGAGTCTTCATGCCATTGCTCACAGGACTTGTGATGTTGGACGAGGCTCGGCTTAATCCTTCAACCGGTCAGCCTTGGGCAATTCCATGTGATGGTTGATGCATTCACCCTGCCCATAAGACACAGACCGGCAGCTTTAACCAAGTTGATAATGATTAACATCTTCCCAAACTACCTGTGAGTGTTATAATGAAGCTAACGTGCGGTTATAGGTGTACTTTAACTTTTCTGTTGTCGTACACAACCGTGGATGCTACTAGAATTCGGATGCTATATGAGTAAATTCTGTACTATCGTCCCGTATGTTCTACAAACCTTTCTTCAGAGTACATCCCTAAGAAGTAGGCTTCTCGTGGATGATCATCTTATCGTGCAAGGCCGTCCTTTATAAAATTGAGATTCTTAGAATAGAGAGTTTGCGATCTCCTAGTGAAAGCTACTGTAGTCACTGCCCCATGGTACCAGCTAGTCCTCCTCTGTCACCGAAAAAGCCTTTCCAGCTGACTGTTCATATCAGGACGGCGATAGGGCGCGTCGTCAACCGGAATTTCCCGCTTGGCGTCCGATCTACAACGACAACGCAATGCTGATAGCAAATGAATGCGGCCACCTCTATACCCGACTTCTAACTGTTGGTAAGTAAGTCTCTTTGGATCTCTTCTTATATGAAGGTTCGGTCATTTCTCCGCACGGATTGCGGACAGTCCAGTCACTATCTAATCAGTGGTCAAATCAGAGGAGAAGCCCCGCATAGGAGACGGTTCTGTAGACTATTTCAAGTCTGGACAACCTGTGCAATTCCAAGATCCATTTATGTCGCTTTCAATTGACCTCCAGGCATCGAGCCGTGATAGAATCTGAGATGGGAGTCCGAGGCGTGTTCCCATGATAGTACGCTTTCTGAATGTCCGGATCTGTCACAGCCAAACTATGGACGGCCGACCCACGGAACCGGCGGAAAGGGCCGAGGAATCCCACTTGGCCTGGCTGTTCATCCATGTTTCGTCCTTGATGGAGCAGGAGACAATTAGGAACCAAGGGTGAAGGAATTACAGCCTTACTTGGCAAGCAAACAACCCCAGCCTCGCCAAGGAGAAGAACCGGCGGAGACCAGGGCAGATGCTATGATAAGCGAAGGAGGCGTGGGCGATTGAAGGACTGGCGAATAGCGTCCAGCGGGTCCAGATGAGGCTCTTTTAAGACTCTTCGAAGGGCTTAAAGCGTTCCGGTTCTTCTGGGCCAATTCCATGCTCGAAGCAGCTGGCCCCAAACTCAATAAAGGGTAGCGAAGCAAAAGCGGTGGGTGAGGAGAGATAAAATGCCCACGTCGCCCACGCTGCCCCTCAGCCCCTCCGCTAGTGCGTCATCAGGCGATCGACCCTCCTCCGCTGATAATCGTCGACCTGCTTTGTCCTGCTGTCAACCCAACCGCTTCTGCCCAACCAACCATCACTCGTGAGAGAAGCCATTAGGTTTGTTTTTATTTGCACGTGTCTGAAGGCGCGTCGACGTTTGTTTGTGTCGTCCGTCGAACTTTCTGGGGAAGAAAGGAAATTATTTCGTCGATTGTTCCTCGCCAGGCTGTCTGTTTCAAGAAATTTTTTTTTTCCCACCCACTCATTCGTCGAAAACAGTGGTCACCACACGCTTGAAGAGGGAGAGAGCCATTGTAATTGCATCTAGCACCTGCTAGAATTCTTCTTCTTCTCTCTTTTCCTTCCTTTATCCCCGTATCTACTCCCCACAGCCAATTGTCGGTTTGTGGGGTGGCGGGCTGTCAACATTTAGCATCGATCACTGTCGACTAATATCCGCAGAGACACTCTCGTCACTCGTCTCTGATCCATCCAAGTAGCCATTTCCTTGACAATGAGCCAAAACACCAAATATCGATCAGACTCCCCAGGGGGTAGGCGCCTGTACGATCCCCTGCGTGCCTCAACCGGGACGGTGCCGACCGACCTCTATGCATCGCCTACCAGCTACTACGCCCATGACGGTTACGAGGGCCTCTTGTCTCCGAAAACATCGGAGCGGCGGAGTGGCTTCTTCACTGCCGATACTGGAGATTATGTCGATGCCAAGCCTATATCAAAAGCCTCTTACCGAGACGGCGGTCAATCTACGAAAACAAGGACTGAATATGCCGTACGTCCGCGTAGCCATACAACCGTCGATTCGAGACGCGAGCCCCTTAGTCTGGTGATTCCACCAAGCCAAACCTCAAGCCGGTCTAGACAAGTACCGACGTCTGCGTATGAAAGAACGCTGAGTCCATTGTCGTCTCGGGCTCCCTATAGCCGGGAGGACCCTGAGCGGTACACAGCACCCTCCAGCCGTTCCCAGCGGCGCCTCTATAGCTCTGATTATCCCAGCGACACGGGCTATTTGGAGCCTCATGATCGATCCAGAAGGCGCCGGGATCGTGGCTATCGATTTTATCGTCCTGGTGGGGTTTCACGCTATCCAGCCTATGGAGACCCCCGGAAATGGGACGATTCTAGATACTACGATGCCTACTCTTACACAAACGCCCGCGAAACATTCGAGAAGGAGTCGGCTGCACGAAGCTCTCAGCGAACTTCTCGTCGCAACGGGCGGCCCTTGAGTATGACCGCCACTGAAATGATGCCCGGCCCCTCTTCTTACGCAAGGGATGGTCGAGGTCCACCCCCATCCCAACGGGGGTTTGACCGGCTTCCTGGCGAAGAACGGTTGCGGATCACCAGTGGTCGAGATCATCCGGACAGTGACCTGAATCGAGATCTGCGCAGGCATGCCTATCAGCGAGGTGCGGTGCTCCATCAAGATCGCGAGGATGGTTACTACTCGGTCACCGACGACCCCAAGAATTCTCGCCATCAACGCAACCGCTCCAGGCACCGAGGATCTCTCAAACACGCCGAAGAGCTGCTTGCTCCCGTGCTGAGTGGACTGGCCACTTTGGGCTTGGCCAGTGGGTATTCAGACGACGGTCGGGACGGTCGATCGGACAAGCACCGGTCTCGTGGATCGGAGCATGGCCGTGATCGCGGTAAGGAGTATGATCGTGATTATCGAGATCGAGAGCGCGAGAAGATCTTGTCGGACGATGAGCGTGGGTACCGTGGCCAGCGTCGTCTTCGGGACCGGCCTCATCGGCGAGACGATTCGTCAGCTTCTGATTCCGAGCCACGAACCCGGCATCCGGACAAGTCTCTGGCACGGCGGCACCATAGCTCCAGCGACTCAGACGTGGGCTCGCGTCAACGCAGCCGAATCAGTTCCTCCAGACGTCGAAGCAAGCCCAAGGAGGAGAGCGCTGAAGGGTCCAGCAAATGGACAGCAGCCGATGATGGAAGTGAGGAACGGCCACGGAAACCGGTAGCGGTAGAGCCCCCATCTGTGGCCAAGGAACCCGAGGCACCCCCCAAGAGTATCCTCAAGCCACCACGAGACAGGTTTCCCGAGGACGAGAATCCGATTCGTGAAGGTGTAGCGCCATTGAAAGATGCCCATAAGAAGGGCATCCCACCAGGGGCGCGTTGGACCAAGATCGATCGACGGCTGGTGAACCCGGCGGCACTGAATCTGGGACACGAGAGATTTGAAGAGCGGGCGGACTATGTGATCGTGCTACGGGTTTTGACCAAGGAAGAGATACAAGCATACGCAGTCAAGACCCAGGAGATTCGGGGTAGGCTTTCCGTCTTACTGGCTTTCTTCTGCTTTACGAACCAACTAACATGTACGTAGATCAACGCTACAAAGAAGCCAAGGAAGAGCGTCGTCGGATCCGCGAGCAAAGACGACGCAACGGCGAAATCAACGACAGCTCCTCGTCCGATGATGAGGACGAGGACGACGAGAACGACGCACCCTTGGCGATTGAGGCTCCACCGGAGAGGGACGACTTTCCGGTGTCTCGCGACAAGGGGCGTGTGGCCCATGAGATGGTTGCCGAGGCTATTAAAAGTGGGAGATAGGTTTCAATTTCTAAAGTGAGTCTGGTCTGTGGCAGTATTGAGAAAGTAATCTACAAACTACGATATCAGGATTCGTGCGATGCTACCTGTATCTTGTCCCGTAAGGGATACAACGGGGCAGTGGAGAATGAGGTTGACGTTACCATCTACATCCACAGGGTTCCACATGAAATGTATTCTTTTGGAAGGTAGTAGGCTATGAGAATTTGAATCTGCACTGGACAACGGGCCAGCAGTTGCAGCAAAACTAGTTGGTCCGCATTGGAATTTGCGTTGAGCTGGCGGCTTGACAAGCCGGACTATCCCCGATCACACATGTCTAGAAGACAATTAGGGTGTGTTTAGAACAAGACATAGATCCTAATAAAATGATGCATGTCCATAGTTATTCGGGTTGATTGTACTGCTTGATGCAGATATAATTAGAGAGTTGCCCTAGATATTTTTTCTGGTTTCTGTCGATATTGAGGAGTACATGTGCAGGTTACTTGGTGTCACAGTCCTGGGCTCGGACTTGGTTTGATGTCGAGGCCGGGCAAAACAAAAAGAAGACGAACGGGCCGATCTTTTTTTTTTTTTTTTTATCCCTTTGGTGGATTGCTACTGGAATCAGCCTGAGTTATAGCCAAGCTATACTTGAGCGTGTTATTGACAGCTCCTTGCCCGCATGGCAAGGGGGGGAAGGGAAAAAAACAGGGTACAAGGGCTGACGGATAATAGATTGGATGGCTTGCAGAGTACCCTCGTATATGGCCGGAGTATAGATTTTAGCCATGCAGCTAGATTAGGGGGGGGGGGAAGCATCTGTGCATGTCTAGAAGACAGGCGTCATCTAATTTTTAGGTCAGAATACCAAATACATAGTTCGTAGTCTGTGCCGTTTTGAAAACGCATGCTAGCCGCAATGTCCAGAGATAACAATTATAGAACCCAACCATTCAAAGACCCCTAAAACCAAGGGAAAAAATTGTGTTTTTTTTTTCTCTTACGTACATATTACATATATACTAGCATATCTTTTCTCAAAAAGAAAAATATATATTTTTAGGAGCTGTCGCTTAGCTCGATGTGACGTTTATTATTTGTTTATTTATTTTTTCTTTCCCACAAAATCACCATTTTCCCGTCTGCTATTGTTGGTTGGTTGTCGCACCTGATTGGGTAAAAGGATCAGATTCCGATCTCCAGTCATATGCGTCCACCCGCGACCCCCCAACTAACGTACGCAACTTCGTAATTCACGTATTATAGGGTACGTTAAGCAGTCAGTCGACCCTTTTGTTTGTCATTCTGGTCCTGCTGTCTTGTTTACCGTGTTGCCGATCATACACGGAAAACAGAAGGTCAAGTAACTCTGAAGTAACTCGGTCACTAAATTAAACCCGGAGATCCAAAAAAGAAGGAAATTAATTTAAACCAGAGAGGAAGAAAAAGCCTCAACGGTCGGGCAGAAAGGTAAAGAGTATAAGACGATCGATGATGATTAGAGTTTGCAATAGCCCGCTTTTTACCTTTTTTTTTTCTTTTTTTATTTTTTTTCTTTTTCTGTGCTCTCGGAATTTCGGAAAGGTCGCAGACCGGGTTTTTTTCGATACAGGGTAGTAGTGAGAAGCATGGACACTGTAGTTTGTAGCTTAGCACAGAATCTGGTTTGTGATTATTTTCCAGCCTGGACTTTCCCTCCTCGGAGTAAGGTGTTCGTTACGGTAATCAAGTTATCTGTTTAACCAACTAGTTGGATTAATGTTAGTTACGAAGGTCCAGAGTCCAGAGTATTAATAGAATAATCGGACGCTATAGAGCACGGATCGTGGAACGGGGATTATCAATCCATGCGGTGCGACTAACTAACCAGCTGCCTCGACTACTACACCAGTGCAAGCCATGAAAAGCCCCAAGCCGGCACACGGCGTGTACAGACGAGGCAATACATCAAAAACGAAAGAGATCAGTACCAAGAAGCGAAATGAAGGGAAAACAGAAAAAGAAAAGAAAAAAGAGTTACCGAGGTGAAAGGCCCACCCATTATTTTCCCTATTCATCAACCCAGCTCTCTCCAAGGGAGTAATCATCCGCGACGCAGCGCCTGCGGGCAATATCACAAAACGAAACAAAACTAGTGNAAAAAAAAAAAAAAAAAAAAAAAAAAAAAAAAAAAAAAAAAAATCACATGTCAGATGCAACTAGTAAGAAATTCTGTATGGGGTTGGATAATTCCCAAGGGGGGTAAGAAGAGGGCGGGATGTACCTGCGTCTTCCCTTTCCGATTTGGACTTGTCACTCACTGTTGAGCAACAATTGATCAAATCAACGCTGTTAGACAAAATCCCTGCAGCAGACATCGGGAATCTGAGAAAAAAGGCAAAAAAGAAACCCTGAGTCGATCGCGAGCATGCAGCAAACGCGCCGGCCCTTTAACTCTGGCAGGGTGATTTAGAATTAGGGTCTAGCTGCAGCAAGTAACTAGTTAACCAACTACCGCATACGATGAATGTAATAGGCGGGACCAACGCTGGTGACTGGCCACAGAACCATGGCAAAGCGACGGCCGACACTGGGCACAGAGTAGTCACTGCCGTGTCCAGTCCGGTCCATACAGAAGCTGTTGTTCTCTTCGGTACGGCCGGAAAACTCCAAAGAGAATGGACGGGGGTAGTCTGCAAATCCAACTACCCGTTTGGGGCGGATCGGACACCGAAGCGGCTGTGCGTTTAGCGCCCGACCGAGCCGGCCGGGCGCGCGTCGCAATTGGCCCAAGACGCATTTCCATGGAATGTGGAATGCCACCATGGAGAGACTCTGAGAGGCGAGACAATCAAAGTTAATGATGACTGTGCCTTACTAGTCGATGTCGCACTCTCCCTCTCATTCTCTTTGCTGCTGCTGCTGCTGATGCTGCTGCATAGTATTGATACGCCGTAACATGGTTACAGTCCGGTACGGCGCAGGTGAAGAGAATTACTCGGGGCCACAGACCGATTTGATCCCACTTCCTGTACGGAATCTCCTCCAGTCACTCCAGTCCTGATGAGGCACAGAAGTCTTGATTGCATCGGACCTGGACACGTACGTACTCTATCTCCGTACGTATCAGCGACTTGCAACGACACAGAGCCGGACTGGTGGGGACACTACGAACACACGACTATCCGACGTGCCGATCGAGAACCACATGTCTCAGCACGCAGTTGATTGGCAACGGCACTTTCCGCGCTCCTCTTGGCAAGCAGACAGGCGGGCCGTATCCGGCCGTATTAGCTTGTTACCAGGTACGCAGTACGAGAAAACTACGNAAAAAAAAAAAAAAAAAAAAAAAAAAAAAAAAAAAAAGAGAGAAAGAAAGGAGACGCTGCCAGATGTAGTTTAACTACCGCACGGGCGCATGCGGCGCAGACCAATGGCATGCTTCGTATAGTATACATTAATACAGAGCATGGAGAGCTCTGGACAACATACGTCCCCTACGCTACTGATTCCGTAGCTTTGTGGACAAAGCTGCCTCGTTCTTTGGTCCGCAAGGCTGCGAGCAAGTGAGTGGGGGAGAGGAGGAGCAGGAGAACAGAGACGGGGGTGGGCTGGCACAAGAAAGAGTGGAACGCCACCCTGGCCGTTAGTCTGTTTCGAGTTTATTTACACGGGGCTTCGGGAGGTGGGCTGCTCCGGCGCATGGTGAGATCTCGTGGCCAATGATAGCTACCCGCTTGAGTGTGAGTGGGACGGGCCGAACAAGGTTGCCAATGGGCGGCCACGCCTCGCACGGAGGGCTCCGTCCGACGAACAGCGCTAAACCAGTCGAACCGACGTTCTAGAGCGCGACTTGTTCCTTCCTCTTCTGTCTTCTCTCGTTGCCCATTTTTGTTGCTTGCTTGTGGGCACTCTGTGTATTATACACCACCGAGGAGAACTCGGTTATAAGGTGACCTGTTATTGGCACGGTGCTCACCACGAACGCGCCATTAACGGTGGTTCCACCTATGACGCCGCGAGATGAGGGCGGCAAGTGGAGAACTGCCTTTTCAATCGAAGAGTCGAAGAGGGGCCACAGACGGACCTGGCCCGATTGCCTTCTGTTGCTTGTCTTATCAAGCCGCGGTCTCGACAACAAGAAGGGCGCACAGCACTACCTCTGTATGTAGAAACAATCACAGTTGACATCTACGTTTAAAGGGAAAGGCGACGATCCTTACTGGTGTGTGCAGCCTGAGTGGGTATCCGCCGGATCACTAACTCAGGAGTAAGTTTAGTCGATATGAGCGCAACCGAGAGAGCGAAAGAAAACAGCGTATCAGAGCAACTACTCGCCAACAGGCAGTTTTTATGAGATAGCTGGTTCTCGTACTCTTCCACCAAACGGTGGCATGGAGTTTGCAGCCAGAACATACAAGAGGAGGCTTCCTGACGTAGTGAGTAACACCGTCCGTCCTCGCTCCGTCTGACGTGGTGAACAGTAGCGGTGGCCTGAAATGGAGCAAGTGAGTATTAAGTAATACTGTTTCGCACGTATACGGGGATGACATCAACAATTCCCCGGGCCCACTGCGGCTTACATAACCCACAACAATCTTCCCACCTCAGGCAGACAATTGATTTTACTAATCCACAGTAACCGATTTCTGACATGTGCTCATTGCGACTCTAGACTGTGTTCGTCGTCGCGTGTCCTCGTCTAATATTACCCTTTTGCGTCGTGACCCAATCGTAATCTCACTCTCCTGCTCTCTCACACTCAGATACACAACGATACTTGACATTCCAACTGTTGCAGCCGCGAAAGGGTATGATCTAACAATTGTGTCAAAACCGGGTGCACTGTTAAAATCGAAATCGCTCCACTCCCAAACAAAGTTTGCCCTTGCCCGTTCGAGCAAGCAAGCACCCATCGTTAGATTGCGAGACTCCGCCCAGGGTCTCATCGAACAAACCTCACTGCAACAATCGGGACGACGGCCCACTCGTGCCGCGGAGAAGGATTGTCAATCTACTCCCGACCGATTTTCTTTTTCCTGTTGCTTGCATGTCCCAGAAGTCCAGAGTAAGATGAGTAGAGTGCTGCTACAGATGAATCACACACTGGACGGACGTATCCATTCCTACAACGGAGGATGTCAGAGCGGAGACCTTGCCAACGGCCCGCTGTCAACAGACAGTGTAGTAACTAAAGGAAAGGATAAAACCAAAACAAAATATACACCAAGTAAGATCACTATCTGAATGTAAAAGGAAACCCAAAAGAACGTTCTCGCTCTGTTTCCTATCGGCCTCATGTTCTACCGTACTCCGTATACAGTATGGTCTCACAGGGACCGAGATCGACGAAGCAATCGACCGCGTCGATATTGCCTAATTACGACGTACTAGTGAGTCGATGGATAAAATGGACGTCCTTACCAGTACGAGGTCCTCTGTACGTGCTCGGTACTCTGGATGCCGTCGTTAAGTAGCGTAGTCTGGAATCTATTCTGTATCGACCATAACTTTCTCCCTAGTGGTTAGTGAGTTTTTCATCGCCCATTGCCCTAACAAGCGGGTCGTCCTGCGCGATTTTCAACGTTATACCGGCTTGGGATTGGCTCATCGCGCGATCCGGGCAGACATCTCTAGACTGCCTGCCATACACTAGCAGTCGCCAGCCCGGTAATTTACATTGCCATTTTATGATTTCATGTTTTATGAATTTTTTTTTTTCTTACCATCTCTTCACTCTGTATTCTATACAAAGTAAATGTTCTTATGAAAAGCCTTTGTTTGCTATCTGAAGCTTAAAATTTCTTATTATTAATCTCCATTTGATTGACCTTTTGTCTTATTGTAGCGTTCCGGTCTGCATATGGGAGTAACGGGGGGCCCGTTTGGATCGATCAATGAGGACCGATGCCTATCCATGCCTGTTTCGTGTTTGCTCCATTCCCACCCCCACACCCTCTCTCTCTCTCTCTCTCTCTCTGCGTGTATCTGTCTGTCTGCCTCTGGTTTCTGCCAACGACGGGCGTACGGAATATTACCCCGTTGTTGCACAGTGTAATCATCGGTAATCTCATTTCGCGTGTCAGACCACTAGCCAGCCGCCGGGCTTGTTTTTCCATGCAAAAGCAAGCCTACTGCACATCATCTGCCTGAAGCCCGCTCAGCTGTGTACAGTCTGGGGAGGGAGGGGGGGCCACCGTCTCGGAGCAATTGGCGCCTTTCCTCCCACGGCTGGCCATTCCGGACGCATTTGTGGGTGGTCTCGCAAGATGGAGCGATTTGCAGGCTTGTCAAGACAGTTCTTCCTATTTACTAATTAGTTGCTTTAATTAGTGGTTTAGTTCATTGGTTGGCCACGTCGTGCTGGAGTGCCTAGGTAGCAAAGTATTACTATCCTAGGTTACCCTTTTTTTTTTTTTTTTTCCTTCCCTTTCTTATTGATATTATATTTATGATCACGTACTAGAAGAGCAGCCACCACGACCAGAATACGGCGCCAATTACCGTTTGTGACAGGGCGTCAATACAGTATCGTCTCGTTCGGGCACGCACTGCCTGGCCCATCTGGTTCAGCTCCTGCCTCCTTTGGCGCGCCTTGCCCGATCTGGCTGGATCGGGTCGTGCCTGCCCTAGACGGAATAACAATAATAACACCAACGCCTTCATCGTTTCCCTTATCGTCCTCTCTTCTCTGAGAACTTTTCTTTCCCTTTTCTTGTAGCATCTCGCCGGTTTCATCTTCCTCCTTCATCGTCCTGCTTCAGCGCTGTGCACGCCCTGTCCAGCTTTCCCGCTCCACGACAGCAAGCGATCCATATAGCTTCCAGCCATCATCTCAATCAAACTGCAAATTCAACTAGCATCTCTTGGTCACAGCCACAGCCAGATTTCTGTCCAGTGCCACCACCAATGCTCGGCGCCTCCGTCTTACCCTACCCACTGCGGGAGCCTCTTTAGTTCCCTGCTCGTCCCCGTCGGTGCTTTGACCGTGATCCTCGTCGCTCAACCTTAACCCACGCGCATGGCTGCCTCTCATTGACGACTTGATTTGATTGTCTTGTCCTGACCTGTCTCGACCCGGGTCCATTCCTCTTTTTTCATTTGACATATCAAGTGCCCCTCCCTAGTGCTCAAAAGTACTCCCATCTTACTCAACGGCGCAGTCATGACTGCCGTTGTCCAGCCTGATCTTGCTCCGCCTGCTCACAAGTACAAAGATAATCCAACTGACGATTCGGTAAGCCTACTTCTCTCTCTCTCTCTCTCTCTCTCTTCTTCCCTCTTCTGTCCTTCGTCTCTTGGGTTTTCTTTGTTTTTTTTTCTTGTTGGCATCCCACCTGTGTTCCCCTGCTATGTGACTAGGGTTCCTAATCTTGTCGCTCTGGTCTCGGGCTCATGTTCGAGTAAGAAAACCGCCAACCCTGAGTGATGCCTGACGATCTGAACCCCACATTCTGAAACCCTATGCTTGTTTGGCTTCCATGCAGCCTATCGTCCTTTATGCTTATATATCTTCCTGGTCTGTCTATTTACTTTTCCTGCCATAACCGCTTTTTCTTTTCTCATCTCGCTGTGTTGCATTGTTGTTGCCCATTGCCTCTTAATCTCTACAAGTGTGGAGGGCTTGGTCCGGAATGGATTGTCTTGTGCTCTAGGTGCGTTCTGGTGCAGTCTGGGAGCTGGCCACTATGAGTGATGAGCATTGTGCACACATATGTAACAGCAACTCTTCCTACACGACTATACAACTGTGTGGACTGTTACATGCACGTCGAGCCCCATTCTCCTGCAACGCTAGTCGTGCACTCCTGCCTCCGCTCTCTGAATAATGCCCCCCACAAACCAAGAAGGTTCCCGGCTCCTCTACTGCCCTGGGCAAAGCCGCTCAGCAATCCCTGGTCATACTCATTCGGTGGATGACCTCGGACCAGGAAACGCCGTCATGTCTCTATTCTCTTTGTCTATCTCTGTCTGGGCCTCCCCACCAGCCGTATCGATCTTGGCCACTCGACCGCCAGTATCAGTTCCATTATAGGATCCCAATCCTCCGAATATTGCTGGGTCCCGATGTCGGCCAGAACCCTGGCACTACTGTCCATCATTTTGTTGTTGCCGCTCTTTTCGGAGCCGCTTCTGCTTTGCCCCGAGTGTCTAGATCAGGTTCTCTTCGGTGTTGCTTTGTTTCTCTACGAGTGTTCTCGTCTCTTTTTGCTTTGATTTACGAGCATTTCTGTCCATCACACTGACCGCTTCTTCGTGATAGCTTCGACACCTGGGAGCAAACAATCATCAATCTCACAGTCTGCCACAACAGCAGCAACATCCGTCAACTCTTGTGCAACAACAACAACAACAGCAGCAGCAGCAGCAGCAGCAGCAACACCAGCAACAGCAACAGCAACAACAACATCAGCAACAGCAACAACCACAGCACAACACATACAAGCCACCAGAGTCACCTCAACAGAAATCAACAAGCATCCTAGCTAGTGCCTATACAGCGCCTGGCGGACTAAGTGGTGGGCCTTTGCAGCACCCTCCTTACCCTGGCCCGACACAAGATCCTGGCTATTACGCTCCCCGCCCAAACTCCTATCCAGCAACGACAGCGCCTACACAGTACCCCTCTAGTGGTAAGTTGGACTGGACTTTCTATTACTTTTCGCTATCTGGCACACCACGGTTTTTGTCGCTATATCTTAACCAGGATCCTTTGGCTAAAGGGCCCGACTATGGTCGCTGCCATTCTTTCCCCATCATGGACTTGAACGATAACCGCACAAAGATTGCAATGTTAGAAGAGCAAAACTACGGATATCACTGAGCCAAATAGACTTGGGACATGGTGGTTATGGACATAGTTCAGCTAACCTTTCGTAGGCCCTCCAGATATGATGGCCGCTACCGCTCATATGCAGAGGTCGTATCCTCCAATGAATCACCCTTTTCAGTCAAACTCCCCGACTTCTGTGTCCTCTCCCCAGACTCATGACCAGCATGGACGAGCCATTTACGGCCAATCTCCACAGTTGCCCCCTCAGATGTACAGCTATCATCAGTATTCTCCCATGAACCCCGTGCATCCGGCTTACCCACCGCACCCTTCGACACCTCAGCACCCCTTGACTTCGCAACCTCTAATAATTCCACCTCAGCCGGCATCCCTCTCAAATCCTCCGCCTCCACCGCATCAGACGCCTCTGAGTAATGCAACTCTTGGCAACAACAGTCCACGAGTTACTTTGGATCCGCTTCAGCAGCGTACGCCAGTTCAGGCTCAGCGACCGCAAATGCCGACTCCGTCATTGACGTCTCCAACTGGAACAGCTCCTCATTCGGCAAGCAATGGTCATTCCAGCCAGCCACCAAGTACGACTTCGACAAATGCCTCGCCTGGGCCCATCCCCGCAACAACACCATGGGTGGTACGCCAAGACAGCAACGGCGTGCAATGGATTGCCTTCGAGTATTCTCGAGATCGCGTCAAGATGGAATATACGATCCGGTGTGATGTCGAGTCGGTGAACGTGGACAACCTTCCGGCAGAATTCAAAACTGAGAACTGCGTCTATCCTCGTGCTTGCTGCAACAAGGAAGATTACCGAGGCAACAGGCTGATTTATGAGACCGAATGCAATGCCGTCGGCTGGGCTCTCGCGGAACTGAATCCTCCTCTCCGGGGTAAAAGGGGTTTGATACAACGGGCCGTGGATAGTTGGCGGAACAGCAACCAGGATCCTCGGCTGCGAAGTCGCCGCGTCCGGCGCATGGCAAAGATGAGTCGTCGCCAGGCGTCTCAGACCGGTCATGTTGGAGCGCCTTCCCCTGTACCACCGCCCCCTCTATCCGGGGGCAATGCAACTCTGGCGCCCAATGCTCGCCCAAGTGACCCCATGGCTCTTGCTACGCCTTTGCATCATATTCACTCTGATAATTCTGCTGGAAACGGACAAGCAAGTGGTATGTTCCATCGGTACTAAAGCGTTCTCTGCCCGAGCAAACATTTCCCGTATTATCCCCCCTTTTCACTCGGGAAGAAACACACACATGCGCGTGTATAGAGAAAAAGAGTGTGTGTACGACACCAGTGCTTTCTACTATTTTTTCTGAACAGTCGGGGGAGGAGAGAGACAGAGGAAAATGAGTCGGTGGAGAAAGATGAAGTGTACACGGTGTTCACCTTCTTATGTATACTTCTTTTTTTCGCTTTCTATCTGTGTCTTCCATACCGTGCGATATGATTTTCCGATAGCGATATGGGTGCGATGGATTTTATGACTCATTTTCCTGTCTCTGTGGGTGCCATTTGTCTTCCTTTTTCTTCTCCACGTGTCCTGATTTGTCCTGTTTTGTGTGCCTCCGTGTCTTAACTGCGTGCCTTCCCTTGATCGGCAGCGTAGGCTAATCCCAACGCAAATTGTTCAATTTCATAGGCAGCACTGACTTGTCGGCTGGTGCTCATCGCTCTACAGTCTTCCTTCCCGGCACAGCTCCCTCGGCCCGCAGTATCCAAGAGACAGCAGAGATCCGCCCTAGCCATGTGTTTCAAGATTCGCCGGCATACCCTACTCCCGCAGCACACACTTCCGGTGGCTCTGGTTCCCCAGCAATACCGCCTCCTCTCCCAGGCGGCGGTGGCTTCGGCGTGATGGGACGAATTTCGGTCTCCACCGGCGCATCGGGAAGGGAGCCTCTTGCCAAACCTGAAGAAACCGAAGATCCGGACATTGACGAGATCTACGGTAGCCTCCCTGATGGTAAACGTCGCAAATTCATCCTCGTCGAGGATTCCCAACGCAACTGCCGGGTTCGCGTCAAAGTCATGCTCGACCAAGTCGATGTCAATGAAATACCGGACTCGTACCGTTTGTCCGGTGCAGTATATCCTCGAGCCTACTTCCCTGTGCAAATGAAAGCGCCGCTGGGTCGAGTCGTACCGGGGAATCGCTACAGAGATGAGAGCGACGGTGATGATCTTGACGGTCTCTCAACAACTGGTCGTACTCTGGTGCCGGCGCCATCGGTTGATGGCGAAGCCGATATCGCGGTGCCACAGCTGAGCCGGACCAAACATCGAAGTGATAAAGTGCTGAATGATCTGGGGTATCGCATGAGCTGGAGTCAGAGCAGGGTCTTTGCGGACCGGCCCCTCTTTCTCCAACGATCCTGTGAGCTTTCCTTCTCTTACAGGCCTATGCAACCACTAACTGGAAGTGATTGGCAGTGGACGCCTACCGCAACAAGATGCACTCTACACTTACCACCACGGGCCACGCGTCCCCGCCAGTTGCGCAGTATTTTGAGACTCGTCGAGGAAAACACAAATGGCATAGACGCAAGCGAGACATTGAAAATTCCCAATCTCGCGGATCTGCTTCTCGCTTCGACGCCGAGGAAGTCCAGGGATAGGAAACTTCGTGTTGCCTTGATTGTCAAACTGGCACTATGATGTGGGCGAGTATGCTCTCTCTCTCTCTTCTTGTTAACTCCTTTTCTCTCTGTTTTCACCCCTCTGCTGGTTTTGTTCTGTTTCTTCTTTTTTGGCTAACTATAGCCTTTTTGTACATTCTATCTGGCTGTCCTTACCGTTTGTGGCTTGTTGCCACGGTAAACTGCTGCATTGTAAGATACTGTCCTTATCGGCTTTGATATACCCTTGCCCTTTACTTCTTGGTTTTTTCATCGCCTTCCTTTTCGCTTCTTGTCAACTGCTTGCTTTTTTGCGACACTTCTTGTCAGATTTTCAGATCTGTACTTTGGTTCTTTCTGCTTTTTCAGTTCTCGCATGTCCTGTATTATGGTCTCATTTTCGTGTTGTTGTTTTCTCTGATCATGTGGGATAATGTTTGATGGCATTTACGACGAGGTTGGACACATTGCTGGGAAACAGGAGTTGGGTAACATGGAGGGCCGTCGTTGCTTTGTTGTTGAAGCAGGAAACAAAACCTGCTCAAAGCATAATAAGGATCATACATCAATCTTCATTTGGGGCCAGGCCTGCCTCGGAACTTTGATCACTGTCATCACTGTCATCAAAGCAGAACCCCGTATTTGGATAAAAAGAAAAGTGTCTCGTAATCGAGATATTTTGCTCTTGTTTGGGATGGATGGATGGCTTGAATTTTTGTGTAGGCTAGTTTGGTTATGGGATGGACGGGCATACGATAATAGCGGAATACATGATCTTTGAATTTGCTTCCTTCTCTATGACATTATTTTCCTTCACCGAGTTGTATTTTGGATCCTAGATTACTGGTTGTCTGGAAAAGAGTAGTTTGTGTCAGGGAGGAAACGTGAAACGTGTTGGTGCTGAAAGCCATACACGTATAGAATATGTCTTCTGTCCTCGGCTGGAGGTATATAGGAAACCCTTATACAGTGGTATATTTAAAGAAGTGGATCCTTCTCTTTATGGGCTAGCTCCTTTATCTTGCCTTGTGGGGCAGTGGGTTGATTTACGGCGGGGCCCTGATCCGCGCGGGATAGTCATATTGATAAATGCAGCGTCGACTCTCAGGGAACCCCAAATCCAAATCATCAGATAGAATATACAGAGATGGGCCAGACAGCAAATCCACCACTTTGAATACCAGCACACTGTAATCAGTCATTCGGTGACTGTGATATTCCCCTGCCTGCAGTTATGCAATGTGGTTACATGCTCATGCTAGTCCACTGTACGAGCCTAGTGGCGCTTGGAAGCCAGGATAGCTCATAACGTGGTTAAAAGCTATATAGTTGCAGGCACAAAGATTTTGATAACTTATATAAGAATTGACAAACCCAAAGTACGGCTGCTATTTGTTGAAGGCGCACAGCTTGGTGAAACTATCTAAAGAAGCAACTTTTCTGTCAGCCGGACAGCTTTTTCTTCCTGCAGTATTTATGCTGCCATAGTTGTTTGGCTTGCAAATTCTGTGACCTAGCTGCATAGCACATAATGCAGAATACCGTCAGCTACACATGCTGGCATGCTGGACACTGCAGTCTGTATATACAGGAGCTTCAGGCTGATAGCTGGAGCAACTGTGCTTTCACTATCAAACCTGGCTACCTAATATATCTCCTCTTTGTGCACTCTCTATCAGCTTATCCCTGCACACAATCAGTGAAAATAGATATTCACAGGTTTACATTACAGTTTCGGTCACAGCCCGTATCCTAAAAAAGATTATGCTCGAAATATGCCTGGAAGCTTGATACCATCAAATTCTTCCTACCATTGAATGATATCATGCGCATACCATACCATAAAACGTAGGTCATGACATACACGCATTAGAGCATAGGATCTTCTATGCAAGCAAAGATTATGTGTCGTGTCCTTGATTTTATCATCCAATGAATATCGTCAATGCTATTCCACTCTACTAATGCCAGCTACTCGAAAGCTGGACGACGTGCTGGAAACTTTGGTGGAAATGTCATGGATGTACATACGCTTTTGATCAGAGACCATAGTATTGTCACTCCTTTGGAAAAGCATTGCCCTTGGTTGGAAATACGATAACCTGCAAAATAGACAATACAGAAGCCAAAGCAATCAGTAATTATGCTAGCAACTAGTAGTATGAGATAAGACTGCATCAATAGATCGCCTCGATCACACTTCCTCGCCTGAACTCTCGTCTGATTCCAGCTCCATACACACATCTCCGAAAGAAGTCTTTTTAATCACCTTCCATCTGCGCACGTCGAAATCATCGACCACTTCGACAGCTCCAAATTGATGGCTCCGGTTCAGATACGCCTGTGTACTTACGGATTGTATTGTTTCCAGTCTTTACAGCTTTGGGTTATCTTCATCAAGACAAGCAAATTCGTATCTTTCCGAGTCAGTAATAAGTCTGAACACGCAAGAACTTACATTTCTCGTTTCCTTTCGGCCGTCCTGGACCGCAGCGAGATAGATGATTAGCTGCGGGAGTGCACTTGCTGCTAAACCCGGCTTTTCTGCTTCTCTAAATAGGGGTTAGTGTGGATTAATATTCATTCAAGAAAAAGACATACAAGACAATCAACACTGTGTGTAGATTACTTCTTTGTTTTCCATATGCCGGGCAATTGTCGGCCCTGCCTTAAATGAGCTTGTCTAATGGCTCGCTCTTCATAGAAACCGTCATATCAGGAAACCAATTCAAGGAATGTTCAGAGTTCGAGTTCTTGATTCCTTCAAGCCGGTCACAGAATATCGTATCAAGTATTGTTCGGCATTTTGTCTCGGAAATTGCTAGTCTGAAATATGGCGACATAAGAATCTTGTCGACACTGTATGTAAAAGTAAAAGCCAAACAATTAGCACTATATAGGAGAGATAGCACATCGATATAGAACTGACCAGCCCATTCTGATAGTCGATCATCACTTGACTCATCACTGTCTTCGTTGTGTCGATGTTGCCCCAAGTGCTTTGGAATATGTCGCTGGTAGATCACTTGTACAGAATCCGCAGCGTCCTCTACAGTAGTGGATTCAGTGGCAGGAATAGCCGTAGGTAACGTACTAGACTGGCAGGAATCCTCAAGTTCCTTAGTAAAATGTTGAACTATCGCAATCTGCTCAGTAATGGCAGAATGATCCGACGCAAATGTGTTTATCGTAGTGATCACAGCCTGTAATGAAGCGGTAACGACCCGCAATTTGCCAGAATTCGTTAGAAAAACCGGGATGGCCGTCCCCAATACGCTTTTGAAGAGAGATTGTTGATATGGTGATTGAGGATGTCTGTATGATGTTTGGGAGCGCAAGGATATCTGGACGTTTGCACAAGTAATGTAACCACAACGTCACACGTGACCCAGGAGGGACCTGAACCGTGTGCGATAGATAATACATCAATTTTTTTTTTGTTGAGGTTATTAATCTTGCTAAAGATCCGCTCCCTCTCCAGGCACCGAAGTTTTCCAACCTTTACGAGGCAATCGCTTAATGTCAGTTATTGTAACCCTAACCCTAAGTCCCTGGGGTCACTGCATTTTTCCGTCAGCATAACTGCTGTTGCCGGCCGTTTTTGTTTCGTCTGTTAATCCTGCGAGTTACCGAATCTTCCTGGCGGTCTCTGGTACGACGTTAAATATGGGACTTTCTGATGGATCAGCAGCAGGAGATACTACAGACTTTTCTTGGTGTTAAGGTGAATTGAGGGACAGTAAGATGCATCATGCACTATATGGTCAGCCTGGAAGGAGCCGGATTAACAGGGAGGTCTGGACAGGACCCATTCCCACCTGTGGCGGAAGACAGTGTTGCAAGATCATACAGAGTGTAGCCCACAGTGTTATCTTTAATCCATTCGAGCCTCAATTGGGTAGACACGCAAAATACATCAGATCATGAAACTCATGGTGTAACACTAGCCCGCCACCCCAATATATAGCTACTAGTCTTATTGTTGCCCTAATCAGGTGTGTGTTGGCCAGTCTGAGAACTTCTTGTAGAGCACTGTTACATATCCGAGGTNAAAAAAAAAAAAAAAAAAAAAAAAAAAAAAAGCACTCAATTACAAAGACATGATTGTGCTGGCTTAGGTTCTCTACATGTTAACGAAACCTTATATAAGGGTTTTTCAGAGCAGCCCACTATAGGGCCAATGTCCGAGACTGGATATGGCAAGTACTGCCTGACCAGATTCTTTAAAATCCCTAACCGTCGAATGGCATATCCATACATTACTGCACATGTGTGCTATGTGAGCCACGCAATTTCAGCTCTCTACAAAACCTGTCCTTTTCAACAAACGCGTAAGATGGAACACTACCAATTCGGGAAACACAACCTTGCAGCGAGTTACAGCAAGCTTGCCGACGCTGTTTAGTCTCAGCCATGAAAAGCAATTTTATAGTCGGCCGATTCCTCACAACGCATTCACAAAATTATTCAATCAAAAAGTAAAAGCATGGTACCAAATCAATACTCTTTTATGCTACCCGGGATGCCATACTTTTGGCTACACGATATCAACTCAAATGTGTCATTGCTTTCTCCATGCGTTCGACTACGCAATAGATACTAAGACACTCTGTAATCTCCTCAATGCCGCTGATATCAAGCTTTTTCTCCACCGATACTAACAGACATTATAATATTTTTTTGGCTTGGCTGGTGTTCCTTGATTGGTCGGTATGACTAAAGTAGATGCAGTAGAATTACGCAAACGGGTAGGTGAGCGGAGCATGTTCTATTTATAGCCTGGTGAGACATGGACGCCTTACGGACGTTGGATCGCTCCGAGGCATAAATAATCAATAAATTATAATTCTACAGTGCTCTCTTCTTTCTCGAATAGAGAGGCAATAAAGAGTCAAAGATAAAAGGGTTTTTTTTCCAGTACAGACAAAGCCTCCGGACATTTGCAGCCGATATCATTGAGATGCAGGCTCGGGGATGTCTGTTGCTCTCCAGAAATCCGTCTGCACGCCGACATTACGAGAATGGACGGATTGGGCGTTGTGCTAGTCTCGGAGATCTGCCGTCAACTTCGACTTGATACGACATGCACCGTACTCGTATACGAAGTATTCTCGTAGACCGTTGCTCCGGCTGTTGACAGCCCATCAGCGGAGACTGGCATGCTCCATACATCGCATCCCTTGCGAAGGATAACAATAATAATAATAATAATAAAAAAAAGGGAAAAAAAAAAAAAGGCCAAAGGGTAGAGCAGTCAGTCGATGGAGACATGTTGTGTGTCTCCCAGGGGAAAACGGAGAGCAACAGGAGGATTCAAACCGGCCTAGGCTGCTTACTAGTTGACTCACTAAGCCGTCAAATTGATGACCGGGACGAGGCTGTGACTGCGCCTGTCGTGGTGGTCGCCGCACCCGGGGACTCCGCCCCACACTGGATCGGCCGGGCAACCCTCGTGGTGTCCGTTATTTGTCTCTTGTCTCTCGCTCTCGCCTGTTCTCACCCACGCTCTATTGCTCTTCCTCTTCGACCGCTCGTGCTACGAGGTGAACATCCGCCTCGTTACGACTGTCGGGCTATCTTGCTGTCGTTGATTCCCAATCGGTGAATTTGGTTTTCTCGGCCATGCATGTCTGATACATACCCGCGCTGTCAACATACCATCCAGATCCAGTACGTGCATTCCTGGGCTGCAGCCAGCACCACTCCCTCTAAGTTGGCCCGTGTTGTCTGAGGCTCCAACAGCACGAACAGCAGCCCTTCAGGTCTACAGGAACACGACATCATCATATTGTATGCCGTGAGAACCCTATCGCACGCTTCACAATGTCGCATAGACCACGCTCCTCTTCCTCCGGGGAGCCGGTGTCGCCCGTCGATGGTGACGGACGCAATGTTTCCAGCCAGGTCTCGCCCGTGTCCGAACAGTCCATGTCTCGCGGGTTTGAGCAGTCAATATCGCGCGCCTTCTATCCCGGCGCCCATCCTGACAGTGCCTATGCCCGGCTTAGTGCCCAGCGTTCGGGGAATTTCAACATTGCCAGCGAGACCCAGTACCGTCCGCCTTCACCGCCCCAACATGCAGCCCAACATGTGCGTCCACAGATTGCGCACTCAAACTCGCTGAGAACGACTGCTTCGGCGACGCCAGGTGCGGATAACTTGGGAGCCGCAGCCGTGGGCGGTGGCATCAGTGGCATTGCACTCGGCGTAGCGAACCGGACCGAGAGGCAGAGCGGCGTAGAAGCCATGCGGCCAGTCGATGAGCATCTGCGGCAAGAACAGCAGCATTATTATGACGGCCATGGTTATACTGATAATCCATACGTCCCACCGGGGCCATACTCGAACCAATTCGCGGCAGATCCCCGTTCTACCCGAGATTCGTACAATGGCTTTTCGAACTCAGCTTCACATCTGCCGCTCGGGGGCACGGGTCTGGTTGCAGCTGGCTCGCCCGCACACGGGACTCCAAGCATGTCGACATCGAACCCGTCTCAGCTTAGTGTCGGTGAGCCGTATCCTCGCTATCCCAGCGGCGGCTTGTACGATGGGCCTTTCCATGCATATCAAACCGACCCAGCGTCAATAAACCCGGACGATATCGCCGACGACGGTGATGACGATTTCGTCCAAGTGCCCCAGCGACGGTCCGGCTTGTTTGGGAAGAAGCCCAGCCCAGACGCCGTAGCAGGCGGTGCAGCGGTCGGCGCAGCTACCGGCGGTGTTCTAGGTGCTATGAATAACTTCCGCCAAGGGAGCTCGACGGCGTATGGGCCGGTACCGCATAGCGAGGGTGCCCATGCGGAGAAAAACTCGCCGCTGACCCAGCATGCAGTCGATGCTGCTGCTGCCAAGAAGCGAAAGCGGTGGTTGTTAACCATCCTTGTGGCAGTCGGCATTATTGCCATCATAGTGGGAGCAATCGTGGGAGGGATTCTAGGTAGCAGGAACCACGATTCTTCAGCCTCCGACTCCGAGCACGACAGCAGCGGCAATGGTAGCAGTGATGACCCCGGTACCAACATCAACACGGCCGCTGGCGACATTGCTACCAACGGTCTGCTCGACAAGGACTCGCCCGAAATCAAAGATCTGATGAACAACGAAAACCTCCATCGCGTCTTCTACGGCATGGACTATACCTCGTGGGGGGTGCAGTATCCTCTGTGTGAAAAATATCCGCCTAGTCCGAATAACGTCACACGAGACATGGCGGTTCTCTCGCAGCTTACCGACACCGTTCGCGTTTATGGAACCGACTGCAACCAGACCGAGATGGTTCTGGATGCCATTGATCGTTTAGAACTGACAGATATGAAACTGTGGATGGGGGTGTGGATCGATTCGAACGAGACGACTGTCGACAGACAGATCAAAACCTTGTATAAAGTTATTGACGGCATGAAAGACAAGTCCCTCCTTCAGGGAGTCATCGTTGGTAACGAAGTGCTCTACTCTGGCGGCTTTCCGGACAAGGCGACCGCCCAGGAGAAGCTAGCCGACTACATGAACAGCGTGCGGTCAGAGCTGGCCTCCAAAGGAGTCCACGTGCCCGTTGCAACCTCCGATCTGGGCGACAACTGGACGCCTGATCTGCTAGAAGCGTCCGATATCGTGATGGCCAACGTGCATCCGTTCTTTGGCGGCCTCCCAGTTGACGAGGCTGCCGCGTGGACGACGACGTTCTTCGAAACACACGACTTGTCGCTGACGTCCGGTACGAAGAAAGGGGCCATCATATCCGAGGTCGGCTGGCCGAGTGGCGGTGGAAACGACTGCGGCGGAGACAACATCGAATGCCCTGACAAGACGTCCGGCTCTGTTGCTGGCATTGACGAGATGAACAAGTTCATGGACGACTGGGTCTGTCAAGCGCTGAACAATGGAACCAAGTACTTCTGGTATGGTTCATCCCCTTTTCCTTAATCCCCTCTCCGGACACTAACCGTATACAGGTTCGAGGCATTTGATGAGCCCTGGAAAGTAAAGTTTAACAAGCCGGGCAAGGCATGGGAGGACAAATGGGGCCTGTTGGACTCGGGACGAAACCTCAAGCCGGGTTTGAAAATCCCCAACTGCGGTGGGAAAACGGTTGCTTAGTTTCTGGTACAAAATTTTTGGTGTCTTTCTTTCACGTATGTTCACGACTGGCGTCTATTGTTTTCATTGGACCATGGCGTTGTATATTTGTGTATTGATTATCGGACGTTTCTTATGTTTTGAGCGTTGGCGCTGTACGTTTATAGGTTTGGGCCTGGCCGCATTGTTCATGTGGATATTTTGGACGATATTATTATGGGAGGAATGATGCTTGTCATTAGGCATTCTTCTTTTAACTAGGTATAATTACGTATATGCGAACGAGTGTGGGTTCTCCATCTTTGATCTCTTCCTTTTCTGTTTCAGTCCAGTCATTCTCGCCAGTAAACACTCATCCGCCAGAACGCCTCTGGCCGTGGTGGAAACTCGGCGAGTCCTACCGACTGGGTCGTTGTCAAGAATCGATCTATTACGGATTCTGTCCTGTCTTTGTCTTGGTTCTGACTATGGAACCGGCCCTGCTCCTCCAACGGCCCACCAAAGAGCATAACGGGCCGTGCCGGCAGGACCAGTTCGAGATGGCGCTTCTCGGCACCTGGCGCGAAGAGCAGTGTCTGCTCAGACACTCTGGAGAAGCCCTGCGGGGTGGGCACGACGGTAATCCCCAGGGACACAAGGAGCTGCGTGTCGAGTGAGTTGAAGACGGGATCCTGCGCGATTATTTCGAGTCCTGCAGACTCTGCATTCCCCGTTTGGGAGATTTTCCGTTCCTGTCGTTGTTGCCGCTGCCGAACTGTTTCCACTAGCGACACGAATGCTGCAAGCTGGAACGATGCGACATCGCGCCTATCGACCCAGCCATCACGTAGGCCGCTGGGTGAACCCAGGCCGATGCAGACCAGCCGATTGATAACGCTGCTGGCAGGCAATCTGTCTAGGATGCGCAGAAGCGACGTGCTCAGAGTCGTCCATGTGGTCGAGGTCTGCCACGCAGCGAGATCAGCGTCGAATTTCCGACGCAGACTCGAAAGCGTTAGACGAGGAGGTGCTTCTGCTGGAAGAATAACGGGGAATCCCCCTTCATCTTGTAATCGTGATGTTTGCTCAGAGACATCGGCGGCCCCATCTGTAGTGGTAGCGGTGATGGCGACAGGTGGGTAGATTCTCTGTTGTTGCTGTTCTTTTGCTGCCCGTGGCGAGGAAGCAGCAGTAGAAGAATTCACAACATGCACCCACCCATCGTCATCGGTGATTTGGAGTCGCTTGCCATGCGCCGCGCGCAAGGGGTTGTTCGACACGTGGTTGCGGTGTCGTCGCGATGTGTGCGGCATGGCAGGCGTCTCTTCTCTCTTTTTCTCTGCGCTATCGGAATTTGTGCGTCATTGTTATCAATGATTAATACATTATGCTATGATATGTCTTTAATCAGAACTCAGCCAGCCCATTGGCGTAAACATGCAACTGTGACTGAATATCGGCGAAGTCGTTTGATATCAGTTGGCTCGTTGGCATGTCCTGAGATGCAAATAATTTATCGTTTTATCGATAAGTGAATGAGCCTAGCCGTATCGGGTTAGACCAGATATTCTTGCCAAGAATTGTAACCAGATCAGACTTAGTCAGCGATTGTCGTGCGCTGCCTGAGGAGCTCGTTAGTATCCGCTCTGAACCTTATCGACAATTCTTCGCCCCGAGTCACACATGTGTATCAGTGCTGTCTCAACACCTTGTGGATCTGGCGTTCATACCTGCGTCTGTCGATTTCTTGTCACTTGCGAAGCTGCCCTGTGACGAGCGGGGTATCACGTGATAGTGTCCCGAAGCGGCAGGATCATCACAAGCGGGCGCCAGCATCCGGACTCCTCACTTGCCAACTTTCCCCTCCAGGCACTCGAATCAAGATTCAGTGATGAAATCCACCGAATACGACTACAGCGCCACCTTTGAATTGCCCACAACGGCAGTGCCTCACGGTCCAGGCTTGCGCAGCCGCTCTCTTGAACCCACGGCGACATGCACCCGCAAGCAATAAGCAGCAGAATAAGCAGCAGAATAAGCGCTGAGCCTAAAGGCTCCTATGAGGGTGCGGGGAGCAATGATTCGCGCCGGCCAGATTGCTCGTCTTGCTAGCGCCGCAGCGGGCGCCAACTCGCTCGCAAATCAGCGTCGCAAGCACCCAGTTCACCTGCATCCTGGATGTGACGAACGTGCAGGATGGCTTCTTGTTGGCTGCGGGGCTGCTTGACAATAGTGCTCTCCAATTTAGCCCGGCAAATCAATGGCGATACGGCCCATCCCGATGCCGCATCGCCGCGCGCACAGAGCAGACGGCCGTGCATCCGGCGACGAGCCGGTGCCATCGTTGGCCCTACGAAAGAGCTGCGGTGACGGTGTGATTGCACTCGCCTGTTTCCCTCTTTCGTCGTCACATCTGTGCCTGTTGCCTCTCGTTGTTCCTGCCTCGACTACTTCTGCGCCGGTCTCCCTCTTCCGTAGCTGTTCTGGATGTGATCCTGGAGTCACCGCAAGAACTGCTTCTGAAAGTCACTCTAGACTTCACCAGCCAGGAACGAAGACAGGATACGTCCTCTAGAGACCTACCGCCGGCATCTCGTGGCATCTCGCAGCAATGCAGACCACGTCGATATGGACGGCTGTGGCCGTTCTGTCGCTGTTCCTTGTCGACATTGTCGCCGCGCACACAGTCATCGTCTACCCCGGATACCGAGGGAACAATCTCCATACAAACGGCACAGTCGAAGAAGCTTCCGGCCTCGGCCAGGCGTTCGTCAATGACACTTCCATATACCCGTACGGCATGATGTGGATGTATCCTTGTGAGTCGCGCTTTTGTTCTTCATTCTTACTGTGCCTGTCACCCTTTCTATGGGTCCGGAAAAGCTAATGTTGCTCACCTAGGCGGCGGTATGCCAACGTCCACCAACCGCACCAAATGGCCCATCCAGGGCGGTGCAATCTCCGTCCAGCCCGGCTGGTTCCCAGGCCACAAGACGGCCTTCTTCTACTTCAATCTCGGCCTCGGCGCGACTCCGCCAAACATGAGTCACCCCATGCTGCCACCCTTTCAGATTATCGGTCCCACCAACGATCCGTACCCAGGAACCTTTTGCCTCCCCCAGGTACCGTTGCCAGCCAATGTGACGGTGAAAGTGGGCGATTTGGCGACCATCCAGGTCGTTGAGGCTGCCAGACACGGCGCTGCCCTGTATAATGTATGCTCTGCTCTCGTCCCTCTTCTGCGCATGATTCCTAACCAGTCCTCTAGTGTGTCGATATCGAGTTCGCCGAGCCACAAGACTGTCCGGAGGTCACGCACGATAACTGCTTCAACTCGTCCGATATTGAATTCGCCAACGTCTACGCAGCACCCCTGGGCACTTCGGGCGCTTCATCCGTGACGCCCAGCTCTCTGTTTGCTTTGGTTCCTCTTGTCATACTTGGCCTGTGGAGTTTGGCATAGGCCTCATTACTCCTTGTTAGCCTTGTTCCAATCTCTTTTCTGTTGATAAGTGCGATATATACCCTACATGTCGGCCTGATAGTGGTTGTCCGTACATAGCATTCCTTTCTGTCTAGGAGCGAATAATGAGGCGTTGGTTGTGTTTAATCCTTTTTGTCTTGTTAGGCGCAGGTTCTTCTTTTGGGAGTGATTGTTTCCGGCTTTCAAGGCCTGTCAATGGGATATCGTACGCCCGGAGCAGTACGACGCAAACACAGCATACTATACAAACCAAATATATATATATACATATATATTCACACACTTTTCAAAAGTTCCAGTATTCTTTGCACCATCTCACCAGGTTTCTCCTGCGGGATCCAATGCCCGGCCTCGTCAATCATTTCCAGGTATACCAAGTCTTCGCACACTGAACAGTCACGCAACTTTTGCATGGCTTCGGGATCCTGATACAACCCACAATCCTTCTTGCCCCCAAGAAACGCACAGGGAACCTTGATTGTCAAGCCTGAAAAGATATCTAACTCGTGTACCAATTGCCTACTCCCGCTATCGCTGCCGTCTGCCGTCATGACTCGATACCAGTTCAAACCCCCCTGGAACCCCGTCCGCGCGTACTCGGACGCATATACCTCGAGTTCATCGTCCGAGAGCCACTCTTTCGACGAGTCTGCTGACCGCTCGGCTGCCATGAGCCTCTCCACTGTTTTGGGCATACTCTCTCGCGCTGGCATGATGTAGTATTCCGGCAGCTTCTCCGCCAACTCGTCTGCCGAGCCCGTCTCAAGCGCACGCGAGCACTGATTCCCAGCCCATGCACCCGACTTGACGTGAAAATAACCTCGAAGAAACCCTCGCAAACCCCCGGTTGTGACAGGGCCGGTCATGTCTGCATTTGCACGCACGCTCGCGTAGTATTGTTGATAATATTTGCGGCCCAGCGCAGCCAGCCGACCATCCCTCGCTTTTGTGTCTCTCTCCTTGCTATTACCACTGCTATTCGCAAGACTCCGCGGCAAGTCGGGAACACCGGGATACAGATGTCCCACGAGCAGAACGCTTTCAAACACATCCGGGCGAATCAACGCACAATCCGCCGCTACCATACCTCCGACATCACCATGTCCCACCACGCATTTCACTGTCGAGTACCCGAGAGCGCGCACCAGCACGAGCACATCACGTACAAGCGCGGTGCGGGAGCACGTATGCAGGTCGACATCGCCGTATGGTCGCGCATCCCAGCCCGTTGTGCGCCCGAAACCACGCTGGTCTGGAGCGATAATATGATACGGTCCAGCGCGGGCTAGTGGCAGCATGACCTTGCGCCATGAGAAGGCAAGGTCGGGGAAGCCGTGGAGGAGGACTATTAGTTGGTTGTGGTGTGGTGACGGTGTAGGGGACGTGCAAGCTTCGAGAGTGTGGTAGTTTAGATGGCCCTGCGAAGAGAGGTCGACATGGCGTGATGTGATGCCGGACGGAAGAGGGAGAGGTGAGGGTTCGCGGGAAGTTGTAAGGTGTGCCATGATTGTGGCCCATTTATTTTTGGTACTTGTATCATGTCGATTTGAATCATTTTCGTTTTTTTAGAGTAACAAGACGTTCGTTATTGTTGTTCTGTATACACGTGATGTATCGTCATCATGGAGTCATCTAAACTGCCCAATTCGGAACAAATCATATCAATTTTGAATAATCTTAATTAAACGACATTGAAAATGATACTGACTGCAGGACCATTTTCAAACATAAAGAGCACCTCCTCATCTTTGCTTCTGTTCCGCTGTTCTTCAGTGACTAGTTCTGGCCACAGGAAACTCTTTGCACTGGTACGAATGCGTAAACCGAAGTACGGATTATCATTCATTCAAATACAGTATGGAAGAACAAAGACACAAGACGGTTAAAGCAGTAACGAGGTTTAAAAATTTTTTTAGTGTATGTCATCTTGAGAATGAAGTTCGCTGGGATTTACCGCACGTGAGTTGAGATTGAATTGACGTAGGGTAGTTGCGGTAGCTCAATCTCAGGCATTGCAGCTCCCGACATAGCAAATGGAAACACACAACTGCTAATCGGCTAGTCCAAATCTATGTGCAGGATATTATCGGGTTTGCCAAAACTTCACGTGTATAACCGTTCATTCAAGTAAAGAGCAGGTATAGTACTACATACTGGGTGGGTCCATTATAGGGCTCGAAGTGGTTCCCCTATTAGGTTAGTGTTGATGCGTACCAGCTGAACTTGACGACATGTTGGAAAGCAGTACTGATTACGCGTAATTCGCCTGAAAAGTGATTGATTAGACATAGAAGGAGCCGAGGGAATCCGGCTGTATGCATATAAATCGTGTAGGGACCCTCCAAAACGACACCGAATGGACGACTACACATTATCCTTGAAAGCTCCATACTCCCAAGAACACTCAGTACATCATCCCCTCCTAGCCGCCTTCTAATACGCACTCATCGACTAATTGCCATCATGTGCCTTTTGATCCCTTTCTTTGTGGCGAAGAAGAAGCGAGAGGAGCGCGCAGCCGCGAGGGCAAATGATACACAGCGAATGCCACGCCCTGTTGAACCGAAGAGAGATGAGACATATGCGCCACGCGCAGTACCGAAATGAAGCGAATGTAAGTCAAGGCAGAAAAAGCAGTTTTCCTTTGGGCGTTCTTTGAGCATTGTTATTGAAGCTAACTCCTTCAGAAGGCTCTCCATCTTAGGGTTTCTATGCCTGGAGTTACTCTGGGAAAAGTGATTGGAACTAGAGAGAGTCTATGCTTTTCGGTTTTCTGAAAACATTAGAATTGAGACCTGCTATTTTGTCGCCCTTCTTTTGCCCCAGCGTAGTTAGGTCGTGATTACAACTCATCCTGAATTAACCATTCTCTGTAAAAAGCTTGTTTAGTTAAACACCGCGAGGAACGAAGCAGAACACAGACACATAGATACCTCCATATATATCAGTATACTATCAATTGATGTAGAATTAACGTCTGCAGGCGGTGGCAGATATCTTACGGATACAATCCCTACATTTAGCATTCCTCAGCCACCCATTAACTATGTCATGCAAACTTACTAATCGCTAATCGCCCCTTTTCCTTTTTTTTTTTTTTTTTTTTTTTGCTTCTTTATCTTTAGCTGTTCAATGAAATCCCAGTAGATAATAACGTAGTGGTAGCCTTCATTTCTGAGAACATCCCCACAGTAACATTCATGGCTGTGCTTGTGTACCGAATTGCCCAAAACGGCAAGCAGTGCGAGTCGGGAGGCGGGAACGTTGCGGCTGAGAACCACCACCCTTGACTTTAGCATATATGTGGATATCTTAAATGCGTCTTTTGACAACCACTCAAGTAAATAACCAATAATCTACTCATATTCAAGTTAACGCAGCATCCGGCCCCGTACGGCCCAACGCACTCTCTTTAGTCATGCGAGTATGCCAGATCTCGCTTGCGGAAGACCAACCCCAGGGTTGGTATGAACGTCCTTATAAATTGTGATCTCCTTCTCGGTATGCGCCTTCTTCAATTATTTTCTGTTCCAGTCCCTCTGTCGAAATAAGTTGATCTTGACGTTTTCTTTCAAAATCTTCGTCTACAATTTTCATAAGAGATCACCAAGATGAACGGAATCTTCCCTGCCGATTTAGCAGTCTACCTTATTCTCTTTCCAATCACAGTTTACATTTTTATTGCGCATAGATGGTCCGGCTTTCTACCCTGGTACTATCTCAACGTTTTTTGTGTGGCACGAATCCTAGGCGGGGCGCTGGGTGCTCACGACGATAGCAACCTGGCGGCCAATATCATTCAGAGTGTCGGAATTGCACCTTTAATTCTCGCAGTGGATGGACTGGTACACGAAGCGTAGGTTTATACAGCGTCAATAACCCTTAAGGGACAGTACATGTTTACAAAAGAATAGTCGAACATATCGCTATCCGTCCAAAACTCGTCTGCTTGAATGGTCCGTTGTCACCTTCACCACGGGCTTGATGGCTGTTGCGCTAGGTCTTTCCATCACAGGGGTTCTTGATATCAGCCAGAATCATGGAGATGCCAAGCCGGAGAGCTTGACATTATGGAAGGCCGGATCAGCCATGATCACCGTGATCTGGCTACTACAGGTCGTTTGGTCTGTTGTCTCCTTATTGTCCTCTAGTGGCACAAATTCTGGACCAACGCATCAATTGAGCACAGCGGTAAGTATACAATGATGAAGATAGTCGTATCCCCTTGGCTGATTACGTCGTCCAGCTTCTACAAGGCGCTTGTGTTGCACTTCTTCCCATCGGTATCCGCGTGGTTTACACCCTTGTCGCGGTTTGCAGCCAGCGACAAGACCTCAGTCCAATGTCTGGAGCAGCTGTCTTCCGCGTCGTTCTCATGTTCCTCCCAGAGGTTCTCGCTACCCTGGTTATGCTTGTTGTGGGCTTCCAAACAAGACATCTTCGAGACGCCAAACGAGGGTCAAACTGGGAATCAGTGCCGTTAGACCGGGCTTGTTGATGGCTGGTCGCATTGTCCAAATATGCCCATCTTCTTTTCTATGTGATAATGTCAATTTAATACCGTTGCTTAGCTTAGTCAGACAATAGAACGCGTTTCACCTTTGATGTTTCATCACCCTTGAACAGCTTCGTAGATGTTAAAATGCGAACGCAGTAGCTAGTGAGAGCAAGAGTGGAGCTTGTTCGGGTACGCACACCTTAATTGACGAAGATCGGTGATTTAACTGGGGCCCTTTTCTGAAGCTACTATTGTGATTGGTCAAAAGGCAAGATAGACTCTGCTCATGACGCAACGGCTGCTCGAAAGGGAAGGCCAACTGGGAAGGTGTCTTCTCAAACTGGATTAGCGTACACATACAGCCAATAAAAATGCCCCAATCTCTGGAAATCTACCCGTTATGTGTGGCACTAAACTAGATACGGAATTAGAGGCCAGCACTAGCCTCACTTTGCACCCCCAAAAGAAAGGCAACCAACGCGGTCGCAGGCCTCGATCGGCGTCACTGGGCAGGTGCTGTCATCCTCAACTACGCTCTTCTCCCACTGACTCTCCCTTGGCACAGACAAGAACGCCATCATTCACGTTTCATTTTCCTGTTTTGTTCCGTATTTTCTTTAATAAAATAATCTGGTATTCTTCTCCTCCTCGATTTTTTTTTTTTCTTATTTTTTTTCCCACGCTCTTGCTCTCTTCCCGGCGGTCCGCCTTCCCTACTGTCGCTGAGCTGGCTGGTGCGAGTGCGACGGTCTTGGCGCTTCACCCGGCTGTGGCGCCCAGTTGCCGGCAAGCCACTTCCTGACCTGCTTTCTCTGCACACTATTGTTCTTTCTCTGCCCATATCCTCCATCTCGCCGAAGTCGCCCTTTCGGAAAAGAGCTGGCAGTTACTATATCGCGATCGTCTCCGTTAGCGATTGTGCATGATCCCTTGGCTGTGTGACGAGGGGCCGGTTCGTGCGCCAGACCTGGCAGTCGCTGCGTTGTCCCCAGGGCTTCCGCCCCGGTCGCGATGTTTCGTCGCAGAAGTTCGTCTCGTCATCAGGTACGCATGGCCTCGGCCCAGATTTCATATACAATGTTGTCAAGTTGGTGCTTGCGATATGGACTTGATCACTCGTATGCGCCATGGTGGCGGGCGTTGGCGTGCTGGTCGTCTATCGATAGCTCAAAACGAGAATTCTTATATCTTATCTATATGTTCATCCATTGAACCTCAAGGCTGACATTATCCCTTCTCAACAGCCCCTTAACACGACTCCGTCGGCATCCGCACAAACCGCCGCCAGTAGAGCGTTTATAGCAAGCAGAAACAATGATGCCGCTCTCTCATCGGCTGCCGCCGCCGCCGCATTGCGCAGCCATACGCCCACCCCGACATCCGTCGAGAATGTCCAATCGAAGCGCATGCTGCAACGTCAGCTGTCGAATGCATCTCGCGGCAGTGCAGCAACAGCCCCTGCCCGAGGCGGCTCTCTTCGGCGGACTCCCAGCTCTGGGTCTATGACATCCAGAACGTTTCGCGACCCTTCTCCCCGTCGACCACAGACCAGCTCCGGCGAGACGGCGAGACGGCCACCTATGCCTCCGGTCCCACAAGGACTTGCGAATGTTGCCAAACCTAGTGGGAATCGACGTGCTTCTAGCGTTCAGACTCCAGTCACACGTGTTACCTCACCACCTCCAGTGCTGCCCAATGGCCGGCCAACAAGTCTGGACCGATCCTCCAGTCCAACCGGAAGCACTCCGTCACCACGTGTTGCGAGGAACCAGCACTCAAAGCAGAATTCCCTTGATCTCGAGCGACCGGGGAGTCGAACGTCAATCAACTTTTCATACCCCATGAATGCGCGGCCGAACTCTCCACCCCGATCTCCCGTGCAACATGAAGTGTCGCGGACGTCAACCGAGCAAACACTCAATCGGTCATTATCCCCAGTGGAATCTTTGGAATCGGCAAATCTACAGCAATCGGTCAACAATGCTTCCAACTTGAAGGTCAAAAAGAAAGCTAGAACGGCGGCTCCAGGGTCCACGGAAGGTAGCCATTTGGCACAAAAGGGCATGGGAGCTCGTCCTATTGGGACAGCCGTCCAGGATACGAAACGGTCGGGCGAACTAAAAGCTTCCCAATCTCCCAACAGATCCTTTGCCGAGGATGCTACAAAACATCCCAGTCCGCTGGCTGACGACCGGCCGCAGGCTCCTGTCACTACCGTTGACAGCAGCGACGGAGCCGTAGCCGAGAATAGTGTCCGGTCTAAGCCTAAGAAGCGGCCGTCGATTGTGATGGAAGAGCATGGCGCCGAGGAGCAAGCGGAATCTACGGAGAAAGTTCAGCATGATAAATCAGCAGACGCTCCAAGCGTTCAACAACATTCTCCTAACGGGAGGCTGAGTGAGCCTACGGGCCAGCACCCTTGGGGACACCCTCCTGAACAGTTATCAATACGGCCTCCTGAAACAAAAGATCAAATGGTCCCTACTTCTCCAATACGACTATCTCCTTCAACCTCCTCGACCCCATCGTCGCCAGCATCAGACAGACATTTTGCCGACCAGGCGTTCGAGAAGCAGCACGCAGGGAGACCTTCGTCTATAAGTCCAAATAGGTCTGCCAGGTTTTCGAATCATTTGACAGTTAGCTCGGGCTCGCCTATCCATGAACCCCCACCGCGATCCATGTCACCCGCAAAGCCAGCTCTAAAGATGTCTCCGTCACCCGATCGTCGTCTTTATACCGGGATTCGGCCTGGTCAGACCCCGAGTGAGATCTCGGATGCCACATCTGTAGCCTCTGATGATGGGTCTCGTACGGGTTCAAAAAAGAAAACCGTCAAAGTCAGCTTTGATGAAGGGCCTGAGATCATGGGATTAGCTGCCAGTCCCCCTACCTCACCAGAGCCGGTCGATACTCCGCCAAGCCCCACGGATAGAACAAAGTCACGTAACTGGTTCTCCATCGCGAAGAAGAAACTCAGCCTCAAGGATACTAATGACGACGACTTCGAATCCGTTCTGAAACCTAGACCCGCACTGCCATCTTTCGGCAGCATTCGTGGTACCAGGGAAAACGGCGAGCCTATAGCGAGTGTGGTTCCCGATGATAACGAGTCTACTTCATCGTCTGAAGATGAGTCTGTTCATTTATCTGCATCCAACGACCATGCTATCGGTGGCATTCTGACCAACGCTTCCTTACCGAAAACACAAGCTGTTGACGAGGCAGATTCTCATCAAATGGAACTGGCGGCACCCAAATCGCAAGCTCATAGCACAACAAGAAATGGTATGCTGGAGGACGTTGAAGAGAACTCTCCTGTGCAGCAACAACTGCCGACAGTTTTAGAAGAGTCAGACTCCAGCCCTTCGGCTGTGATAACACCTGTGCAAACGCCTACCGCTGCACTAGAAACCCCACTTACGGAAGCAAATGGAGATGCGTCTCTGAAGGATGTTCCAACAATCGCCATCCAGCCCGCAACGCCTGGGGAAGATAACAGAAAGAGTCTCGAGATACAAAACATGCCTGGTGGTTTCCCGATATCATCCTCTCAGCGGCACAACACCGCGGCCAATAAGGTGGAATCGGCATCAAACGGTGTGGTAGCTGCACGGACACGAGCTGAATCACCTGCGCCTGCAGCAATTGATGATGATGACGATGATTCCGATGAAAGTATCTATAGTGATGCGGCTGAAGCACCGGATGAATATGATGATAGTCAATTCGGATCAATCGATGCAATCGTGGACAGCCCCCTGCCTGCAAAGATTGATACAGACAAACAGGTCCCAGACAACTCGGGTCTTTCGCGTGTGTCGCCAATTACTACAGTTGCAGCACCCCTGGCATCTCTGAAATCTATCCCAGAAATTTTGGAATCAACCACCGAATCTGCCTGTATTGAGCCTCAATCATCAGCGACCACAAAGGTCGCTAGCACAGCGTCCACCGCTAGGACATCAGAACAAGACAATGATACAGTTCCCGGAAAAGTTCCGGATACAGCCGGAAAGGACAAGGGTCCCAGTCCATCCGACTCCTCTTGGCCGCTTCGATCCACAGAAGACACGCCGGTTTCGAAGTCTACTGCAACCAAAACTAACAGTACAACATCTGCTGATACCCATCAGGGTTCACATTTGCGGGAGGCACTAGGAAATAATGATAGTCGACGAGTGAAAGCTCAAAACAGACACTCAACCCCCGTCGTTGCCACTATGCCTATCTCTAATCGAGCATTGTCGCCAGCGCTTTCAAACACCGCAGCCTCTAGAAAACACAGCAGTGTCAAGACAACCAAAAGGCCAATGTCACTTAGTGGAAGCCTTGTCGGTGCAAAGGCGGATGATAGCGACTCGGACAGCAGTTTCAAGCGAACTAGGCGTTCCTCAAAGATCGTCGATGGGCAGTACACGATGAAGAGGACAATGCGAGCAACAAGACCGGCCAGCATGGCCCCAACAACAGAAACGATGCTCGGGAGATCTACCTCTCCACGAGCATCATCTATGCGTCAGACGATGCGTGGGCCGCCCCCGCAACGCTCATCATCTGGATTTGGCAGTCTACGAACCAAGAACGCCGGTCCAAGATCTCGAAAATCCACAATAGCGCCCTCACTAAGATCACGGATTGTCGATTCCGACGACGAAGGGGATGTCGGCCGGAACATTTTCCATAGCCGGTTCCCTGATTCGAGTGATGATGACGAACCGTTACCAAGTAACCTTACACCAGTTCGCGGCATCCCTCGACGCCGAGGCGAACTCGACCGAGAATCGACTGATCTGGAGGATAGTTCCGAGGAAGAAAACAAGAGAGTTGACCGAAACGGAACTGTCAAGCAAGGCTCGCCGATGACGCCCGCTGAAATCGACGCTATCCTGTCACAACCCAGGAAACGTGGTGGCTTTCTGTCTCGGCTCACATCGAGAAGGGATGGCAAAGTTCGCAAATCTGGCCTTGAAAGCGCCGCTAGGAGAGATACACCGTTGGAACGGTCACGACTAGAGCTGGCTCAGGTCCGGGAGGAAGCAAGAGCCTCTACCGGCAGTTCGCCGGTGTCGCCAAGACTTCACAAGAGAAACACCGCAGATTCAGCCTTAGCGATGGCTCCTGCAGCAAGTATCATATCATCCTCGAAAAATACGCCAGCGCGACCATCGACGTCAGACGGTCTTGTGAACGGTGCGAATCGAAATGATGGACGGCCAACGTATGAACGAAAACCTACGTTAGAAAGCTTGAACTCAGAACCCACCCCAGCTGTCTCTAATGTAGTCATTGGGCGAAACGGTCGGAAAAAGCGCTTCCCATTGTTGAGAAAGGCATTTGGCCTACGTGATTGAACTTGGCGATATAATAATGTGTCGTTGTTAATGTTGAACACATCTTAATATCTAGTCACCTTTCGTTTTTTGTGTTTTCTCTTTCTTCTGCGAACACAGCCCCGGCTGTGTTCGTTTGACGTTCTTTTGTATATTTTCCTTTTGCATCTCAGACGATACCGCTGCCTATCTTTTTCTTCCCTTTTTCTTGTACGTTGACACGTTCCTTTCATTCTTCAAAACTTTTGTATGTTGCGTGGATATGGATATGCTATGCACTACGCAAGGCACAGGTCCTTGTTGTTTTCTTCTGCTTGCAAGTTTCGATCGGTTGACATTTATACATACATATGAGGGCTTGGAAGAGTCATGCGGGCATTACTGATTTATGAACTTAGGTAGACATGGGCCATGGAAAGTGGTGTAATTTATAATTGCTGAAGTGTACCAGTTATCAACGCGTTCAATATCGATTACTATAGAGGAGTACGAAGACGTCGGTTTTACATTGTAGGAAGCAGTACAATGACAGAAGAGAAGACTTTCTTCGCTTTTCCTTCCCGTTCCCTCCTTGCAAGAATGCAGAAAGTCGAGATCATGTTTGTGATCCATCAACGGAGGTTGTAAAGCCCATGTTTCAGAGCATATGGGGCAAGCTGCAAGCCATCAGCACAGATAAACATAGGCATGCATGCTACAATTGTTGACTTGCCAATAAACAAAGGACACGCTGACGACAAAGTTAAGGTTCCTTGCACCACATGGTCCACATAAAACCATCCCCGTCCCCAGTCATGGAACAGAGCTGCGCGCCACACGGCAGAGCTAGTTACATTATGTACGAGGACAATCACCCAACAAGAGCACGGAAAAGAAGTCATGCTGCCCAGACTGCGGGAGCTGCAGCCTTGCTCTACAGAGAACTACTTAACAGGAAGACGTTCATTCACGTAGACTCGCTCACTAATCAGAGTGATAGCACTCTAATCCACTGCGAGTCGATGATCATACTGATCCAATCCGTACAGTTTCATCTGCAGCATGCGGTCTCAGCTCGGCGCGGATCGGAGAAGCACCGACTCAATCGGGGCTAGGCGCGAGGTGGTTGCCATGACTACCAGGCTCCAGTCGCGTCGGGCCCCACCGGGCACTGGCCGATCTAGAACTACGTACAGCTGTTGTTGCTGATGTTAGCTTGTTTTTGTACCAAGACGATACGTGACGGTAATGAAACACATGCATGTGAATTGCCACGTCCCACGACCTTGGGGGAGGCTGGCTGCGGCCCTATCATGATTGCTGCAGCAACAGTTGCTGAAGCCGACGTTGGTTCAACAAAAAGACCCAGATTATTGTTCTTGTCGAGTCGATCAATGTCTAGCTTGCCATTCGATCTCCTGGCTCGTTCGACCCAGAGACGAATATACTAGATTGTGCGCAACATAAACCTGTACCGAAGAAGAGAATCACAAGCTGCAGCCGAACCACCTCGGGTCATCACTGCGCTAGTCCGCATCCGCACTAGCTTTGTTTACATACAAGCAACAACAAACACGGTGCTGCCACGGCTGCCCGCACCTGCGACGGTTGCCAGCCTCCCCGGCCTGAAACTCCATAAACAAGGCTCGATCCCATCCTCACATTCCTCTCTCCTCCATCTCTCCTGTTCTTCCATCGTTCCCCATCCATCCAAGAATTCTTCCATTCCAAAGCCTCTCTTCGCTTTTACACCTTCCCCCCGCAACAGAAAGAAAAACGTGGTTCCGGATAAGCTTGACTGCATTCCAGTTCTTATCCTCTAATCACGCTTCTCCCCGTTGCAACCCACTACGGTTCTCACCCAGTAGTCTTTTCTTGTCTCGCCTTTTGACTTACAGGTCCAAAGGCATTCGAGAAAGGACGCCCAAAGGACAGTCAATCTGGACTTTGAGGCGCGCGTACCCATCCCCTTCAGTGTCTTCCCGTCGTCGTACCGGAGTGACGCTGTCTCTGAGACTACTCAGACCCGAGTAGAAGGAGAGGTCGATATCAATTCCACTTCGCGCGTCAGACGGGAAGATACTGTTGGTGTTGCTGCTCAACAACTCCCTGACCCCCGTGTTTACGGCAAGGAAGAAGTTGACGTTCGCATCTCCGAAGACCGTCGTCGCTACGAGCCTTCGACTGCTACTCGCGTCTACGAAGAACGTGATCGCTACTACAACTACCCGCCCCAGGTAGAGCTTTCTCGTGATCGGTACGTTTTTTTTTTTTTTTTTTTTTTTTTTTTTTTTTTTTTTTTTTTTTTTTTTTTTTTTCCTCTTCTCTATTTTTGAGATTGCTCTTTCTCGGCTTGTTCTACCCTGTTATGGCGATTCCCTGGCAACCGAGCTTTCCCCAACCCCGATACAAACTCCTCTCCCCCTCTCCCCCAGCAGAACAAGCGGTGGGAAACAGAGACCTGCCCCACAGACTGGCCATGTTGTTTGCCGGCCTGTTTGTTTGGGCTGTGTCAACACCAGTTGGGTCTCGCCACCGCCGGCTCTGGTCTAGTTTGTTTGCCAAGCTCTTACGTGGTCTGCCCCTAAATCCTTAGTCTCCGCCAATCGCCGTGTTTGTTGTCTATTTTCTTTTTCTGCATTAGCCTCGCGTCGCGCACATTAATACCTGACACCTCCCCAATAGCTACCAAGAACCGATTGGTCGTTACGAAGAACAACGTACCATCCAAGACAAAGCTCTTGAGACTCAACTAGACATCACCGAACGCGACTATCGTCGTCGCATCCATCCTACCTACGAGGTCGACGTCCACGAGCGTCGCTATCAGCCTTCCACTGAAGCTACCGGCTCTTACCACGCCGACGCCTACGAGGTCTCCAGCCAAGGCCGTCCTTCTTACCCTACTACCGAAGTTTCTGTAACCAAGGAATCCATCCGTGAAAGCTCCCCCAAGTCCAAGATGGGTTACTACGACGACGAAGGTCACTACCACTCCTTCCGCCGCGGTGTTGAGCGTGCTGCCGACCGCATCCTCCACCCCTTCGAGCACCATCACAAGGATGAGGTCGCCGTCGAGGGTCCCAGTCGCTACCGCGATGGTGTCCGCGAGAACGTCCGCATCGTAGAACCCCGTGGTGGTTCCTCCAACCGGGAGAGCGTCCCCATCCCCGTCCACTTTGTTCGCGTGGGTGACCTGCTCATCCTCCAGGGACGTCCTTGCCAGGTGATCCGTATCTCTGTCTCCCCCCAGACTGGCCAGCACCGCTTCCTCGGTGTCGACCTCTTCACTCGCCAGCTGCATGAGGAGTCGAGCTTTGTCTCCAACCCCTCTCCCTCGGTCGTCGTCCAGACCATGCTGGGTCCTGTCTACAAGACCTACCGTGTCCTGGACATCCATGATGACGGCCACATCACCGCCATGACCGAGACCGGCGATGTCAAGCAGAGCCTGCCAGTCGTCACCCAGGGCTCCCTCTTCCAGCGCATCCGCGACGCCTACAGCGAAGGCCGCGGCAGCGTTCGCGCCCTCGTCATCAACGACGGTGGCCGCGAGCTGGTTGTCGACTACAAGGTCATCCATGGCTCTCGTCTGTAAATTGTAAACACCAAGAAAGGTTAGTGCCGGCAACTCCCGCGTCTCGTACCATCCTTTGACTAACATCACGCACAAGCCAATCTAATTTCCTTTCCTCTACGTTGATATGTCAAAAATAATGAAAAGAGGGTAGACGTGTCTTTTCTATGGTTGAGAGCCGCCAACACAATGGAACATGTATGATGGATGGAGGGCTCGGCTTGTTTAGCCAAGTTCTTCTATGTTTCCTTTTTTCTTTGTTTATTTCCTTTGTATAATCATGTTTATGTAGGAATTGAATAACATTGAAATGCCATGTTTAAACGAAATCTTTTCGATATATCCCTTGCATAAAATTAACGTGGTGCACGTGTCGTAAGCTTTTTTTGTAGCCGACCGGAATGTGGGACGTGAACATTGTTGACGTTTACTTTGCTCGGGTGACGCTTATTCCCTAAATCGGCCATAGGAGGGCTACATGCATACATGCATCATGTACATGTCTATTATCGTTTAGATTGTTACTTCTATTCTGAACAAACGATACTAACCACTATATAATACCACGTCCGGCGCATACAATTTGTGTAGCAAACTTGGGGAAGCGAGGGTACATAAAAGTAGTTACCACACGTATCTATATATAATAGACGGAATGCATTCCATTAAAGCATCTTCAACATTCAGTGCGAATTCTCGAATTACGCCCGGTTGACACATCCACTAATCAACTAAACAGAATAATTATCCTAAGCATTCAATATTACGTGTCAGTTAGGAAGTGCATGTAAGATGCAAGTGACGCTGTAAACTTGAATGGTCCGTATGTGAGACGTCTCAGGTGAACAAGAGATCCGATACCTTGGCTAAAGCTGCAGACTTGCGACAGCTGAGGTCATACTATGACTGCTACTTGGTTTCTTTCTTCTTCTCTCTTATACCATATATGATGAACTTGATTCTGAGTGTTCTTCCGAATGCCATCACTTACGGCAGATTGGGAGCAGGCAACTCGGACCATTCGGCTAACCAAAAGGCTAACTTGAACCAATTTCTCTAAGCACCAAGTCTGCGTTTCTATATTGTTTGGAAAAGATAAAACAAAACATCGAAGGGAAGGCTTGTGGGATGTCAAAAGCCTGGCATCTGCTATCTTCAGATTTATTGTTCTTGAGACCTGGTTAGTTCATTGACTTTATGCCCTGTGAGCGTTCGAGAAAGTCAAGCTTTCCAATTTTTCAAAGGAAAGTCACCGAACCTGCGATATCGAACCGCGATAATATCCTATCTTTCCATGGAACCCATGTTACAAGCTCGGCCTGACAATACTATTTCTCTGATTTCAATTGAAGATTTCAAAGTATTGACAGTCTATCTTGACACCCGACTATAATATTGGAACCAGGATGGAACCCGTCATCAGAATTGATACATGTTCTAACGTATATTATACCGGACCCGGAAGTCTATCTTATAAGTTGATGGCAATAACTGGTTGATTGTGACTTATATCCCGATACCACTATGAACAGACCATACTCCTACAGAAAACAAACCTTGAATATCCCGCACAGGCCATAAAGCAATGAGATGAAAATATGTATATAGAAAGGCAAACCCCAAGCCCAACCTTAAACCAGAGTAAAAGTCCAAAGGGAATAAACACAGCAAACGGATAAGTGAACGGCTGAACGGTCCTGCAGTATGCACGACGGAATGCAAAAGGCAGCCCTCCCTTCTGTCGGTTCATGGTTGTGAGGGAAAAGGGCCGTAAAAATGAAGAAATAAATCCCAGTCAATGGGAGACTAGCCAGTAGCGAGGTATAACATAATAGTACATGACCCGAACACCTATAACTTGATGCATGCGCGCATGCAGAGAAGAAAGGAAGCAAGAAAAAATAAAAACAAAAATTCGTCAGGAAGAGATGACCCTAATAACACCGTGGCTGGGTATCGACAGATGTAAGGTATGATAGAGACCGAACTGAGACAAGCAGAAAAGCAGAGCTAAAGAGCCGACCTATATAAGAGACAGTGTGACTATTGAGCATAGCCAGAGAGTATGGGTGTGTATGTATGGTGTTATATGGCTGACAAGATCACTTCTCACCGTATTTCCCAAACTCCTGTTGCCATTTGAGTAGGTGACGGGTGAGAACATCCATCATCTCGACACTGCTTAAATCTTTGAAGTCTCGCTCCTTTGCCGTGGCCTCGCCGTCGGTCATGGATGTAGTAGAGCCGTCCGTGGACGCTGCTTCACCGTTCGTCGCTAGCAGATTTCCCAGTTGCTCTTGAACACCCTTGACCAGAGATGCACGAGAACTGTCGCCTTTCCCATTGCCATCAGGAGGAGTAATAGTTTCCCCGCTCGCTGCCATCTCAACTTGCACGCGCGATATGAAGTCTAGGATGGCAGATACACGCCGTTTCATTTCAGTCATCGAGGTGCGATTGGGGTTCAAGTGACGGACTTTCCCTGTTTTGCCAGAGTCGGTTCCATTTGCATGAACCCCGGTGGGGCCGCTCAAATTAGGTGAGTCTCGACCATGATCGCGGAATTGTCCTCCATGAGGCGAGTTGGGGGAGTTGTTGTCTCCATTGACTTCGCGCTCCCGTGTGTATTGATTTCGACCTACCCGGCCTCCCCGGCGTGCTGGCGGGCGACCAGACTTTCGTGTCGACTGACGTGGAGCGGGAGTTGGCTCGGAGGGCTGAACAGGCGTTTCCGGCGTAGCTTCTGAAGGCTCCAGCTGCTCGTTGGGCGCAGCAGCGGTTGTCGGAGCCTTCGTAGGTGATGCTTCGGCTTCACGTTCGGATTCTACCGCTGTTAGACTATGACGAGCAGAAGTTAAAACAAAGGTATTTATCTCACCATCTTCCTTCCTCCTCTCGGAACGAGACTTCCTTCGTGTGGATATGTCCACCTCCTGTTCGTCAACATCCTTGACTTCTTTTTCTCGTTGATTGCGACCGGGAGCAGCTCGCTTAGGTCGAGTAGCACCGTTCGTTTTCGCTTTATTCTCATCGTCAGATACTGGCTGTGAGACAGGCGGGCTGCGCTTGGACAGGGCGGACGGAGATGGCGAGCTTGTGCGCGGGCGTTTGACAGCTTGCCTGTTCCTGCATACCGTCAGCCAACTGCGGGGTCCGCAGTGTACCACATCAAGTCACTTACGCTTCGCTATCGCTGCGGCTCCTCTTCGTTCTTCGCGAGCTCGTCTCGTCATTGCTCATTCTCGTCTCCTCCTTGCTCTCCTCGATGGCCCGTCGAAGTAGCTCCTCCTCGTCATAAGCTGCATCTCGACTATTCATTGTAGATCGTCGTTTGGGGTTGTCGTTTGGTTTGGATTTCGGATCGCGTGAGGAGCGAGAGTGGTCTCGTGAAGACTCGCGAGAGGACCGCGGGCTGGCGACCGGCGCGACGGGTAAATATTGGGATGACAGTTGACTGTGATAGCGTAAGCGGTTTGCCCATATGATAGGAAAGACGTCGGCCATTTAGTCCGCGTGAAGTGACAACAATATAAACTAAGGGAATAAAGGCAGCAGCAGGAAGAAAACAAAACACAAGAAGGGCGGTGGAGGCAGGATGCCAATTGAGGGGGAAAAATATAATGATCATGCGGCCGAAGACGAAAAGCACCTGCGTGCCAACCCACAGTTGCAGGAAATTCGAAGAGTTTTGCGGCACTTACCCATTTGATTCTGTGACGACCTTATGTAGATCCTTGCGACACTGTTCACAATAATACTCGTCGGGGCTCATGTCCTCATCCATGATTCCGACACAGCCACCGTGCTGCCACACCTTGCATGAATCGCACTGGATAAACATACTTCCCAATTCCTCGCCTAGGGGATCAGACTCTATTGTGGCAATCTTAGAAGGGTCCTTGGGCCCTGCATGAGGGCCGTGGCGAGTGGTGGTAGCATCCTGCCGGGACGGTGGAAGACCCGGATACTCTTGCTGCCCACACAAACACCTGGTTATTTCCTCCTCTTCATTCTCATCTTCATCATCGTCGTCGACATCGTCGTTGCGGACGGGAGCAGCGCCATTTTCGTCGTCTCGTACCCGCTGGCGCTGGCGCGTTTGGGGGAGGTCGGGTTTGCCATCAGAGTCATCAAGGGACTGCGATCGCTGCGTAGACGATCTCTGGGGAGAAGAGATTTTGTGATTCGCACGAGTATTGCGGTCGCCGCGACTGAGCGAGTTTCCCGAGCTGCTCGAGTTGGTGTGCTGGAGCAGGGCGGGCGACGGTTGTGTGGTGCGAGCTCGAGAGGAACGACGGGGTGTCATGGCCACGGTGGGAGAGGAGAAAAGGTTCGCGGAAGGTCGCAGAAGGTCAGAGAGGAATGTAGCTGTTCACTACAGCTGTTGACGTCAAGCCAGTAGCAGGGCTGGCACAGCTCTGGGCTTTGTTTGCAAACGCGCCTCGATGCGGAAGCGGTCGAATTGGATCGTTGCTTGCTGGTTTTCTGGTGGCTTTTTCTGTTTGCTCGGCCGGGTGGCCGATGAGGAGAACAAGAGGCTGAACAATTGGCAGAGGGCAGGCAATGGTAGAGCCTGTTCTAAGAAGATCGTCCGGCAAGCAGGTGAGCCACTACATAGTCTGGGAGCGGCAGAGGGTGTGGGATGGGGAGCGCAAGGGTGAGAAAGAGCGAAAGGTGAGCGAGTGAGCGAGTTGGGATGGGGGGAAAAGACGACGGAACAGGATGGGCTGGCGGGTATTTTTGCTCCTACCCGGACCTGCACGCGCCTTCCACTTGCGTTAGCTGCCTTCCTTCCCCGCTCGTCACCTGTGGCGGCGGCCTCAACGCCTGCCTCCCCTCTCAGCCATGCTTCTTGATTATCACATCGTCAATACTGCTTGACTGCATACGCAATTGAATTTCGCTTCTGTCATTCATCTTTACCGAGAGTTTTCCCCGTCCTCTCTTCTTTTCCTGCTCTACGTTCGCTACCTACCAATGATGATGCCCCACCTCGCCATCCGTCAAGCCGCGTCGTTGCTCGCTAATTGCTCAATTACTCACTTGCTGAACGACCGACTTACTCACTGCATAGCTGGAACTGATACCACTTGACACGATAGGCTACCGGAGAATTGCGTTTTCTACATGCTTCTTTCAACCCTCCCTCACCCTCATCGTCTGCTTGCGTCTAGCACACTCGTCTTACCTGCGTCACCCGTTCGAAGCGCTGACCCCCCGACAGCCCGATTGGCAACAACGCTTTTCAATGCATATATATGGAGAGATATATATATACAATACACTGGCTATGGAAGGATGGATGTAGCAATTGGTACATGAGTCGAGGCATGGCAGCGTGTACTTCTCAGCAAGACCCGCGTTTGGCGGCTTGACGGCGAGGATCCGGTATCATTCTACACTAACCAAAATAATACTATGGACCATGGACGTTATCTCGTGGCACAAAACGACCAGCCGAGAACTCGGGTCTCGTACACGTACAATTGGTGAATACTCCGGCAGTCAATGACCTGGGTCTCTTACGCTAGGCCTAGCTTTCTTGCTCGAGACGGATAACTATCCGAGCAGAGAGAGAACTGAGAAAGGCTGCGGCGCGGCCAGGAACAGGAATAGCCTCGACGATGTGAATGCTAGTCACAGGCGCTCCTGTCACCGATGAGATCAACCAGACCTTGGTTAGGCTAGACTAGGCTGGTGCAGCGTTGTTTAACCTGTCACAGGCTGCGAGGGAGCTAGACGCCGCCACGAGACGTCGGTTGGTATGTATAGAAGCAAGCTACAGAGATCGTATGACGACTAGATAGAGCCGTAGTTGAGTAAATACAATAGCAAACGACTGATCGTTTCCTGACACCAATTTGACCTTTTCGTCCTTTGATGCCACCGTGATCGGTTTAGCGACCAAGGACCCTTCGGCTAATCGGGCTTAGCGCGGCCTACCCGAGCGGCCGCCACGGAGCCGGGACTCGCTGCTTGGTTTATTGAGTATTACTAACCGGGGCTGCTGCTTCATCATCCTCGAGCCAGCAACGAGCCCGTACGTGTTCCTCTTTGACCCCTCCTCGTGCTGTACCCTTCTGTCTCCTGGCCTTGCCTCCATATTTGCATCTGCGTTACCTTGGCATCGCCCGCTTGCACCATACGCCTGTGGGCGTGCCTGCCTCTCGTCTCACCGAGTCTTGTCTCCTTAAAAGTCTGCACCGTTGGTTTGGATAACCGTTTTGATACTCCTCGATCTGTACAGTTTCTACTCGATAAACCGATCCTCTCGCATTTATATTACACAAATCTGGCATTTGGCACTTGGTTTGTTCCCGGAAAGCGTTGAAAAGGGCTGCTGTCACTGCTGGTTGTTCCTGCGTGCGTGCGTGCGTGTGTGTGTGGGATTGTTATGGCTGCCACAATGAGTACGTTCGCTAGCGGCTGGGATTTCGACATTCTGATCCATCCTGGCCTGTTCGATGAGCCCTCGCTGATTCAATACAGGTGGTCCATATTCGGCCATGCCGGATACGCCATCCCCGGTCTATCCTGATCGTCTTATCCGTCCTCTGCCGAAGCGTCCGTTGCGGTCTCGTCTGTCCCCAGAGGCCGCAGGGTCGATCATGTTCCCACCTGCACCCCCCATCTCGCAGCTGTTCTACGGCTCCTATTCAGAGAATGGAGAAACCCGTGACGGCAAGACATACCTGCAGCAACAGTCGACAGATTCATATAGCCACGAAAACAGTCCTGATCGAGACCAACGTCACCCATATGAGAACGGTGTTTCTGAGGTGGAGAGTGGGGATGAGGGAAGCCCGGTGGTGGTTCGTCGCAGTGCTGGCTTTCGAGGATCGTCGTTGTCCCCATCGACCCCGGTCCCAAATGGCCAGCCGGTGCAGTCTTCTCCAAGTGGACCAGATGGGTATGATGCATTTGAGAATACCAACAACAAGAAAAAGCGCAAAATTCCCACATCGGGAGCGTTAAACCCCCATCACTCCAGTCTCACTTCGGATCTGGCTAGTATGGGAATATCCAGTTCAGTTGCAGGGTCACCAGGGGCACTGGGAGACTCGACAGCTGGCACATACTACGGCTCTGGCAGCCCGGCTACCTCGAGTGTAGGGAGTGGCATTTCTGGACCTGGGCGTGGCCGCTATGGACGCCATGCACCACGTGCTGTGGGTGGACGGAACTCGCTTTCTGCTCATACGCAAAACGCCTGGCTCGGTGGACGTGGTGGCAGTAACCGTCGGGACCTGACATCTCCGCACTTAGGATCAGGTAAACATTAGCACAGTCCAATCGACTTCTGGGTAGAGAACCGTTTTCACTGACAGTGAATTGTTCTAGGCGAGACAGGGACCAAGTCAGACCAAGGCATAATCTCGACGGCAATTGCCAACGCAGCAGCACTCTCCCCATCGCCAAAGGGGGCGAACAATGTCAGTTTACTTGACCAACAAGCCCACAAAACCACTCCGACCAAGACGCAATTCACCTTTACATGCGAATCGGACAGCTCCAAGAGCATTGCGATGCATCCTCCAAACCCGTATCCTTTGAATCCCCCTCGGATGCCAAACCCGTCCCAAATGAATGCACGCGACTTTGCCACGCAGACGACACCCAATATGACCGGTCAGCAAGTGCCTCCTCTACCCGGCGGTGGAACTCCGACGACCAACCCAGGTCAGCGACCTAGGCGGTCTCGGGACAGCATGTATGCGCTAGCAGCGCGACGACGCAAGATCCAGCAGCACTACACTAATATCCACAACCCCCCCAGCCCAGAGGACATATGGATCTGCGAGTTCTGCGAGTATGAAGCCATTTTCGGAGAGCCGCCCAGAGCGCTTATTCGACAGTATGAGATTAAGGACCGAAAGGAGCGACGCCGCTTAGCTGAGAAGAGACGGCTGCTGGAGAAGGCCAAGATGAAAGGACGAAAGAACAAGAAGGCGACGAAGAACGCAGCAAAACATGCCAACGCTCAGCAATCTTCCCATCACGCATCGGACCACCACTCAATGGACGCACCGCACCCAGATGACTATCTGGGTGAATATGATGATGAGATACCGCCCATGGCAGCCCCAGCTCCCCCACCTCCGCCCGCTAGTCACCACCGGGCACCACAGGCTTCGAGTGCTGGCCGACCACCTCCTCTGGCACGGCCGGTTTCAGAGGATAGTGTGGGTAGCGGACAGGACCGTCCAGCCTGAGGCGATGCCGGGCAGGACCAGCAATGTCATGGACACCGTGCATGCCATGGTGTAGCATCGTGATAGTCAATGCGTCTGCCCGGCTTGACGGTGGCTCCGATCATAGCGTTTGTTTCTTTCTTGTTTTGTTTTGTTTCGTTTTGTTGGCTTAGGGTTTATGTTCATTCAATCCCCTCTCTTCATCGTCGCAAGTCCCATCATATTCTTCAAACTTTTGTTCTACTTCTTTTCCTTCTCTTTTGTTTCCCCCCCCACCAAACTTACAAAGTATTGCTAGCATCCTGCTAGCAAACGTCAGCATGGAGTCGAGTTGTTATCAACCTCGATTTATGAGGGGGGTGCCATAGCAGGTGGCAGTGGTTTTGTGAAGCATGCAGAGAATGAGCTTGACTTCACGTGGCAGTAATTGGAAGAACTTACATACTGCATCGTAACGGTTGTATCTATCGGGGCGCTCCTGCTCGGCACCGAGTGCTCGTGTTCATACATACAAGACAATGAACAAATGGAACATGACCTTTACATCAGCATTATACAAGAGTAGTATAGCCAATCAGCCTGGTCTTCGCCAGTGTCAAGGGAAACGATGCGACACATAGGGGCTCCCCATATTATCGACGTGGAACTGTCGCCTCTCAAACTGGTGCTATTTTTAACTACAATTAGCATCTCCGCACTACGCAGAATCTAGTATAGTGTGACAATCAAGTATATCCGGCCGCAGCCAATCAGCACCACACAACCGCCGAACTGGGCGCTTAAACGGCTGGCGAGAGCGTTCGTTGGCTGGGAGCGCTCGATTTCTTTTTCTTTTGCATGTACTAGTAGCATCTGTTACAGTGGATGTCTCGTTGGTGATGAACAATCGCTATTTCTGTCTGCCATTGTTGCAGAAATCAAATTCTTTTATGTTGAGTGGCTGTGGTTGGCTCGCTGCTTCCGCGCCGGGGGGTTCCTACTCTGAGGAACGTGGGACGAATAGAGAGTAATTGTTTGACAGGGTTGAGCTAGGTTCGAAACACATCCTTTGGCATCCATTATCTTCAGTCGTTTTGTAGCAGCTATTTTTGTCACTGGGGATAGACCGCTGTAGCTGTTTTAGGCAGTGAGGCGGCTACTGACTCGACATTGTTCTTCAGACCGTTGCATCTTTTGCATCTCTGCCATTGTTTCAGCTGAGAAGGCATCTGGACATGGCAGGTATAAGAAGGGGAGAGGTACGCACGTCTATTTGACTTCCTTTGTGTGTCAGCGTCTCCCTTTACCCGTCACTTTCTTTTTGATCTTTTCTCTTTATTGAAATCAATAGTCTTTTGTACGCCTTTTGTTAGCCTATTGACTAGGCTAGAGTCATTCTCTTGCAAACCCACATACACACAAAAGAATTGTTTCTTGTTATCTGCCCTCTGACTGAAAGAGTCATACCATCTCACTTTTTCATTTTAAACCCATCCCACGTCCGCTGGAACCCAGCCAAGAGGCTCACATATTGCGCCCATAATATTCCTCGATCCCAATCTATCTGTATTACATTATTTCTTCTTTTGTCTGCCTTTCTTTCTTGAACAATGTTCTGGTTCGTCTTCAAACTCCTTCGCGTCGGGGTTAACCAAGCCAAAAAGCGCAAAAACGGCGGCAACCATCACGAGGGATGGTACGACAACGGCAATCGCGAAATGCAACTGACGGGGCCCAACGACCGGTCGCCCGCCAAAAACATGCTCGACAGTCTCCTGCGGTTCTTCCAATTTGTCATGGGTCTGACGGTCGTCGGGCTGTACGGGGTCGACATCCACCACGCTCATGAAAAGGGCGTGTCGGCCGACGCGAAATGGGTGTATGCCGAAGTCACCGCGGGTCTGGCTGTGATCACGGCGAGTGTGTTGCTGCTCGCACCCTTCTTCATGCGGAAACGCTCGATCACGAGCGTGCGCGTTTTGCAGTTACCGGCGTTTGTGTGGGAGGTTGTGCTGGTGATCCTGTGGTTGACGCTGTTTGGCATCTTCGGGAAGATGTATATTGGGGAAGATGCCGAGGGGGAGTCTGGCGTCACGCGAATGAAGCATGCAGTTTGGGTCGATTTGACCAATCTGGTCATGTGGGCGGGCTCAGCAACCTGGTGTGGGCTGAGATGGCATAAGACGCCCCAGCCGGAGCCCGTAGAGAGCGACAAGATTTATGAGCAGTCTTGATCCTGTTTCTATGGTCTGCTGGCCGTCAAACGAATGATATGTTAGAGCGGTTTTTTATCGCAATGGGTGTGGCGAGGTTGGGTCTGGCGCTGGTGTTGGACCCTACTAGATCGATTCTTAGTCTGCCTCTTCAGCATCCTGTCTCTCTCACTCTTTTAATTTTCAGTCTTGTCTATGCTTTCCTGGCATTGCACATCTTGGAGTCGTTGGAGTTCTGTGGGATTATTGGAGTGCTTGAAATCATATTCGTTTGTTTGATTATGCTTTGTAATTAGCAGGAGTAATTGGTGCATGCATGGCTAACAACACATTCTCTTCACATTCTCTGACCCTTCTTGACGCCCATATCCATTATAATCATAATATTCATGAAGGAAGAAAAAGAGTACTATTTCGAACGCATCAGACTCGTCAGTTGCACACCAATGTCCTGCTCCTGTCTGGCCACGGAGAATATCCCGCCACTGGTAGCTTTCTGCGTGGCTGTCGACGAGGGCGCAGAGTGTTTGCGCGCAGTGCTAATGGCTATGGGTGCGGGGCTGTTGGTGCTACTGCTGCTATTGCGCTGTTTGCGTAGGGAGTTTGCAGTTGGCTTGGTGGGGGAAGACTGGTCGATATCGATAGATATAGTATCCGTAGTGATAAGGTCTTTGAATTGCGATGTGCTCAGATTCGAGGTGAGCGATGAGGCTGCGCCCTTGGTCTTGCTACTAGTGGACTCTTGACGTTTGCGCTCGACAAAACTCGTCCGAAAGTCCCGGTCGACCAGAGCGGTGGTGGCCGTAGTATTCGGACTCGTATTAGTAGAAGATTTCACAAGATCAAGAGCTGCGGCTGCGGCTGCCGCCTGCTGGCCGACGTCAGCATCGTCCAGGTTGCGATGATGCGCAACACTACTGACGGAGAAGTTCGCAGGAGGCGGACTCGACGGAGATGCTGCGAGCGAGGTCTGCCGCGTGGTCGTGGCTGAGGTTGTGGTGTCGCAGACGTACTGGCTCGGTTTCAGGTACGATAGCGATTTCCAGAGGACTTCGGGATTTTCCGAGATGTCGGAACGATCTTGACGTCAAGGAGACCCCGACATTAGTTGGAGTGGACCGGCGGGTATAACCGCGGAGGATCAGAGAGGTTGCATACCTTGCGTGTTTTCGGTTACTTTAACTTCCTCCGGCCCCTCTGACCCTGCCTCAGTTCGTGATGCTTGCTCAATCATCGCCGGAAAAGGTTCACTCTCCATCTCGACCGTCGGCGTCGTCAGAGGGGATTTTCGGCGCATAACCACCGCCCTGCGCCGGGAGGATGCAGACGTGTTTGCCACAAAGGACGGTCGTTTGCGCGTCTGCTTACTAGCAGCACCCACTGCTGGTTTCGCTGGGCCGGCGCCTGTCCCCGTATTTTTTTTGGGCTGGTCTGGGATCACGATGCGGGCCGTCTTGTAGGAAGAGGGCTCGCTCGGCGGCTGGCTCTTGGGACCTGCCGCGTTTTTGAGAATGGGAGGAAGTGGGCTTTTAGACCCGTTTCTGGATCCGGTCCTTGATCGTGGACCTGGTCCATCCTGCCGCTCGCGTGAGATGGCGACTATGGTCACTTGGGTTGTCTCGTTGGGTTTAGACAGGTCGGTTGTCTTTCAAGAGTGAGTAGGTCGCACTTTGACAAGTTTTGGATTGTCTCACCTTGGATGCGTAGGAAGTCGGGAGGTCTGTAGTGCTCTCATGGATGGCCATGAACAAGGCGGCCAACGTGACGCCCGACAGACGCTGCTTATGCAGCTTGGCATCTGCCCACAGTCTCCAAAAGAGATTCTCTAGCCGGCGGACCACGGCATCCTGGATCTTGGAGCTCTGGGTTGTGTAAACTGTATCATGTAGATTAGCCACTGCATCAATCTAATGGTTATGGCCGCCTCTTACCCTTCCAGAGCTGGGCAATGTCGCTGGGATCCACCGCTTCGGAATGTTGCAGCTCGGTGGTAAGCCCATCAGTAGTCGTCACAACGCCAGCGGGGATTCGTTGATTCATTGCACAGTTGGATCAAGTATGCGAGGGTTGGAGAGAAGAAAGCTACATGATCATGAACAGTCCTGAAACGGTCTGATTCTTTGTTGTGTGTTGTATCGGAGGGAGTCAAGAAAGGGATAACGGTGGACAGAGCTTCCAAGGGCACACAAGGCCGATAAGAAGTAATGGGAACGAGCGGGTGCTGAATCTGGGGTTGGCGGGAGGACAGAGCGGGACACTGCAGAAAAACCAATTGTCGTCCTTACATGAGCTATGCAGGCAGCAAGCACAAAAAGAAAAACAAAAAAGAGACTCGTGTGATTCCTGTTGTGCCGGAGTTTGCGGGGGAAGCCGGAGGTTTTTCTCCCCCCTACTCTTTTTCCCCGGACTTGTTCGTTTGTTTGTTGGGATGACCACCGGGTCTTGACGATGGATGATTAATGATTGCTGGCCGCGGGGTTTCTGATTAGGACTGGGCGACAGATGAGCAAAGAAAAGGCTGAGACAACAGTCAGACTGGGACCAGGCCCGTTATGAGCGAATGTGAGAGTGACTTCGGAGCTACGGGGCCAGTTGGTTGCTTGGTTGGGCGACGCGCGTTGGGCAGGCTGATCGGACTGGGTGACGGATTGACTGGCTCGCTCCCAGTGACCAAAGGGCGAAAAGAAAGGAGAAGGTTGGAGAAGAGAATACAAGAAGGGGACGATAGAAAGCAAGACAAAGAGCCGCAGCGAGCAAGCAGAGGACACGACGGGCTGGGGGTGAAGAGACAGACGATATAATAGCGGGCACCGATCAGTCAGTGATCGGTAGTTAGTGGTGATCCATGATGAATCAACTGATCAAGGGATCAATGGCGATAGCATTGCCTGCCTCGACTCATCCAGGAATCAGAGGAGGCAGACGAGCACCAGGAGCAGGGCCCCGCCCACCTAGCGCATTCACCGCTGGGCGATCGCCGGGGTCACGCGTTAACGTAAAGCAGACAGAGTACGTACAGAGTCCAGCCCAGATTCCAGAGTAGCTGATTAACTATTTGGGTTCTGTCAGAGCACTGGGGACGAGACGGCGCGCTCCGCTGCTGCTCCGAAGCGAAGGCGATACGAGATTTGGCAGCGAACATGTAAGATATAATAATCCAGGTGCTTGCCTGATAATCTTCATAGTAGCAAATGATATTAATGGCGATAATAATAATCCATTTATGCGGCGCCGCGCTTGCCGAAGGAATGTGCCACGTGACGCGCCACAGCTTCCTTCCCGATCAGGTAAGCCGGAGCTCCCTCGGATATCGACTGCTTGCCGCTTTCGGCTAGCTTGCCTACTAATACATGTCTCATGTATCGTACAGAGTACTATGTATGTGCTTCTATAATAGTAAGCAATAATCCTTGCTAACTTGAAGCACATACATTTTTTTAAAGATATTATTAGAAGATTGGAATGGGTTATGGGTATCATCGCGTTTGCGTCGACTGTCGACTTGCGCGCATGCATTCAATGTACCTGTATCCCACTATCAAGCCTCAAGTCAAAGCTCCCCACAGCTTGATACATATGACACACTTGACAAGAAAGGCAAAAAGAAAAAAAGATAATTATAAGATCAAAGGGCTGTAATGCACAACGTATGCAAACGACCGCTCTAGTAGTCTCGAACACACCATCTATAACCTGCAACGACCAAAAAAAACAAAACATGCTGGCTTTTTATGAAGAAGACAAGAGGCANAAAAAAAAAAAAAAAAAAAAAAAAAAAAAAAAAAAAAAAAAAAAAACAGAAATGAGAAGCAAATGTAACTTAGGTCACGGTGTACCCTCCGTCAACACGAAGCTCGGCGCCCGTCACGTAGCGCGAAGCGTCGCTGAGTAAAAAGGTCACCGCCCCCATCAGGTCCTCGGGCACGCCCATTTTTCCTTGCGGGATCAGCGACGTCCACTTCTTATTCAGCTCTGGGTTCTCGTCCAGAATCTTCTTGGTCAACGCAGTCAGCATGTAGCCCGGGCTGATGCAGTTGACGCGGATGTTGTGGCCGGCCCACTCGACCGCGAGCGAGGCGGCCAAGTGTCGCACCGCCGCCTTGGCGGCATTGTAGGGAGCCTGCGGCTGCGGCACGTTGACAATCGCGCCAGACATGCTGCCGATCATCACGATGCTACCGGGTGCCTTGCGCTCCATCAAGTGCTTGGCCACCCCTGTCGCAAACAGGTATGTGCCGTCGACATTAACACCCCAGAGCTTCTTGATGCGGTCATAAGGGTACGAGATGGCGTCGAAATTCTCCGTGAAACCCGCCGACGTGACCAGGTGGTCGATCTTGCCGTGCTGCTCAATGATGTTGCCCAGCACCGCGTTGACCGAATCGGGATCGGATACGTCGGCGTAGTGCGCGGTGACTCGGGGAAGTCTTAAAAAAAGCAATTGAGATNAAAAAAAAAAAAAAAAAAAAAAAAAAAAATTCGAGAGCCAGGCAGATAGCAGACTTACTCCTCCAGACCAGGGTTCTCCTCTTGGAATTGAGCGACCAGCTTCTTAGCTTGGTCTTCCGCTTCGTCCTCTGCAATTGACATACGCAATTAGCTTGCTCCACAGCCACGGAGAACGGTAGGGAGGGCACAGTTCAAACATACTGTTGAGATCCACAATTGCCAAGTCCGAGCCGGAAGCAATCAATGCCTGGCCCATGACCAGACCCAGACCGCGCGCACCGCCGGTGACGACACTGACTCTGTTCTCCAGCGAGAACGAAGCGAGCGTGCGCTTGAAGTGCATGCCACCGCGACCCTGGACGACGGGCGACCGCGGCATCTCCTCGTCGGCCGGGTGCTCAATCACCAAGCTCTTATCGGTACGCGCAAAGGCGCCCTCGTGGGTGCCCGAGGCCCCCTGTGGCGCTTCCGTAGTTGCGCGTTTCTTAGGATCATCGTTCAGACGGGCAGGAGTGGTCGAAAGGGAGCGAGTGTTGACTGTCAGAGCTGGTCGGCGAGCAGCTCGAAGCGAAGGGCGAGCAACCTGATTGACAGCTCGAATAGCATGGCGAGCTGCCGTGGGCTTGAGAATAGAGGCCATAATATAATAAACGAGGAATGTGATGAGGAGTGAGGATGTCGGAGGAAAGAAAAGGAGAGAAAAAGAAGAGAAGAAGTAGAAGAAGAAATAGAAGTAAGAAAAAGGGAGAGAGGAAAAGGGAAGGGAAAAATAATAACAAAGCAGTTGACCGAGACAGCTTTAGGAAGGAGGGAGGACGGGGGCGGGTCTCCGCAATAAATACGGAGTATGTACTGTATTGTATGCTTNTTTTTTTTTTTTTTTTTTTTTTTTTTTTTTTCCCTCCCTTCTATTGCTAAAATTAATAAATTTAGTTCCTCCAACAGAGCTGATACGTAGCTTGCTGGGCGTAAGTGGTGGGAGTGTGTGTCCACAGGCTGGACGGCATCCTGCGGATCACACAGCAGCTTGCTTTGGAAGAGTCTAGGGATGAGGAATGGAAGCGTTAGAGTTTTTTCATTCTTGTTCCAAGATGAGCCATTGTACTCTGTTCCCCATACATGTATAGCTTTGAAAATCCTTCATTGACACAGACAACAAAATATAGTCATATACAATGCAGTGCACTGCATATACTCTGGATACTCCNAAAAAAAAAAAAAAAAAAAAAAAAAAAAAAAACGTATACCAAAACGGCAATCATGGTATACTCCAGGCTACCCCGGTGCGTGTCCACAGCGGGCCAGAACGCTGGCGGGCGGGGCCTGTCGCGATGCCGGATCTCTGCACTACCGATCCCGGGACCTCCCAACGCTGTCCCATCGGGCCAGTGAGCGAACCAGGGGGCCTCCACTGCCCACGCCCCTGGAGCCCCTAACCCTGGCCAATCCTGGTAGGCCTCCTCAGACTCACTCCCTGACTAACGCTAAGGACTAAGTTATAACTAGGTACTACTGTTAAGGCTTGCCGCTTGCCGCTTTCCTCTCTGTACAACCCACCCCCCGCGTGAGCCGCCCGAGACGGTCCAGAACCAAGGCTCGCTAGCCTTAATAGAGCTATCCACATGACCTTGCAAAAATTTCCCCATAGTGTACAGAGTAGTGCATTATTGGAGATTATCATTTGGTTACAACTCTAGCCATCGTTCCAGAGCTACAGAGTACAGAGTTACTAACTCAATTACATCGTAATTGAACCCTGTATCTAGTAAGCAGCTATGTATCAGTCGGCGACGATCTCGACTGCTGATCGATGCCAACCACGTAATTTGATTATCCTGGACGCAAACGTAAACAACAGCTTATCCAGCATCAGTCGTGCATGATAACAAGGGTGACAGGCAGGCTCGGCCCCCGGTCTCCGTTTCACCGCTCTTGTCGTGAATATTAATAAGCACTGTTGCGGCTTTCTCGTACTTCCTAACCTAGTACAGACTCTGTAACGATAATACGGACTTTTTACGAAGAGTATATTCTCCGGTGCGATCTTATTGTCAAACAGGCTGACTGTGTCTCGTGACCCAGCCACAGCCTGGTTTGAGCTTCTGCCAGAATCTCACGGAAATCTCAGACGTAATCACATGACATGTAGCTCCTTCCATGCAGACTCGTCAGATCTATACGGGTACATAGTACAACAGTACTCAAGAGTACTCTTCAATTTGTCTCTGGTCCTTTTTTCTTCTTGTTCGTGTCGTTTCGTCTCGTAACATGATAACCGGCACCCATCCTTCCATGACCACGGTGATAATAAGCCAATCTGGCCTACTCGGCAAATTCAACCAGTGGCGTGCCACTCTTGCATTGGTCCTGCACCGCGCGCGTTAGCCCGGCTGATCGTGGGGAGGCGAAGCTTCCATCGAACGCGCTAAGAGACAAGGGGGATCCACTTGTGCCAAACTTTGAGGCAAACCATTGCAGATTTTGCAAATATCGAAAGAGAAACAAGAGGGGGCAAAATAGGAAAAATTCGAAATATCAAAAAATCCTGAAAAGAAAAATGATAGAAATCAAAATAGAAATGAAGAAATAGACTTACCCCCTTCCGGTGCACAACCCGGGCGATCGTTCCATCCTGTGGGCTGCGGATCACCGTCTCCATCTTCATACTCTCAATCACCACGAGCGGCTGGTCTTTTTCGACTGCCTGGCCCTCGCTCACCTCTACGCTCAGGATCTTGCAAGGCATCGGCGCCAGCACGCTGTTGGCTACATCCCGGAGGCCGAGGGCTTTTTCCATCCACTTGCTGCGCGGAACAGTCAGTCGGTATTGTCGCCCCCGTTGAAACGCCACAAACAGCTCTTCGTCTTGCACTACCGTCGTGTCGAGCCGCGTATGCCCAAAGAAAGATGTAATTCGATTTGGAGATGAGGCGTCGCGCTGACTGCGCACGCGCTCGAAGGTGCGTTCGTTGTTGACGGTCACGTCGAACTCGTCGGGGCCGACCTGTCGTACCGAGACTTCGTGGCTCTGCGGGCTGACTGCGTCTGGCCCAGAGGAGGTCTGTTCGGTGAACGTGAACAGCCGCTGTTGATAGCTAGGACTGAACCCCAGCAGCGGCGACTCAATAGACTTTGTAGCTGTCGATGACGGGTTCAGCAGACTCGCTATCGCGACTTGTGCTAGTAGCTCGTCTTCAACCGGTCGTTTGGGGAACAGCTCGTCGCGATGCTTCTCGATATACCCCGTCTCGACAAGCCCCGAAACGAAGTCACGGCTCCTGCAGATGGTCTTGAGGAACTCGATGTTGGTTATCGGGCCCGCGACTTCGTACTCTTCCAATGCAACAGACAGATTGCGCAGCGCTTCCTCCCGGTTAGCACCTCGCACAATCAGCTTGGATATCATCGGGTCATAGTGAGCCGACACTTCATCGCCGGCAATGAAACCCGCATCAATGCGCACATTTTCCGTCTCCTTGGGTGTGCGCACGTGAAGGAGCCGCCCTGAGTCTGGGATGAAATTTTGGTCCGGGTTCTCGGCGTATATCCGGGCTTCAATGGCATGCCCACGCACCGCCATCTCGGCTTCAATCTCTTCCTGGCTCATTGGGAGCGGCGCGCCCTCGGCCACGAGGATTTGCCAGTGAACCAGGTCCTGCCCAGTGACCATCTCGGTGACCGGGTGCTCGACCTGCAATCGCGTATTCATCTCCATAAAGTAGAATTTGCCCGAGTCATTGTCAAAGATAAACTCGACAGTGCCGGCGCCTTCGTAGCCGACAGCCAGCGCTGCTGCTCTAGCCTTGTCCCATAAGTCTCGTCTGATCTCGTCTGGGAGATGCGGTGCGGGCGATTCCTCGAGAATCTTTTGGTGTCTTCGCTGAACACTGCAGTCTCGTTCCCCCAGCGCAACACAATTGCCGTGCTTGTCGGCAAACACCTGGACCTCGATATGTCGCGGCGTGGTTATGTATTTTTCCACTAACATGTGGTCGTTTCCAAACGAGTTCTGGGCTTCCAGCTTGGCCGAGCGCAGCTGGTCCTGGAATTCGGCTTTGGACCGGACAATGCGCATACCTTTACCGCCACCGCCCTTGACAGCCTTGATGAGCACAGGGTATTGCATCTTGTCGGCTTCAGCTTCAAGGAACTGCGCATCTTGATTTGTGCCATGGTATCCGGGGACGCAGGGCACGCCGGCTGCGGTCATGATTTCTTTGGAGCGACTGCCAGGGTTAGTCTTTCTCCCAACGCAACAGATTCCGAAAGGCTTTGTAGGAGTATACCTTTTATCCCCCATATCCTCAATCGCTCTGGACGGCGGACCAATGAATATCAATCCTGCATTGGTACATTTCTGTGCAAACTCGGAGTTTTCACTCAACTTAAAATATAATCAGCAACCAGTCTCCCCCAGTCAAATCAAGATCAAAGAGCACGCACGAAACCGTAACCCGGATGGACTCCGCGGCATCCCTCACGTTTCGCTATCTCGATAATCCGATCGCCGTCCAGATATGCAGACGTGTCTCCCAGATTAAATGCATACGGACTGCTGAGCGCGTGCTGTGCTTTGCTATCGGGGTTGGTATAAAGCGTAGTGACCTTGATGCCATGCTGGGCGGCTGTGCGGCCGACGCGACTACAAAAATTAGCAATGTCTTCTTTGAGAGTAAAAAAAGGTTTGAATAAAAGACAGAGAGGAGCAGTACAGAGCAATCTCGCCGCGATTAGCAATCAGAATTGAGTCCAAAACCGTGGTCCCCTTGTGGGCTGCAGTTGACGCTGCACGTGCAGGCTGAATGCCTCGCAGCAGCGCGATGGGCCCCAGCGTGCGGGACGTGCGAAGCATGTTGGCCTCTTATTGTCAATATGCCATCAAAAAATAGAAAACTAAACAGGAAGCGAAAAAGGAGTATGTCTAGACTTAAAAAGAAGAGAAGAAACGAGAGCTCGGCACATCGTCACAAGCTGCGGAGTAACGTCGGTTTCGCCCTTGTAGCCGAGTCTTGCCGACGGTAAGCGGTTCACGTCGGGATCCTTTTAACTCCCATGCATTCTTACTGACCTCTACAACCTCTTGCTTGCTTCCTTTGAAACCTTCTTCTCGTTACTTCCTTTTTGTTCCTCTCCCCAGTCATAAACATGTTCGCTGCAGCTGTTCCGCGCTCGACTGCCCGTCATATTGCCCTCCGCAGCGCCCGAGGAGCTCTGTGGAGCCCCGCAGCAGCAGTGCGGAGTCGTCCGCACTCGACCAAGCATCCCCGTGGTTTCGCGCCGCCGACAGATGATGACCTGACGGAGCTGCGCGAGCGCGTGCAGGATTTTACTCGTGCGATTCTCTTTCAAAAACGATAATGAAATGTTTATTTGTGGCTAATTGGCTTGCGTAGGACGCGAGATTACAGAAGAAGTCGCTGCACAGACAGATCGCCAAAATGAATTTCCGGCAGACATGTGGAAGAAGCTGGGAGAAGCTGGGTAGGGACAATACGCTTGATAAATCTCTAGAATTGGCTATAAATTGACTTTTTGGGTATACAGATTTCTCGGAGTAACAGCAGACGAGGAATACGGCGGACTGGCCATGGGTTACCAAGCCCACTGCACCGTGCTCGAAGAAATCAGCAGGGCATCAGGTACGCAAGGACGCTTCCCTCTAAACCGAAACGATGCGAAAACAGAAAGCTGACTCGCCCAGGGAGCATTGGCCTCTCATATGCCGCCCATTCTCAGCTTTGTGTCAACCAATTGTCGCTGAACGCCACAGCTGAGCAGAAAGAAAAGTACCTGCCGGGCCTGATCTCGGGCGAGAAGATTGGCGCCCTCGCCATGTCAGAGCACTCTGCGGGGTCTGATGTGGTCAGCATGAAGACGAGCGCGACTACCGTAGACGGAGGCTGGCTATTGAACGGCACCAAGATGTGGATTACCAATGTGCGAATGCCATGACATTCCCACAGAACCTAACAGAAGCGACTAACAGGGAATTTCCAGGGCCCGGACGCCGACTACATCGTAGTGTACGCTAAAACCGAGCCTGAAAAGGGCTCTAAGGGCATCACCGCATTCATCGTCGAGAAGACATTCAAGGGCTTTTCGTGCGCGCGTAAGCTCGACAAACTCGGCATGCGCGGATCCAACACCGGCGAACTGGTGTTTGAAGATGTCTTTGTTCCCAAGGAAAACCTGCTCGGAGAGGTAAACCGGGGTGTCAAGGTGCTCATGGAAGGATTGGACCTGGAACGACTCGTCTTGAGCGCTGGACCATTGGGGTGTGTATATTCTAATAACATTTCAGTCCGACCAAAAAGTTCTGACTAGAAGAACAGAATCATGCAATCTGCCCTCGACCTTGTGTTGCCCTACACCCACACCCGCAAACAATTCAATACACCCATCGCGCACAATCAGCTCATCCAGGGCAAACTAGCCGACATGTACACCAAGCTCGCCGCATCACGCGCATACACCTACGCAACCGCAAAACAAATCGACGAGTCGGCCGCAAACAGCGCGAGCGGTGCGCTTATCCGGACCCAGGACTGTGCCGGCGCAATTCTGTATGCAGCAGAGCGCGCGACCGAGTGTGCGCTCGATGCGATTCAATTGATGGGTGGGAACGGGTACATCAATGAGATTGCGGCCGGTAGGTTGCTGCGTGATGCGAAGCTGTACGAAATTGGTGCGGGCACGAGTGAGATTCGCAGAATGGTTATTGGGCGGGCGTTCAACAAGGAGTATGCATGATAGCATATTGTCAAATGTGTTCAGTGTTGTAAATAGTAGTCTTTTTAATTCCCATGTTGAGCTGCTGATGAGCTATGCAGGTTGAGACGAGCCATGTCTGAGGCAGAACCTTATTAGACAAATACACCCAAATGCTTTTAAAAACGTATTCATGATCTTTATTTCTTATACATGATCTGTCATAATACACATAAGTTATAGCTATTTCTTTCTTCCTCGGGCACTCTTTGCTGGAGCCTTTTGTTGTTCAGACGGAATCTCTGAGGCCGAGGCTATCCGCCTGGAGCGTCTCTTGCTGGAGGTTTCAGCATGCTCGTCCGGTTGCAATGCAGACACTCTTCTCTTCTTCGAATTAGAAGAATTGTTCGTAGAAGTGACAGGAGGCTTTCCATCTGCGTCTTTCGATGACGGATCTTTTGGTTTACGTCCTCTCTTGCGCGGCGGTAGAGGGCCTGCGGTGCGTGGCGGTGCAGGTACTTCGACCCGGAGCACTTTTTTCCTCGTATTTTCTTTTTGCTGCTGCTGCTGCTGTTGTTGCCACTGCGGCTGCTCCTCTATCTCCATGTCTTCATCTCTGTCGTTCTCTATAGGCGTCGCCGATCCTTCAGCATCTACTGGCTCTTTTCCCTCGCTGTCACCAGCAACCATCATTTCACGCAAGTTCGACGGCGGCATCTTCACGTCAGATATACTGCTCTTCTCCCGCTGGCGACTGATCGACTTGCTCAGATCATCAATTTCCAGCGGTGGTGGCGAGTACGTGGCATATCTATTATCGAGCTCTGTGCTCTGTGGAGTGATCTCGCGGACAAACCCTTGTTCCAGCTGTTTGCCATTACCACTCCCCGGCTCACGCTGTTCGCCGCCAGCGGCATTCTGTTTAACCCAGTCTGTGTGGATGAGCGACGTCTTGAACACTTCTCTCCAGTCACTAAGCAGCGCGACCTTCTCGCCCTTGCCTGGCTCGTATAGCGTGATGTTTTCGGTCAACGCGGGCGGCGCTCTCCAGAGCACGCCGTTGAAGGAATCCGGGTCTGTATATCTCATTTGAAGTCTGTCGTCGTCGACAATGGCTGCAGGGCCGAGCGATAGCGGCGGCACTTTCTCTGCTTGCGTCGTCGTCAGCTTTCGCTTTTTCTTCCGTGGACGGTCTTCGGCGCTGCCGCTCGCGGTGTTCCTCTGTTTCATGATAGATGGGTCGTCATCGTAGTAGTCGTCCGAGTAATAGTCCCAATCGCTAAAGGTCTCGACGACTTCGAGCGAGGGGTCTTCCACCATGATAGGTGAGTGCACGGCGGTGGCAGCCAGGTCATCCTGTGGACTGTAAGAGGATCGGTTCAGCTCCAGAGAAGAACAGCCAGACTCACGCCGATGCCCATGTAGTCTTCTTCATACCAATACCACTCATCATCGTCATCATAGTATTCCTCATCGTCCGACATTATGAAATCCGATGGGCAAAAGTATTTAGTCCCAAGGACAATATATTAGCAATGCGTCGGACTCATCAAAAAGATCTTCCTCGTTTGTTCGGAAGTCTAGATGTCGGCCTTCCGAGGGTCAGAGCAGAACAATGCCCCAGGGCAATGCAGCTACAATCTCAACGACCCGCTTGTCAGCTGCTCAAAATATAAGTGTACAACTGCGCAAGTGCATCATGTATTCATCCCTCGTTCGCTCGACCCAGACAGGCAGCGACGACGCACAGCGGCTCTCGGACAAACCTTGTCTCCGCAGTGGTATATCACGTGTCATCGGATTCAACCCCGCAAAACGACGTGAGATGTGTGCGCCGGCTGCTGTAGCGCACCGCGGGCGGACAATCCCGACACCAGGACTGCTACGGCGGACGGGATGGCTCGACTGCTCGGTCTGCTCGGTTGGCGTCGGCATCTGATCGGCCTTTCGTAGCCGCTGTACAAATAGACACAAGTCCAGCTTCCTCCCTACTCTCACTTTGTTTCAATAACTTCAATGGTTCGTCTGTCAGACGGAGAGGGATTCGTCCAGCTCAGATACAATAAAAGCCTGGATGCTTAAGGACTGATTCGACTTCTTCTGCGACCGCCACACAGTCGCAATGGCCAACACGGGCCTTCTCCGCACTTCCTTTCTCCGCACCGAGGCTGTATCGACAGTCCGGTGCTTGTCAAGCTTCAGTATCGCACAGCACCAACAATCAGCAGTCCTGCGTCCCAGCGCTCTCCGGTACTCCAGAAGGAAACTATCCGCGCAGTGTGCACGCTCCATCGCCAACCATACTTTCCAGCACCATGCAAACGCCATCTCGGTGCTCCCGACGACGGTCGACACCGAGTCGGCTGAGTTCAAGGAGAATGCGCAGCAAATGAACGAGCTAGTCGAGAAGATGACGGAGCTGCATGCCAAGGTTGCGCAGGGCGGACCGCAAAAGGCGCGGGATAAGCATATCACCAGAGGAAAGATGCTGCCCCGGGATCGAGTGTCGGCCCTAATCGACCCGGGTACGCCGTTCCTGGAACTGTCGTCTCTTGCAGGACATGAGGTGTATCCAGGCGAGGACGTCCCCGGCGGCGGGATAATCACGGGCATCGGCACGGTCGAAGGAGTGACGTGTATGATCGTGGCCAACGACAGTACGGTCAAAGGCGGAACCTACTACCCTATCACGGTCAAGAAGCATCTGCGCGCGCAGGCCATAGCACAGGAGAATAAGCTTCCCTGTATTTATCTAGTGGACTCTGGGGGTGCCAACCTGCCTCACCAGGCAGATGTCTTCCCGGACCGCGATCATTTTGGCCGCATCTTCTTCAACCAGGCGCGCATGAGCTCGCAGGGCATCCCGCAGATCTCAGTGGTCATGGGCCCCTGCACCGCCGGGGGTGCCTACGTTCCGGCCATGAGCGATGAGACGATCATTGTTGAGAACCAGGGCACCATTTTCCTGGCGGGACCGCCACTGGTCAAGGCGGCTACGGGCGAAGTCGTCTCTGCCGAAGACCTGGGCGGTGGGCACCTACACAGCACCATCTCCGGTGTGACGGACTATCTCGCCGTCGACGACGCACACGCGCTGGTCCTCGCTCGCCGCTCGGTCAGCAACCTCAACTATCCCAAAACCACGGGCCTCTCTCCCACCGCCGAGATCAAGGAACCCCTCTACGACCCTGCCGAACTTGGCGGCATCGTCGGCACCAACCTCCGCCGCCAGATTCCCGTTCATGAGGTGATAGCCCGGATCGTTGACGGCAGTGAGTTCTCCGAGTTCAAGCGCGACTACGGCAGCACGCTGGTTACAGGTTTTGCGCGCATCTACGGGCGACAAGTCGGCATTGTCGCGAACAACGGCATCCTCTTTTCCGAGTCGTCACTCAAGGGCGCGCACTTTATCGAGCTGTGCGCGCAACGCAAGATCCCGCTTGTTTTCCTGCAGAACATCTCCGGATTCATGGTCGGCGCCGACGCGGAGAAAGGTGGTATTGCGAAGAATGGAGCCAAGCTGGTGACTGCAGTGGCGTGTGCGGATGTACCCAAGTTCACCGTGGTGTTTGGCTCGAGTGCTGGCGCTGGCAACTACGGCATGTGGTGAGTTCCCGATTTCCTCCGATTCTGCTCTTGTTTCCATGAATAGATTTTCGATGCTAACGAACATGGACGGCAGCGGTCGCGCGTATTCGCCGCGGCTCCTGTTCATGTGGCCCAATGCGAAAATCGGCGTCATGGGCTCCGAGCAGCTCTCTGCGGTTATGGAAGCTGTCGGGCGCACTGCAGACCCAGAACTGAAAGCACGCATCGATCATGAATCGCAGGCGACGTTCTCCTCTGCGCGATTGTGGGACGACGGCGTGATTCCGCCTGCGCATACGAGACGAGTACTGGGGTTGGGACTGGCAGCGGCAGTTGGGGGACGGGTTGACGAGGTTGAGACCAAATTCGGGGTGTTTAGGATGTGATGAGTTGTTCTCCCCTTGTTCCTTTTCCTTTCTCCATTGCATATGGGATGAATGGTTTATGTAGACAATACAAGCGCACGAAAACAATGATGTCGAGTAATAACATGTATTCAATAACCAACATCATCGATATATGACGTGATGATCATGCCATTACCGAAAAAGTGAAAACACAAAGCTTGATCTATAACTCTATATGAAGGAAATTGTACAGGAAAAACTGAAAAATTGAACGCCCAGATAGACTTTTCAGGGCATGAACGATTTAACGCGGCTGAGATAGAATATATATATATATATATATATGAAGTAAATGTCTAACAGAAGCAATACAACAAATCAAAACATTGTCTTTTATGTTGTTCCGTCCATGTTCTTTGTTGCATTGACAAAATGTGGTGAGGGGTATGCGGTTGTTGTATTTGTATGTGTATGTGTATCAGGTAGGAGGTATAGGAGATCGTGATGTCGTGAGAGATAAGAGGTCGTATGGCGAGGCATTATAGATCGTGACGGTGTGAGTGCGAGTGTGAGTTTGGGTGTATACAACGGGAACAGAAAGAAAGAGTGATAAGCAAGAAAGATAAGCTAGCAATAGGCTTATCAAGTAGGATATAGAGTAAAGAAGGGGAAATCGAAGGCCAGTCATATAATAACGCATTGCCCGCGACGCCGCATCCGACGATCTCGCTTGCGGCCGTTGGAATTCGTCAAATCGGAGCGTTTGCGGTTTTGCGCCGAGTCCATAGGACTCCCACTACTTTTATCGTTGCTAGCACCACTCGACTGAGCAGCCTGTTGTAGGTCTTTGCGAATAATCTGGCGACACAAATCGATAAAGACCTCGTTGACGTTGGCACGGCGACGCGCCGAGGTCTCATAGTACGGGGCATTTCCCCAGGTTTGCGACAGCGAAAAGGCGCGTGAGCGCGATACGGCCCGGTCTTCCTCGAGATCGGACTTATTGCCGACGATCACGATCGGCACTTTCTCGTCGTCTTTGATGCGTACGATCTGCTCGCGGATCTCGGACAGTTCGTTGAGGGAGGACATGCTGGTGATGGAGAAAACGAGGAGGAAGCCCTGTCCTTGCTTCATGTACAGTTCTCTAGGGATTCCATTAGTGCGGTTGGCGCTGGCTATTGGACCGAATAATCACCTCATTGCAGCTAGGTAGCGGGTTAGTCAAGCCTATCATCGATGTGACCCTGCCATAAGAGGGGTTGAACTCACTAAACTGCTCGGTCCCGGCAGTGTCAAGTCTGAGTAATTCAAGTCAGCATTGTTCGCCCCAATTGATCCCTTCTAGAAGGCGTACATTTCCAGAATACATTGTCGGCCCTAAACAACCGGTCAGCCAGTTTCGTCATTGTCTCTAGATTGCATGCACCACTCACGTCGACTTCGATGTGTTTGCGATACGAGTCCTCGATCGTCGGGTCGTAGCTTTCAATCCAGACATTCTGCACGAACTGGGCTAGACAACAAATCAGCCATTGGTTGCAAACGTTGAGAAAGGAAGGACAAGCGGACCTGTGAGACAGCTCTTGCCAACGCCTCCTATTTCTTGTCAACAATCGGTGAACCTAGACTTGTACGCTGCGAGAACGGCCATACCAGCACCCAAGACCACAATATGGTATTCCCGTCTGTGACCTGTCAGTTAAAAGTGTCCCAGCTCCAGAGCCGGATGGAGCGCCAACTGACCGAGGCTGCATTGGATCGGGTGCTCAGGCAGACAACCAAGCAAGGACAGAGCTGTGTATACTGTATCCAAAGAGTGGATATATGACGATATATATAAATATATAAAAACCCGCAGTCTGGTAACTGCGAGAACGCAATCGAAGAAGATTCTTCAGCTCAATTGACGAGAGACAGAAAAATAAAAGCTTTACCGCAAAGTCACCGTCGGCGCCGGGCTGCAATTGGAGGGCAAACGGTCGGAGCAACGCGAGCAGGCGGTGGGCGCGTGTCGGCCCAATTGAGCTGGAAGGCTGAGATGGCGTTTTTTTTTGCCCTTCTTTTCTTTTCAAGCACCTTCTCTTTATTTTCCTGTCGAGAGAGACGACGGACTGCAGGCTCGATCGCAATTGTGACGAGGCGTGGTGAATGATGGGAGTGACGTCGATCGGGGCAGGGGCGCAGGAGCCAGGTGGATTTTGGATTCGCGAGTCGGCAGGGGATGGGGACGACGCTGGACGATCAATCTGGTGAGAGCACGGCTGTGTTTTATAGGAATTTTCAATTGAGTATTGGCCGGATCTGGCCGCGTTGCTGTCTATCGTTGCTGTTCAGAGTATCCAGGTGAGTTTAAAAAAAAAAAAATATCTTTTTTTTTTCTGGCGAAAAAAGACGCACGGCGGTGAGGGCCGTTCGGGGGTTGTTTGAGTTACGCTCCCCCCGCCAACCCCCGGCGAGCGACTCTCTCTCTCGGCCACGAATGGCACACAATGATGCGTTAGAACTCTAACTAAAACCATCAAGGGCCCGTTTATAGTAGAATAGGTATATCACTAGTGTTTTAAAGGGATTCTCCTTCTTTTCTACGTTTCTTTTTTCTTTTTTCGTTTTCATTTCAGTTTTCGGCTGTTTCTTGCCGCACCCGCAGTCTTACTGCCCTCGTCGGACTTGAATGCTGCAGACGGAGTTATATGGGATTGCAAAATCGATAACTAGTTAACTTAACTAATCAATTAAATCGTAACCAATTAGTTGGTTACATGCCAGCATTGCTTTTCCGAGCATAGCGCGGATGAGCTGCTGGTTATTTGGTAAGTTAAATGAGCAATTAACTAGGACCAGCCCAGACCTGGCCCATACGCTTGAGGTATTTAGCAATCGAGGCTCGGACGCAAAAAAGCCCGCAACACGGCCATGATCTGCCAGGAACAAACTAAAAGAGAAAGAAAACAAGAAAAAAGAGTTTTTCGTCAGAGGAGATTTGCATTCGCATCAGATAATAATACGAGCGATAAGAGTCACGCCACGTGCCGGGTCTTTTTGCTGATGACGATGTTGCAGACGAACATTGACTGGACAGGCCATGTAACTACAACAATACGTGAGACTCTAACTTGATTTGTTAGCTACATTCGTCTCTCGAATCAGCTCGTCTGTGGTCTTTGCAATGATAAGGGTAAGCCTTGGGTTCCTATCGCCGCCTCAGACAGGTCACTCCCTTAATGGGCTCACTGTGCAGTACCCGGTAACGAACTAACATAATCTGTACTCGGGACTCTGTGGAACTTTGCCAAATATATATACATATATTTATAAATAGACCGAATAAAAAATATCTAAATAAAGAAATAAAGAAAGAAACCAAGAAAAAGGAGGAGAAAAAGATTCCAGGACTCGAACCAGAGACGGAACAACAAATCCGCCCGCGACTTGCGTTTGTTCCCATGTCACCTCACTGAGCTTTGACTGCCAAGCTGTCTACGTTAGGTGACGACCTAGGTACGTCGTTTTTGGCTGACTAGTCGTAGCATTCGAGGCCGCGGTACAAATAGTGTCTCACGCGGCGACTGGCGATTGTTGGTCCTATCGTTAGCTACTACCCAGTTAGCTCGTCACCTTGCAGCAGCCACTGAAACGGGACGAACAGACATATGTCAGTAGTTGACTAGTCCGGAGTATACCGGCATCAGCCTTCGACCAAATGCTATAAAGTACAACAATAATCATAGTGGCTTATGCACAGTCGGGAATCGAGATGTTGGAGACAAGGTCGGCGCAGGATCTCACCTGCAGCTGTTTGATATATATATATATATATATATATATATATACATATATTCGTATATAGTGGATCCGAAATCAGGGGTAGAATATTCTGGACAAATACGTACAGCTTGCTATGTATCTTAAGGCTGACCTAACCTTTTTCATCTGCCAGTTAGTTGCTGTAAGATAGTAGAATAATAAAACTAGTCAATAACCCTATATACTAAAGATGATATTGGCAATGCCTAGTCAACATTTGGTCATAGGATGGGATCCAGCGGATACTCCGCTAACAAGGAGCAACAACCGAGAAAGCAATACAGGACAATCCCACGATAAAAGTACTATCACGATAATAGGACTACTAAGCTGATATGTTAGTTTCCGGGTTATATGCCTGGCCACGTACTAGAGCCCAATGAAGAAAGAATAGGTAAACCAAAAAATAAAAATTAAAAGCTTGCTCCTGATATTGTAGAGCTATTATATCCTACTCCAGTTCGTCTTTAGTCAAAGGAGATTATTGTCCGGCACTGTCCAAGACTCAGTCTCATATTATCAGTCCATGTCTGCCTCGTCTAGAACAGTCCAGCTCTGCTGTCGCTTTCAAGGAGCCCACCTTCGAACGTCGACTTTAGCTATCTACATATGGGGCAGCACGCCAGTAATGACACGCACCAGACAGCCGGACCCACTACGAAGTATCCCAAGGCAACAACGACTGACGTTCTTTCTTCTCTCCTTCTTTCCTTTTTTCTTTCTTTGCCGGTGCCGTAATCGAGAAGGATCCCTCCCAGCCTCCCACAGCATACTCATCCTTCCTTCACACGGCCTACTTCTCCCGAGCAGCAGCGGCGCTTACACTAACCGCAGGCATGAGATCCAAGTCCAGAAAGGACGCTGTTGGGAGGCAGCAACGTCGTCTCCCAAGCCACAGAGCCCTGAAAAGCTCACAACACCTCCTCACCCTCCGGTTGTCGAAATGCAACCGGTACCCTGCCGCAAGCTGATTGCGGAATATCAAACATGCCAGCCAGCTCCACACGGCAGTCCGTCAAAGGAAGAGATTCTTCGCAACATTTGATATGCCCAGCTATATGGTGATGATGAACAGTGCCTTGAGTTTGTAAATGGAAACAAGACACAGCATACGCTGTGATATCCGAATTAGAATTAAGCAACGAGAAATCCTTCTCACCGGTGAGTCTTCTCTCGATTATCCAGTGCTAGTATCCTATTTTCGAGAACTAATAGACTTACTGCCCCTAGTTACACTTACAACGCAGTTCTCACACTTTTGCTATTATGACAATGACTACTACGCTTCATGAGTGCCACTCGGCTTGGTTTACTGACGAGAAGGCGGAAATGAGAGCTACTAGTTGTATTCCTGCACAGCACGCCCGTCAGCTTCAGGATCCTGGGAGTTCTGGGGTGCTAGCCTTTCCCCTATATCTGTAATTTTATGCTGGATTGAGACTCACCTGATCGGTTAGATTTTCGAATTTTGGACAGTTTCCTTTCGTGGTTCCTCACGCGAACTTGAGAGAAGGACCAGACCTAGCGGTTATTCCTGAAGGCTCGACAATGCTTGAATTGCTGTGGAATCAGGCTGGAGCGGGAACCGTAGGAAAGTCCAAGATAATAAGTGCATCTGGACAAAGGACCGACCACCGTTTGTCCAGATGGTATTCGTTAACAAGCGGACTCATGGCCGGAGGAGTATTGCGGTATTTGAATTACAAACTTCCGGGCCTATTCCTGCACAAAAAGACGTGAGTCAATACCAACCCGATATTTTGATTTGCTGCTTTGATTTGCGTTCTTTCTTTTCTCTCTTTTTTTTTTTTTGTTGTGGAAATATCATCATCTAACAATAATTGTTAGATCAATATCCCTAGGCCCCATCCTTCCCTCGCCGCGGAACAAGCAATCACGGTAACAAAGAGAGACCTCTTAGCCAGTTTCTTCCAGCAAAGGGAATCAAGCCAAGCTATGGCTCAAGGATTGATGAACTCCTGAACATAACACGACGTATGATAGTGAATATGGGTTTAACCCCAGCGTAAGCGCTGAGAGCTCGTGCAATATTTTTAGCCTTTCGTTTCTTTTCCTTTTTGACTCGTTTATCATATCTACCTACTCCCCATGTAAGCGGGTTACAGGAGTCTTGAAGACGATTATGAAACGGAACGGAGAGAGTCCAATCCCGGGGAGCCCTCTCGAGAGGCTGGCCGAGGGTATCAAGGGGCCAACAAAGTGGGATTCCCAGTCTGCAGTGGCTCCGGATAGCCTTGCAGTGGAATCCTGAGGACCGGGCAACAACTCTGGGGCCGTTGTACGACGAATGGAAGATGAAGCGGCTGTGAATGATTGCATAAACTCTCAATGTAGACCTCCTTTTCACCTCGAAATCATATTATACACATTTCATACAAATATTTGGGTATATCTTCCTGAAAACAATCACTAGCGACCGCCTGCCAAATGGTACATGTAACATGGGTTATATTGTACACGGAGCATTAAGAAAAAAAAACCAGAATTACTCCCACATCGGACTATCATAGTCTGGAAAGTACTTGCGATGGATGCTCCGCGCATAGTCGACCACGTTCGGAAGAGAGCGAATGAGGCTGGCAGATTCGGGGCCACTGAGCAGATTAGCATGCAAGCTAATCGAAAGGAGAATAATAGAAACTTGTCAACTCACGCTTGACAGACCAGACCCCCAATGATAAACGCGAAAACCGTCAGATCAGCTTCGGTAGGCCCCTGACCGCCAAAAATCCAAAACACCCCGTCACCATTGCTGGCTTTGCGCTTTGCGTCGGCCAGCAAGTCGTCAATATGACGCCAGATTTTAACTCTAAAAGCGCGAATCTCCTCAGCTGAGAACCGACCGGTACCCTGGCCGTACAAAGTAGCGTTGGTCTTGCGCCAAATCAACAGTCCGACGACGACGCGGACGGGATACGGCAGCGCGACCAGGACTTTATCCCGCATGGTGTAGTAATTGTCATTCCAGCGCTCGTGCGTCTGTACCTCTTATCAGAATGATGTTGGAAAAGGGAGAAGGGGGAGATATACGTTGTAGTAGTACAGCTTGTCTTCTAATAAAGCCTTGACAGCTGCGTCCAGTGCTTTCTCCGCCGGCGACAAGCCCGTGTTGAGTTGGGGCAAAACACCCTGCTCAGTCAACCTGTCGCTAATCAACTGCGAGTCACCGAGAAACACGGTATCGGCACCAGCAACATCAGTACTGGAATATGCATGGCTCAAGGAGATATACGGGATTTTCCCTCGTGGCGCGTGCCGCGCCGAGCCCGTCTTGATTCGATAGGGGACGCCCGCGAATCGCAGGCGGGCTTCGAGCTTGGTGACAAAGGGCGACCAGACGTAGGCACCTCGGTCGGGGAAGCCGCGGTAGACAACGATATCAGGCTTCGACATGTTGGTTTCCATCTTTTATTTTCCTTTTCACTCAATGCGGGAGGCAATGGAATGAGAAAAAGACTAGAAGCCGACTTTATATTCGTTCGATGCGGAGAGCTTCTATGTACCGCGCGGTGGGCTTTGATTGGCCGATCGTTCGTGTCGGCGCGCGAATCTCCGACATTTCGGGGCCGCGAGCACAGCGAGACCGAGGCCCTCTGTAATCGAACATGCCATGACTTTGTTTTTTGTAAGTGCTTGACTTTATTTTTAATATCATGTCATTTTACTGAAAGAAAAAAAAGGGTAGGAAAAGCAGCTGCAAAAGTCGACGTAACTGAATACTCGTGGCTACAGTTTTTGTATCAACATAATTATTACCTATTCAGGCAATTTTGGAGCGCTTCTCCGGCCTTTATGGCCGCATCGGAATCATCTTAATGATTTTTTAAGATTCAAGGTACTTAAAGAGAGCATCAAGCAGTTTATTTATTTATTTATCTATTTATTTATTTTTTTTTAAATAAAAATAAGTGACATAAATCTCTTCGTATTCGGACTTGCACAAGCCATAGCGCCCTATCTCAAAAGCAAAATTTCACAGTTACGGAAATCTACCCTACCGAAAATCCGTACGACTCCCATACCCCGTCTTCTCCTCATTGCCCGCATTCCCAACATCAAAGGTATTCCTCCAACCCGACCCATATCCAAACCCGGTATCTCCGTCCTTACTCTTGCTCCTGGCGCCACCACTTGCCGCGCGCACACTACTGACATTGGACACTCTTCCTGCATCGTATGCCGAACCCGTGTACCCTCTAGTCCCCGACGTTAAACCGGTGAGATCGAACCCGCCTCGTCCGTCAGAAGCAGTAGTGCTAGCACGGTTGCCGCCGTATGAGTCTGTGGTTGAGCTTCGGTAGCCAGAGGTATCGACGTTGCCATATGTCGCCGTGCCGTAGCCCGTGTCGGCGACGATGGTTGTTCCATAGCCTACAGTACCGGCGCCTGTGGCATCGACGCCCGTCAGGTCGATGGTGTCGGAGGTTGGGTGGTAGTGTGCGCTGCTGAGAGCCGTGGTATGGATGGTGAGGTCGGCTGGGTAGTTGTCGTCGTCGCTGTTGTCAGCCATTTTGCCCTGTGTTTGTCCGGTGGTGGGCTGGTGGTTCTCCTTTTCTACTGTAATATCGTAACAAACAAAAAACGGAATAAATGTTATTCATTGAACCAGAATATAATTTGTGATGTGGATTAGGGTTAAGGTTAAGGTTATATACTCCCTCGTGGCAACGCTCCAGCGGCCACGCTGATGTCAGGCATATGTTATGCCAATACTACAGCCACCGCCACGAATGCATTTCACTGCAAGTGCTGCCGTGCTTGTTTCACAAGATACAATGGTCAATTGTCTGTCTTGCTAAAATACAGTCATCATTCGTATACTGTTCAAGATGAATCTATGATGATTAACGCAAATCGAATATAATGAAGTTATCGAGTCAAATATTCCCTCCAAAGACAAACAAATGCGGCAATGCCGCAACCCTGACAAATATATGTGCTTGAAACCATCCCGCTTCAAAAGACGAAAAATTCTCGACACGCTGGTTCGATATGTGGGACGACACGACAATGGTAATGCTGATGGATGAATGAGCCCCGTCGTGAGACGATGGCTCAAGAGATGTGCATTCGCTAAAAGGGGGTGCAACTGGGTAGATGCATAAAGGTGATGGGGGAGTGGGTATCAAAAGGCTCCGCAAAGATATATCTTCGCCGTTCCATGCGTAAAACAATAAGAAGATCAGTCCGGATTGGTAAGCTGCACTCGAGTCAGTGAAGGGAAATCACATGTTGGAATCAGATCATCACTCACCCTCAAAACAGGCCGAGAATAGTCCTCCTCGTCACGAAGGGAGAGTGCACTGTGCCTGCTGCCGTGAGGATACAATGCTGGATCCTTCTTCATACGGTTGTCGGTGAATCCCTGCGTCGGACTGAGATAACTGTTGGGCGACGTGGCGGATCTTGGATCGCCGGAGCCCATGACATTGCGCATAAAAGTCATCTGCGAGCCCCGGCTCTGGCGCGCAGTATCCGACGCAGTACCGGGAACGCTTGGATCGTATCTCGAGTCGGGGCTAGGCGATTTCTCGTGTTCGTTGCGCCGGCGGCCAAAGTAAAAGAACCACAGGGCGGCTGCAACCAAAGCACCAACGCCCAACAAGCAGCCGATCACGATACCAGCAATGGCGCCTCCGCTCAATGATTTGTTGCCCGTGCCAGCCGAACTAGACGCGGCGGTGGGGCCGTGATCTCCCACAGTGACAGTGACCGGTTGTCCAGCCACAGTTTGGACCGAGACATCAGGTCCAGTCGTCGTCGGCGATTTCCCACTATCCGTGGAAGTACCGGAGCCCTAAAAATCATGAAGTCAGCCGGCATGATCGGGGGGATCCAGTCTAGCGCATCGTACGGGAGAAAGCAAGGAAGTTGACAAGGTCGTATGGACCGAGTCAGACGCAGTTACGGTCACTGTTTCTGCCTGTGGTGTCGACTGAGTAGTGGTCATGCTCCCCTGTGCGATTGTTAAACCAAACGCTCATGAGTTTGCACTACCCCTCACGGATCTCACACAAGACACACATCCAACATTTTAGACCAATTACAGGGCCTGGGGCAAGGGCAAAAGGGTGCAGAATCCGGTTCAACAAAAGGAAAATACTGACCGTAGGGGAGGCGCCTCTAGTTCCCGACGGTTGCACATTGTCCATGGCGATATAGCCATACAGACCTTTGTCGGCATTTCCGCAGAGGTCGTCTGGGTAGCCGGGACACGGGCTGTCGCAGCTAGACACGCTCGCCTGGTTTGCGGGAGCGTAATTCGTGCACCAACAGCTTTTATCCTGGACTACGGCATAGGCATAGTCTGCATTGCACTGGGTCTGACAACGTCCATTGGACTGGTATATACTCGTTTCTGGGGCAGTCAGTCAATTTAGTCATATAGACGACGAAAGAATTGCGAGACGTACTGAGTGTATCCGAAGCTGCAGTGTTCTCCTTGGAGCAATAAGAAATCGACAGTGCGACGGCAGGCGAGGACGCCAGTAAGCAGGCTACGACCCCGAGACGGGTTGCGGAGGAAGATAACTTCATGGTCTGCCAAGTATCCCGGCGATGTCTACCAATGGACTTGTTCTGTAACGAATTGTCGGACCCGTACTCAGTGGCACATTGAGGGATACACGATGTGAATAGCAACCGAGACTGCGGGCGCCCTGTCCTCTTCTTAACCTGTTCGACGGATGGACTGCCAACACCGGCCACAAGAGACGCCTTGTTTATAACGGAGGAGAAAAAAGAAGAATAGGAAGAAACGCTGACGACAAGCTTCCAAATGACCGACGAGCTGAGCCAAGGTCAGGCTTCACTAAAGGCAACGGTGTCGAGACAGGCGGTAACTACTGGCTATTGTAACAAGACTCGGACAGCATTGTCAAGGCCCCTGACCGGGCAGATCGGGTTTCTGAGCCCAATACCAGTGCCGTGCCGGAGGTGTTCTTCGGGGCGATCGGTGACTGCGAAAGGGCCAAGTCGACCACGCAAAGGAGCACAGCAGGGCGAGAGTAGAGCGGAGTGGACGATGGAAGGAAGATCTGCTGGCGGTAGCAGTGGTCAAGATGGTGATGTTAGTTGGATATGATAGTGTGGTTGGTGGTAGATGGTGGTGGCAGAAGAGGAGGAGATGAAAGAAAGCACGCAGAAGAGGCAGGAGGAGGTGGAAAAGGCGACGGCGATCGAGCAGCGATTTGGCTCTGCCGCTAAGAACTTTAGTGGCCTCTGGAACTTGGCAGAAAAGGACTTCGGTCGCCCGAATCGGCCTAGCCGGGTGGTTTTCTGCACTACCACGCGCTTGCGAGGAGCTCTGCTGGGAGTGCTGGGCGGTCAAGGGCAGTGACCAAAGTAGTAGCGCAAAACAGAAGGAAATAGCAGGAGTAATAATGGCAGCAGCAGCAATGCATTCTGGAGGTTGACGGGCAAACCCCAAAACCGTGGTAAACACAGTGCTCGGCAACCGGACCCCTGATTGGCCGTGGCTGGGTGGGCCTGATACAGATTACACCCGTCATCATGGCCAGGACGACGGGCCAATCGCTGTGCGGAATGTCTTAACACCGGCTAGCCTCTTGTGGTAAGCAAAATACTCTTACATACAAGTACGGCCCACGTACGATACAGCTCAATAACAGTAGTGTTGCTACGGGCAGGATAACTAACGAGCACGTTATTCTCAATACAATAGTCTGTCGCAGTTTTGTACGACCATCCGACGTAGTACACTCTAATTACAATTCCCCCTTAAGGATGGGCATTCATGCCATGACCACCACCGCATGGTCGTGGTACAGACCCTTTTTCCGCAAATACGAACAAATGGCCAAATAACGGGGTGGATGGTCTTGAACTGGGCTTATCTTGACACTGCCGCTTGGGCCAGTGCAACATGTGGAATGATGTCTCCCCCCGCCTCCCCCTCTCCCTCATTGCTTATTGCCATCCATGCGCCGATCGCAGCCAGCCAATGGTATCTAGATTGTCTGGAAATGCATAAACTGCGCAGTGTCTCTCCACATTCCCGTGAGAAACACTGTTCATTCCGTGCTCAATTCCCAGCATTAAAGTTTGAAACCGAAGTCAATGACAGTCATTGCTCGGCAAAGTGGTGAAGCCGAGAAGCAGCAGTGAAAATTCCGATTGCCTGTATTGTTACTAGTAATCGTTTTGGAAACCGGAGCATCCGGCATATGAAGGAGGGAGATAACGCGGCATAACACATAACACCATTTTTCCGCACGAAGCGCCATCCATGCTCATTCACTGGATAGGAGGGTAGACCTCCGGCTGTGGTAAAAAGCAGAGAATGAAAAGCTGTCTAACGCACTGTTCGCTACACCCGAACCGCTGCGTAGGTTCCAAGATGATGAAGATTGGGATACGGATCGCACCGTGGTGCTGATGTACCCAAGAGCCCGGCCATAATTCCGCAGAAAAAGCAAAGTCTATATCCGTACAGAGATAACGACAATAAAGCCACTACGATCACCAATGATACGTACGTAATGATATACGTACAGCACACGAAGGACGCGGTACGAAACGTCGAAAGAGAGAATACAGCACCGTTACCTACCGCTCGACGCAGGGGCCAATCACACCAGGGCGGCTGCGCCACACCGGCCCCTGGGCCCCCATCCATGGTTCTCCAGAAACGTAGCCAACCAACGGGCCCGGTGGGCCGAGACATCGACGTAATCTATGACTCCTTTATAACCAAATAACATAAACAATGACAGCATGCAATTAATATAATATAATAATATAACTTACCCAAAACACTCCTTGGCTATAGTTGATCTATATCATCAGTGTTGCTATAAGCCAGTACGGACAACATCATCACTAGAGGATCGGGCAGGATCAGACACCCCGGCATTTGCTGACAATAGTGCAACAGCTTTCTGAAGTATTGACGGAATCACTTGGTTATGCCGAATCGAAGCGAAAAGAAGGAATCTAGAACTCGACTGATGACAATGACATTTTTCTCCAACAACCATATAGACTGACTAACTGATTCAGTGTTCCACTTAGCTGACTGTTTACCCTAGCAAGAGCTGCTACTGGATGCAGGGCAACGCTCATGATGACCTCACCACCATTTGGACCGATTCTGAAACAAAGGGTGCTACTAGTGGCGGATCACTGACTTGTCGCCCGCTGACTCGCTGTTGTTTTTCTTTTGGCTGGAGATCCAGTGCCAGACTCGCACGCGCTGTGGCTTAATCATTATAATGCATGCGTAATAAAAGATCAATAGGTCAATTAATGCGGGCGCCAAACACTAGTCCCCCGAACCCCGAGCGGTATTATACACTACAATTATGAACGCTGTATAACTATCAAATATATGCAGCACATCGTCTGTGATCATATGAGACTAGAGTTTACAGTAGCCTCGGTTCTTTTTATTATTCAAGAATCGCGCAGATTTTTCGTCTGACAATAAGAAGCATCGTACAGCTATATATGTACATATATACTACTCGGCAGTGTACGCGTCTGGTGTTGACCCAGAGTATGATATTCACCAGGCCCTCTTTCATAAGTGTAGCAATTTATCTCATTGCATAAACAATCTCCTCTCTCTTTAGCAATTAACAACGGGCCAGCATATATAGACGCCAGCTATGATATCGATATATAGACTATAACTCAAATCATTAAGATCTTTTCACCGTTGCCTCCTTGTTGCATACATGTACTTGTGAGGCCATCGTGGGATGCTAGCAGACCTGAATTAGTATACAAACCAGCAAATAATGCGACCTCTTTTTAGACAGCACAAAGGACGCTGTGTTGGTTTTCTTTCGTCACGACAGCCTAAAGTAACCTGGACACTCTAGCGATGACAGTACTACATACCGATTCGCGGCATGCCAGGGCCTGACCTCCGCCATGAGCTCCTTGATCACTTCCGGTGCAAACAGGCTTATTCTCAGCATGTACTTCACTGTACTTGGAGCTGAATGCATCTTGATGCTTTTTTACATTGCTATCGCCTTGAAATTATTGTCGCCGAGGGGTTCCATCCAATGCTTCTTTTTCGCCAAAAATCATACGTCGACGGTAAATACCAGAAGTGAGAAAGCTGAGGCAAGGAGCGAGAATTGCGTAAAATACTCAAAATCCAGGCTGATGGTGTACACGAGACCGCTGGTGGAAGCGATGGCTGGAGACGTACTGGAGAAGCTGATGGGCCTGATGTCTTCGTGTTCCATATTCTATAACAGAGAGAGAGCCAATCTACCCAAGGGCAACAATCGTTCGCTTTATGTCAATGTATATATTGTCTTGATTGACTGGAAAAATCTGAAGACGTGCTCTGCTTGATAATATTCGCAAGAGCTGTTTGCACGAGAGTGTATTGGGGCTCCTCCACCTTCACGTTGGCTCAGAGGCAACAGCAAAACGTTTATCTCAAACATGAAGCTCTGGCGTAATTCTTGAATCTAATTGACTGACTTTGTACTTAAAGTTGATAACATGTTTAAAAACTGTGAACTGATACGTAAAAGCATTGGGACAGAGGGAGCTTATGACATCTTTGTTATGTTGGCTAAAATTTTCATTTTCTCCAACATTGCTGCAGATGCAAAAGAAGCCTTGCAAGCCAGGTAGTTTGTTGAAAACCCGGATCCCTGCATGTGATTTTCTAGAACAAGGTATGTGTGATTTGTAAAACGAAATGAGCCTTGCTATTGAGCACTGAGAGTAAAAAGTACAATTGGAGTGGACCCGAATGTATTGACGTTGCTTTGGTATGAAGACATGGGTAGATCTACGACAGGTTGATAATGCATGATCTGAACTACTAGCAATAACACTCTAGAAGGTGAAATCACGAGTTTGAATGATGAGCGACCGACTAATGATCGCGAAGGGCCATAAGCGTATATTGGTTGACAGCCTTGCAGTCTAAGCCACCATACGCTACTCGTATCAATTGCATTCACCCAGCCCTATACTAGCGATGCACAGTGATATTCGGAGATTTATTTCAAAGTGTAGCTAGGTTGAGTCTATCCCAAGTAATGCTGAGAGTTAAATCTAGTTCAGTCAAAGCCCGGCTACTTTCAAAAATCCTTGTCTAGTGGTACAACGTCAACCTCGACCTTTGCCCACTTCCGTATAACCAAGGGTCCAAAACTTTCCTCTGACTTATTTTTAGTGTGCTCTCTCTTATTCAGAGTCTACACACCGCCTAGGGATGAGTTTTGAACTGTTAGCAGCTTGACCCTTAACTACCCTGTATATCTCGTACCGAATACAGCATGATAAAATACATAACAACGGGTTAATTACGGACGACATACAGACCCACCTGCGCCACGGGGCGCAGCGGGACGCACCAGCCCCACTTGAACGATAATCATCCTGTCCTTTTGCACTGTTTGCAATGCCCTAGTCACATCCACTGCCAAATCTTGACAGTCCGATACCATGTCCACTTGAGGTGTTCTTGTTAGAATCACTGGCCCAGACCTGACAGCTCTTGTCGCACAGCAGTCATCCCAAGCAGCCTGCAGGGGAAAACACAACAATTTTCCTGTTCCTGTTCCCGTTTTCTGACAGGTACCCGTAGGGCTATGGGCCCTGGAATTAATTTACCTGTTGCTTGGTTCGACCCACCGGCGAGGACCGTGGTACCACGTCAATTCCTCTTAATTTTATAAAATTTGACTACAGTATATTCAGAGCCCCGAAAAAGGTCTAGTGTAGCAAGTTTCAGAAGTTGCTCCTTAATTGTTACTTTTCTATTTTTGTGATGATGTGAGGCGGGAAAAGAAGGTCGTGGTGTTGGGGTTACACTTCGCGATACCGTCGTCGTGGCGGTCTTCTGCCTTCTACAAGCACGTCGCGTTCTCGATACGTCTCTCGTATTGGGGAATCCGGAGCTGGAGGAGGAGGAGGAGGAGGAGGAGGAGGAGCAGACGGTAATAGAATATCGCGCTCACGACGCAGGCGCTCGCGGCGTGCATGGCGGATGTCCTCGGTCATCTCAACCAGTCTCGCTACATCATCCTGTTGATTGTCACAGTTAATCATATCTGTCCAATGACACGGAAGGAGTGGAATTAGAGCCATACATAACGTAGATACTCGTAGATACGAAAATCGTGGTCCGTTTCATCGTAATCGTAGCCTGCGCGCTCGATGGCTTCTCGTACAACAAGGTCCTTTGTGACCTCGGTATGCCGCTTTTTTCGCTTTTCTATAATCACATCACCCTTCTCGACGATAGATCCTTTCTCAGGTTCCCGCTCCAGAATCATGATTTCTTTGCTTCGGCCGGGATGACGCTCTTTGGAGTTTGAACGAGAAAGGGCTTCTCTATCTGCGGGTGAAGTACCATCTTGATGGCGGTTTTCGATTCTGATTTCCTCCTCGTGAAAACCTTTAATCCGATCGGTTCTAGAGTATAGATTAGTAATACATTAACTATGTAGTCAACTATTACCTGCTGCTACATACAGTTCTTGGAGTTTGATCTCATCAACTCCAGCCCGTGATTTGGTGTCGTCAACGCTGTGGCGCCGTAGGGCCGATGCTTTTTCGTAGCCTGTATCACGCATTTTAGTGAGTCTACATGACTGTAGTTGATTTCACAGCTTACTTTCGATATGGCGATGGTGCGTAATAACCTCCTGAATGATAGGCGGCTTCCGTATGATCGGCGCCTCAGGCGAAGACTCAGACAAAGACGAGGACGATTCCCGTCGACGCACGAGCTCCTTTTCGAGGACTTCTGTCCGTCCTCGTCTGTCACGCTCGCCGTACCGAATTCCAGTATCCTCTCTGTCTTCCACAGATACTTGGCGTATATGAGAGGACCTGGAGTGGAGGGGTTCATGACTGTGACGGACTTCAACCTTTTCTCTACCGGGCTCATCGCGAATGAGAATTTCTTCTTGATCCCTCTCAGGGGCTGCAGCGCTTGTACGGCCTCGTCTGCTGCGGTGGACTAAAATCTCTTCACGGCCATCATCTTCTTTGCCTGAACGGGCTCGACGAATGACTCGATCGTCATAACCATCATCATCTTCCTCGGTAGAGAGCGAACGGCGTCGACGAACACGGGCCTCCTCGCGGACTTGATCAACAGGATCCCGGTGCGCATGCAACCTCTCTCTCCGCCGAATCCTCACCTCCCTGTTGCCCTCTCGCTCGGAACTCGAACTTCCACGATGGTGAGGAATTCTTTCATCGCGATCGGCACCGCCCATTGAGCGAAGGCGTTCCCTGTGTCGGATAAGAATATCTTCTTGGCCGGGTTCCCTCGGCGGCAAAGAGCGGTCCCGATGGCGAATGAAGATGTCGTCTTCTTCTTCGGCATAATTTGGCACTGAGGTGTCCCTCTCGCGTCTCCGAGCTTTTCCTCTGTCGTCTCGTGGTGGCGAAGCGGTATTTCGATGTCGAATTAGAACTTCTTCACGATCATCCCGAAGTAAACGTCTTCGAGGAGAACGATCCCGATGACGGAAGAGGAGCTTTTCATTTCGTGCTTCTTTTTCTTCCTCTCCATCTTCTTCTTCCCTTCTTACTTCCTCCCGGTCGTGTCCTCGAGACAATGGCGTCCATCGTCGCAATTTCTCGGCAACAGCCTCCTGAAGCGGAGAGCGGGTGCGTCGACGGACGACTATCTCTTCGTCATCTCGTTCTTCGCGCGCCCTTTCCTCGATTCCGGTACTTTTAGAACGCTTTCGCCATCGCTGTCGTTGAAGTTGTTCATCTTGGAGAGCAAGCTCGTTGAATGTGTCTCTGTAAGTTGAGGGCGAACGCTCTCGCTCCTCTCTCCTTTTGGGCCTGTCCTCGTCACTAACCTCATCCCTCGAGTATTTTCTCCTGCGTCGGGACTGGGCGCGCGGCACAGATTCGCGGCGAAGATACATTTCTTCCGTCTCTTCCCTGTGAGATGGCAGAACGCGTGGCTCATCGTCTTTGCTCAGGTACTCCCGCTCATTATACCGTCGTACATCATCAACTTCGTCTTCATCGACATGACCACCAACACCACTAGCCCCTCTAGCCCGTTGGACAACCCTCTCGGCGCTATCCCGCTCCTTCTCGCGCATGCGCATGAGGTCATCGATTTCCCGAACGAGATGTGGCGGCGTTGGTTCGCGAGGAAGAGGAGGAGTTTCGTGAAGACTTGTGCGACGATGGCGTCGGTCGAGGTCAATCTCGGGGAATCGTTGCCCACCTATATCGCGCCTACGTCGGCTGGGCGTCTCATGAATTTCCTCTTCATCTTCCTCCACCTCTTCCTCCTCTTCGTAGTAATCGACGGGCCGACGGGCACGTCGAGACATTGTAGGCGGTTTATTTTCCACCGGGTTATGCCTGGGAAAATACAGATAGTTCTTTCTGAAAACTCATGAATGTCTTGTGTGTTAATTGAGTGAGAAGGTAGACGAGTCTCTACACTAAGACGCTAGATGTGTTAACACGCACGCATATATTGAGCGATCGACAAGCGGCGGGGAAGAAAGTGACACTTTCAGGGCATGCCATATATAATGCTCCACTGCGTTCCCCGATCGAGAAATGGCCCCGTTTGCTTGATGAAGCTGTGTGATATTGACAGACCAGCACTAGAAAAGAGGAAAGACGAAACAGAAAAGTCTGTGGTTTCAGTGTGTTGTTGTTGGCTGATGTCATTTGCTGAACTGACATGTGCCCCCTCTTCGGCACATCCCCACTTGAGGCTGCGGCAGGCTGGCGGGTCAGTCCCAGCCTTGACATTACTAAATCTGTACCGAGTAGTTACAGAGATATTGGATTTAGCAGCTTTTTGTAGTACTCTTGCCCTATGTCAATTAGGATTGCTTTGTAAATTTAGCAAGATCTTTAGAACAGGATATGGGTATCTCAATATGAATCATGACNAAAAAAAAAAAAAAAAAAAAAAAAAAAAAAAAAAAAAAAAAAAAAAAAAATTTAAGAGAGAAAAAGTTTCTATCCAAAAAACAGCCTTTTCTGCCCCTTTTCTGCTTTTGTACCCTTAGACCGAGGCTTTTTGCGCTCGGTAACATCTCTTCTGGAGTGCTGCTGCACAATGTCTTGTGGGACTCGGTCAGCTTCGAGCTCTTGAGCCTCAAGGTCTTTGGCAAAATGCCAGTCGTCGTGTTCGTCGCGCTGATGGTTGGGGATTTGCCGGTTGCAGCGAGAACAGAAATGGACTTCTAGAGACGCCGTAGCTTCTTGATTTGCGTCGGAGGCTTCCATGAGCTGTCCGTGCCCAGTGAGTGGACGGGTTGTAGAGAATTCTTCTGATGGCGTGGCTTCGTCATTCTCGATATCGCCGTCCCTCTGCTTGAAAAACCGTCCTATCCCGCTCGCCGTGATTTTCCGCTTTTTCGATGGAGGACCGTCGACTACTGGTTCGATCGTAATTAGAGGCTTGGATTGCGTGCCAGCAGCTGGGCTGTTTGTTCGGCCCGGCGCAAAGAAACTGTCAATAGCTTTGTTGTTGGTTGGGCCGTCCTCGAACCCACCAACACTCAGAGAGAGGTTGGATACCGGCCAGACTTGTCCTTCAGCATGGACCTGTTTCAGCAAGTCTCTAGCTAGATCAAAGAGGATGTCCTCATCAATCATTTTTCCACCTGGAATAGGAAGTTGCTTCGAGTGGACTTGAACACCCGCCCGATGATGAAGAGTGATTGTCCTCGGCCGCCGCCTCTTTTCGAGAAGACCATCTTCTACGAGCCGGTTATAGAGGTCTGCCGCGAAGATGCGCAGCCACTTCTCGGCCTGGTCCATTGTGTTGATATACGGTCGGAAAGACTTGGCTGAAAGCATCGACTTGATCTGTACACGCGTGTTGACTTCACTGGTATCAATTCCCCGGATAGTGTTATAAAGCCAGACTGCCGTGTCGTCGTCCAGCTTTGCTTTGAACTGCTCAGCCGTCACTTTCAAGAGGTCGCTGACCTGCTCAGTTCCAAACTCGGCACTGATTTGGTCGCCCAGCTTTCCTCCGAGCATCCGAATCTTGGTGAACTTGAACCCGCCGAGGAACTTGTGAATGGCACGGTTTCGGACAATGGTTTGCTTATTGGGCTTGTTGCATGCGCTTCCCAGTTTGGCCATCATCTTGTTCCGGGCAATCCCTGCAGAGCAAGTATAACTCAACTGGTCCCAGACGGCCGCGCGCACCGAGCGGACAATCTCTGCACCAATCTGCATGGCGATGTCGTCCCAGTCCGGATCGTCTTCTTCAGTCTCGTTCTCATCGAGATCGACCAGCCCATCATCTGCTGACCAGTCTAGTGCCGTTGTTGGAGGTGCGGGCAACGGGGTAACCTTGTCGTCCGCTGTAGGAGGCTTTCTCAGCTCTGGGTAGCGCTGGACCAGAGCAGCATATACCAGCGAGGACAGGTCCATGAAGACCTCGTCTATAGAAGCCTTCTCGAGCCGTGAAGCCGGCAGTCCTGTTAGTGGAATTCCCGCCTGCCCAGCAAGCGTGTCTCTCCGCCTGGACAGCTCTTCTTTTATTGTGCTTAGAATCTTGCGTGACTGCGCCCGATATGGGTCGAGTGACACCTTATCCGTCTGGATGCTGTCGGCCGCATCTTCTCGATAAGCCCATTTACCACCTTCGCCTTCTCGAAAGGTCGCGACATGCTGGAGGACCAAGTCCGGACATTTCTTCCTCGCCTCGACCGCGGACAGCATTCGGGTGATGCCGAATGGGCGCGCAGCATAGTTGATAGCAATCAGCGAACCCCACTGCTGTACAGCGAGTGGCGTTTCTCTCGGGGTGCCCAGCCGGACCATCTCACATTGCGCGTAGAAGGCGTCAAGGTCGATGTGAGCAACCACCCTCAATGGGCTCGTCGCGGAGTTTTGGCGGAGCAACTGCAGGTGCCGGAAGGTGTAGGCGGATTGCTTGGAAGCGGCGTCGGGCGAGGAGGGTATAAACGCAGGCGGAGACGACATGCCGCTGTCAGATTATCATATTCAAGTAGGGATATTGTTGCTGTTGTTCACATCATTCTGTTCTGTTGTAGCGAGACACGCGTAGTAAAGAACCTTTGCTGATTCAAAGATCGATGATGCTCGCGCCGGAGTATGATCGGCAGGCGCTTCCGATCTCGACCACGCTAGTGGGGCGCTAAACCTTTTCCTAGCACTTAACACCCTGTGGACAACCGCCATGTTTAACGATATCACCATGTATTTTGTAGAAACCTTGAAGAGAGAGAGAATCAGCCGCAATCTCCAAAATCTAGCACTTGCGTAAAAAGCTATCCACTTCATCCGTAAGGAACGACGATAGCTTACGATCGGCATAGTGCTGGAAACGGTTTCATATGCTCTCTAGCAATCATTCTGCTGCAATATTGTACTTTAACCTAGTTTCCTTTGTAATCGAGAAGCAAGCAGCCGAATAATAGCTAGCCAGCCAACCAGCCAGTCAGAGTCAATACCTATTGATGTTCTCAATGTTAGGCTATGACTATTGGGACGAAAAGAGGCCCATGGCCAAAACAACAAATCTTACATAATCACAGTAGCCAAACATCTCTTGTTAGCTAGATCCGGACTAGCACAGAGTCGGGCGGGGCCGACAAAATCCCGTGACCAGAGGCGGGATGTTTGACTTGTTTGCGCGCTGCAGACCAATAAGCGGAAAGGTCAACAAGACAGTTGTGGTACCTATCATTATTATTTAGTCCCTACAATCAATAGTGATTCCGTTCCCACTGTGCGATAAACCCATGCTCCCATGTCTTGCCTCATGGCGGAGGGCGAGAGAAAAATTTGACGCAGCACTGGCGATGATTGGCCCCTGTCTTTGACCACAGCCTGCAGACCAAGTCTGACGGTGGGCTGACTGGGCAGAGTGCTCATGCTAACTGGCCCTAATGCCCAAAGCTCGCACGCATTACGGCCCAACCCACGATACTCCGTACCCCGTGCGCCGGTGCTGCAAAGCTTGCACGCTAGCAGCTCTGATCAATGGTTAATCTGGCCTATTATTGCCACAGTGGAGGACAATTCTTCGATTAGCATAGCGACTGTTATTCGGTATTGACGTTCGCCAGTCACTCCCATCCACTCACCGTCCGGCCTGTCAGTCACCAGGCTCTTTGCTCGGACCGTCGCCTGAATAAGCATCACAGTAAGCATCACTCCGCAGAGGCTGTCTGTTTACGTGTGTCAATAGAACCGAGTTACCGGGAGCACAAGCCAGGAACGCCGAACAAAGCACGGATATACGACGGTCAAGTATCTAGGGATTATCGGGAAAGATGATATATAGAGTTCACTCGGCAGGCAGGACTGGCCAAGACATCATCTGCAGACACACACGCCCTGGAAGAATATGACGTCTAACCACCAGCTTCTCGGCTCTGCCCAATGAGTGTTGTTCTGTCCATCTAACAGAGGGCTGGAGTGCAGAATCCGGATATCAGAATCACACAACGGCCGGTCGATGACGGCGGTGGGTACGGTAGTGGGACAGGATGCAGATAGCAAGCCGCAGTCGCATCCACCGGGAATTGATTATTATATTGTAGCCATCGTAGGAATCGCAGTCATCGGATGTAGCGAGCCCAGGCCCAGCTCGCCAGGCAAATCATCGTGGCACCAGAGACGGTGAGAGGAGCGACAACGACAGCCCAACCGCCCAACAAGACAGCGCAGCCAACCACGGAGCGCGGCGCCCACCCAGGGCGGCCAGGCAGCCCACAACCGTCGCCCGCCCCTCCTCGTCCTCCGCCTCTCTCCTTCTCTCTCTCTCTCCTCTCTTCGCTCTTTTCCTTTCTTCCTCCTCTTTCTCTCCTCCTTCTCCCTGTCTCTCCTCTTCTCCTGTGCTTATCTTTAAACCCTGCTCACCCTTCCTTACCTCCTTCTCCCTTTCCCTCTCCCCCTTAATCTTTCCTCCCCCCGTCCAGACGGCCCTGCGTGTCGACTACACCGTTCTCCTGTCGACCTGCTTCCCCTTCGTGAGGGCGATACTGGATATAACAGAGACAGACTGTGTGTGTGTGTGTGTGTGCGTGTTGTGACAGACACGCTGACTTAAGCCACGTCGCCATCCCGTGGACAGGACTCCCATCACAAAGCCACAGGACAGAGAGCAAAGGAAGCCTTGTTGTTGCTTTTTCCTAGGATTTAAAGCCCTGTTTGCCCGCCCAGGACTGACCGATCTTCCTATTTCTCAATATTTACTGGCGCTGCTCTATTATCGCCTTGCTTGCGTCTCTGTCTCGGTTGATGTGCCAAGACTAGTTCGACACTTGCCTTCTTCTGTTCTCTTCATACTTCAAGGATACTCAGCCAGCCACGTATTGAGTGCGGAAATTTTCTAGCCCCAGGCTCAGAGCATAAGACTTATTGAATCCAGGAGGTGATACTATATAACCAAGTCAGCGTGTTGTGTATTTCTTCCAGTGCGGCCAGATACTGAGCGACATCGCCGTGGATCTTGTGATTCCTCTATTGTTGCTGCCCCTCTCCCGGAACCAGAACCAAGGTTGCCATAAGGACTCAACCGGAAAGCTTAAAACCAAAAACCAGGCCAAAACCATTGGTATTCTCCGCTTCTCTGGATCGCTCCGCTTGCTACCCCACCCAGGAACCGGAAAAAGAAAGGACCCTTTTCATATATTACTTCTGCAGGCCGTGGATCTACAACCCTTTTTTTTGCTTTCCTACTATATTCCCATCAGGACAAAATGACCGGACGAGGATATGAGCGCCCGGAGCGCCACAATGAATATTTTATTCCCGGAGACGGTATCAGCCGGGAGGTGATCCAGGCCGATATTTGCAGGTATCTAGGAAACGATGCACTCGTAAAGCCTGGAACACATAATGTTCGTCTAAATCCAGTCTCCCCTTTTGTTTCCGTTGTTTATACTGCGTAGTCCCAGCAAACTATTCAGTGGAGAACTAACTTGTTTCTCCTAGGGTCACCAAGGCTATCTAATCCGTGCCTATCGGAACCTGACCAGTGTATGTTTGTGAACTTGGAGAAAACCAGTGTCATTGAACGCACAACTAATGCGACTGCCCTCTAGGAAATGATTGCCGACTTGAAAGCCGACTCGGCTCGATGGGAGCAAGAAGTTGCACGTAGAGCTGACATGGGATACTCTAGAGGTACTTATGTTCAAGATGTCCGCAGGTCTCGAAGCCCTAACACGCCTCCAGCGACCTACACTTCATCGTCTATTCATGAGATGCGTCAACAAGGAGGTGGTCCGTCGCCAGCGGCGTACAACCCGCCGCCCGCCCAATACGTGGATCCCTACCAGCAACAGCCCCAATATGGAGGGCCTCAAGCTCCTCCTTACGGGCAACCAGCCTACACTAGCTCACAGTCCCCTGGTTTTCCTCAGAATGCGTATGCATCACCTCCTCAGCAGAATCCTTACTCGGGTCAGAATCCTACTCCCATCTCGGCTCCGGATTCACACCCTGGATACACGTATTCTGGCCAGCCGGTTTATCCTTATGAAGGAAGAAGCGCGGCGCCTCGTTACCCGGGGCCCGGCTATGAAAATGAACCGGATTATCCCCCCACTGTGACGTCTGGTATGGGTTACCCTGCTGCGACCACAGCCCCGGATGCCCGCGCAATGGAAGCCAGATATACCCCAGAGGCTCCCTATCCCGACCACAGAGCCGGAGTCAACCGGCCACAGCAAAATAGGGATCCTCACCGACGGCCCCGCTAGATGGCAGCCTGCTTGATTCCACGGTGTGAATACCCGGGATCTTGCATTGCCTGCCATGACTGAGTAGTTTCAAAAGGCCCGGGATCATTTCTCCAGAATTCATAACACCATGGATGAAATACGCTTTCTGCTTGGACGTAAGATACAATCTAGAGTCCTATATCCTCGCCAGGAGCCTTTTGAAACCGGATAGTCTTTTTGTTCAAGAATAACACTATCTACCACCTTACACCACTGGAGGCGTTACCAGCGTTTTTAAGAAGAAAATGACCTAAAAAATGTGATGCATGGAGTTAATCGATCGTGATCATGGACAACAACTTGCCATGAGGAGTTGGCGGGAGGCATGTGACCTCCAGGGTATTAATGACGAGCGGGTGTTTTGTGCGCTATATTTGTCTTTCTCTGGCCATAATGGATCTGGCCTTTATTGATGTGAACTTGAAACGAAAAAGGTGGCACTTTGTTCTTGGTTATGTGGAAACCTTGATACTTTTGATTTAGTGTGGTTTTTCTTGCCGTTTCTGAACATTGTGCTGTACAGAAGGCTTTGGGTTTTGCCTTTCATGTTATTGAGTTTCGGGGATGAGGAGTGAGCTTCCCTGCTTTGGTTTCCCCCCCCCTCTTTCTTTTCTTTTCTTTTCTTTTTTATTTTCTACTCACTGTGGTTTGCATTCGTCCGGAGCTTTGGAGAGGCTATGTACGGTGTTGTTTCGTACTGGACGGGCCCGACGTTGTAGATAGATGCATTGCAGGCGTTCGAGCTCCTGTTTATACAATTGAATTCGCTTCTCTGACCACTAAGGGTTCCTTATCCTTGTGCCTGAAATCATCTACTAAATGAAGTGTTACTTGACATCTTTCAATTACCAATTTCCACATCTGATGCAGACGTCCGGAGACATTGCTCACCAAAGAGCACGCTGCAAACCTTCTCAAACCTGTTGCGCGCTCTGGTGTGGAACACGATATAAGCTCCAGATGCAGCCGCCGCAGGAGGAGTCGAATAGGATTCTGTTAAGAGATGGGTTTATACTTTCTAAATTTCTAACAAGCTAGCAATACAAAGGCTCCAAATGCTTCCTAGCAGTCTACATGTCCTCATCTCGCAGCAAGCCCAAGCTTGACTGTTGGTGGAAACTCTTTGGCATTTTCTATAAGGTCGGGCTAGGCTTCAAGGGTGCCAATCTGCACATCGCCCTCGAGGAACGTGTGCGCCTCATCAGCACAGCCGAGAGCATCGACACGATTGCCATCGTGAGCCCTCACGTTAACAACGCGCTCATGCGCTATGACCAGTTGCTATATCGGTCTGTCTTGACAAAGCCAATTCAGTGGAAATGTCCCGCAATGCGCGTGAATTGGTCTACCATTTTCAATGCCGCTGTTGTTCATCTGGGAGGGGAGGTGCAACTGACTGACCAAGGGAGATAACAATGAAATGGAACCGCGTCTCCGTGCCGTCCGCGAACGTAAGGCCGCAAAGCTGTATGAAATCAAGGGCGCGGCTGAGAAGCGTACTGCTGGATATATCCCATGCGAGCTATTCCAGTGACGTGTACATGTGGATGGTCGTGTCGATACATCACCAATAGCTCCATCAGGTGGTTGGCGTTGAGCGGCGCGGGCAGAATGATGTTTGCGGTGGAGCGATGCTGTGCCAGGCTATACACGAAGGAAGGGGGTTGTCGTCAAATTTCAATGCTCAGGAGTACATCGATTTCCACAGCATGGCCCCGTCCTCAAAGGCTCGCACGCCCCTGTACGCCAAAATGCACCGGATCAAATCAGAGGTGCGTGTCTACGTCAAGCCTTTGATGCAGAACAGAAATCTATTGAGCTCAACTCTGGCGATCAAATTGATCATCTTCTCTGCACCAAGTTCACCGCGAAACGGCCTATCTTGTCTTTTGTTTTGTCGGATGGTGACGATGACCACGAGAAGACGGTCCACATATAGAGAGGCATCCCATCGGGCGTCCTGATGCGCTTGGAATAGAATTCCACCCACCACACAGCGGGCAAACCATTGCTTAGTCTTGACTTCTTTATAGCTCTTCGGTTCCCCAATGAAATAGGGCAAAAATTTTAAACTAGTTTGGGCGTCAATTGACCCCACACAGGTGATGTACCGTACAAATGAACAAGTAGATTCTTCAGTAGTATCCAACGACCTCTTCTATGTACAATTATAACCCCCAAGCCCAAACACCGGTAACGAGCGTGTCACAACCCTGGAACGAGCATGTAAATACATTGTGCAAGGCCAGGTGGTCCAATGCAGTCGTCCGTCCAATCAACTATGGACTGGCAGTATCCTCAGAACCTGATGTGTGGTATATCATGAGAGTAAGGTTTCCGATGACTTTTCTTTTGTTTACTTATTATGGTTGATATTGGCAGCTTATTCGTCATCGAAGCCCTTAGGAATCACACGTGGTCCCTTGGGAACTATTTAACACAGTGAGCGTTAGTGAATTGTTGCTAACATTTTGAAGAGTAAACCGACTTGGATATGAGAATGGAATAGGCTCTGGGTCAACGTCGCCGAAGTATCGGCGGATCGGAGGAATGGAAACCAGAGCAACAGGTCCAAGTGAGCCGAGGACGATGGAGTAGAAGATGGCAGGCTTCTCGTGCGAGGCCCAGCGCAGGTAGCGCAGAGGCTGCGACCAGAATTGCGGCACGGACATGGTTTGTGGTTCGGAAAACGCTGGGCGGGCTTCGGCAGAGCGCTCGATAAATCGTCAGATAAATCGGATCGGATCGTACTGACAAAGGCAAAGGGCCGTTTGCGTCGTCGGTTGGTGAGACAGCAATGCCAGGTCGAAAGCAGATTCAGAGCGGAGGATGAGGAGGACGAGGTGAGGTCAGAAGGAAGTTGAAGTCGGCGCTAACCTAGCTCCGCCGGTCTTGGCACTCCCGGAGCAACACGTCGCCCGATTCAACCTGGACACATGAAAGTTGATCGTAAGTAGTTCACTACAAATCACTCAAGAAGAGCTCTTCTTTCCCTTTCTCTTCCGGCTTCCCACCCATTCAATTGTGTGTGGAATTGCTTCTTTGGATATCTTTCTTCCTCACCTTCACTCGCAAAAGCCCGCCTTGCGCGGTGGCCTCTTGTCACCATGAGGCTGTTGCTTTCTGTTCTACTTGGCTTTTGGACAGCTTGTGCCTATGCGCTGAGCAGCACAGGTCCTCGCTTGCTGGTAGTTTTGGAGGAGGAAAAGAGCTTGTATTCGACGTTTTGGGCAGATCTGGAAGGTACATTTTATTCGATTCAATTGTTTCTATTAATACTTATAGAATTGCTAGACCGAGGATACGACATCACCTTCGAATCACCCAAGAATGAGAAGTTGTCACTGTTTGAACTCGGAGAGCGAGCATATGACCACGTTATCATTCTCCCGCCGAAGTCCAAGGGTTAGTTGGGTATCTTTTTATCTTGGTGGGCTCGTAAAATCTGATAGGAATAGGCCTTGGCCCGGCGTTGACACCGAAGCTGTTGATCGACTTTCTCAACAGTAATGGCAACATTCTTCTTGCTCTGTCCGGCACGTCGTCTACCTCGAGCGCTGTGAGCTCGCTCCTCCTCGAACTGGATCTCCATATCTCGCCTGACCGTTCCTCGGTCGTCGTCGATCACTTCAACTACGACGTTCTCTCAGCCGCCGAAAAGCACGACGTCCTCCTGCTGCCCCGCCCCAGTCCCCCACGACCAGATGTGAAACCATACTTTGCGGGCGAAGGTGTGCTGGCGTTCCCCCGGCCGGCTGGCCAGTCGTTGGGTGCTGCTAGTCCTCTGCTCGCGCCGATTGTGCGCGCCCCGGAAACTGCCTACACTTACAATGTTAAGGAAGGTGCTGGCAGTGTCGAGGACAGCTTTGCCACAGGCTCACAGTTGGCTCTTGTCTCGACATTGCAAGCCAGGAATTCGGCTCGCTTCACCGTTTTGGGATCCGTGGAGGTTTTGGAAGACAAGTGGTTCTCTGCTTCGGTAAAAGGACCCAACGATAAGAAGGCATCATCAACTGCCAACCGTGAATTTGCCAAGGCCCTCACAGCCTGGACCTTTCAGGAGATCGGTGTCCTCAAGGTTGGAAAGATCGAGCATTACCTTAGCGACAAGGAGGGCAACGCTGAGGGCGAAGTGAACCCGACCATCTACCGTATCAAGAATGACATCGTGAGTATGCGTCAGACTAGCTTCATGGGACATGACTGACCGCCATAATGCAGACCTTTGATATTGAGCTGTCCGAGTACGAATATGACAAGTGGGTACCGTTTGAGACTGTTCCCGAGGATGAGGTCCAGCTCGAATTCACCATGCTATCGCCCTGGCACCGCTTGAACTTGCAGCCTAAGAAGCGCACCGAAAACAGCACCATCTTCAGCAGCACTTTCACATCTCCAGACCAACACGGCATCTTCTCGTTCCGTGTCAATTACCAACGCCCGTATCTGACCAACGTGGAAGAGAAACACGAAGTCACTGTCCGCCATTTCGCACACAATGAGTACCCACGCAGCTGGGAGATTACCGGCGGTTGGGTTTGGATTGCTGGACTTTGGTCTGTTATTGGCGGGTTTGTTGCTTTTGTGCTTGTGTGGCTATACTCCGCGCCGTCGCCTTCAGCCGAGGCCAAAATCAAAAAGATCAACTAGATTTCCACACTTAGCAGAATATGGATCATGGAGCTTATGACAGGGAGTTGCATTAGAATGCGAACGTACTGGGTTTCTTGTATGCCTTGTGTTTCCTGATATCTTGACCCGGCAGAAGGATGTATATTATGCTGTATTTAGGACGTCCGATGGTATTCATTGTTTTAAGTTCCAGATGGTTTCTTCTGTAAAACTAAAGCTGTTTTTAATATGTACATATCGACCGGAGTAGGACAACTGGGGTATGAGATGTTATCGACCAAAATAGACAAAAAGACAAGAACAACAAAACTCCACCCCATGCAAGTATAAAATCCCCTCTTCGTCGTCTCTGTGTCCATTTCTAGACCTCTTATAAACCCCTCGTCTTCTCCGGATCCATTTCAGCCTCATTTCCACTCGTTTCCTTGACCGACGCAAATGCCGGCTTGCCCGCATACAACTGCTCCGGCACTTCTTGCGACTTCCCTCCCTCGATCTCTCGGGATACGGAAATCGGCGCGTTGCCGCGGAATCGTTTGCGCATGTCGACTAGGCCGCGTCTATTTGAGAATTTGTCAGTATGGAAGTGTCGGGAAGTTGTGTGTGGGAGGTAATTGGTAAAGAGAGGAATGCGAGATGGGAGAAAGCGCACTTGCAATCCGTGAGAGCTTTCATGAGCTGCTGACAGCGCGTGGGCAGGTCGTCGGAAAGCGGCGGCCGTAGACAATCACGAGGCGAGTTGCGCTGGACCATGATACAATCTGAATCCTGGAGGCATTGTGCAAGCGCCGCGCCTGGGAGCGATCAATCAGTCAGTAGGTTTGTCGGCTCGTCAGTCACATGGTAATGGACAGCAATTGTCGGGGTGGCGTCAATCGAGATTGGTGATAGACACATGCAAACACAGAGAAAAGAGGAAGAGAGGGAGAAGGAGAAAAACTGAAATTGACTTACGGATATCCCTACATGAGCTCGGCATGTTGTCTGTGGATGTGGTGATCAAGAAAGAGAAAAGTCCGGGCGGCCGAGCTGCCAATAATGCCCTAGGTTGTCCTCGGCCGCCGCATGCATAATACCGTATTGTCATGGACGGCTTGTAATAATACGCCACAGCCACTATAGACTGTCACAGTTCAAACAAATTTAGCCTTCAAGATTTAAGGAATAAAATTGGTGGAATACTCTATTGCATAACAAGAAGTTCCCCGCACACATTGAAAAGAGATATACGAAGACAGAGCATGGAATTGTCACTCATATGGAAGTTCATGCATGAAAGGTAGGCGTAATGAGCGCCACACCACTATAGGATCATCAATCTTGCTGGAAATGCCATACCACAAAGATTTGATACTGTACCTCATTTGGGTATGTAGTAGTAAGACAGGGAATCCACTCTTGTATAGGGCTGCTGCACATCACCTGACCCGGAGCGCTCTACCCTGCGTTGAGCTTGTCGACATTCTGGTGGCCCTCGCTACTTTTGGAAACAATAAGACTTGATACCGTTTGTCTGTCTTTTAACTGTAGCTAGCTGTTCGCGTGCTATGCCTGTTAATATAAGACACAGATTATTTCCGCCTGAGAACTAATATTCAGTTATAGCTATAATGGTTAACAGGACTTGCGAAACTGTTCACAAGCTTATCGTTAATTTCCATTAGACTACCAATCATGCAAAGAAATAGTGAATGCCCAGGTGACATCGTAGATTTCTGGAGGCAACCTATATAGCACCATACGTGTTTGATGTAGAACGGTATTTTGACGAAAGAGCCAAATGAAGTGCTGAATTATGACTTTAGCATAACAAGATACAACCATGTTTTGCCGGACTCGTGCTATTCCCCGTTTTTTTCCATATTACAGATGTGCGCTTGGATCTGCTGACTGCGCACAAATATTGTCGAAATCTAGGGATTTGGCTGATTCAGAAGCAAATCAAAAATAATCTTTCCCTTTGCATGTCCTCCATCCAACCTCTTGAAGGCCTCTTCGAATTGCTCTAAGGGCCATATACTGTCCACCATTGGTCGACACTTGCCCTCTTCGATCAGCTTGGTAATCTGCTCCAACTGCTCCCTCCTCGGCTCCATAACAAAGAATACGTCCTTGACACCGTGACCTTTATATTCCTCTGGGCAGGCCTGTTTTGGTGGCTGGTATATACTCAAGACAATGCCGCCATCTTTGACAGTCCACCAAGCATCCTCGAGAGATTTTCGGCCGATACAATCAATCACAACGTCTACCTTCTTTTCCGGCTCTCCTGCCCAGTCCCGCAAGCTTGTCGTCCGATAGTTGATGGCCTCAACGGCACCCAGGGACTTGACCAAAGCTATATTCTCGGGCCCGCAGGTTCCTACCACCTGAGCACCGAGCAAAGTGGCCAACTGTGTGACCCAGATACCAACGCCACCGGAAGCTGCAGTCACAAGCACCCTTTTCCCATTCCACGCCTTTCCGGCAGCAGGAAAATCTGTCTCGTCTCCGTTAAAGACGCCCGCATGCTCGAAGAGAATCTGCCACGCAGTCTCCGCAGAAACGGGCACAGCAGCTGCTTCCGCCCAGCTCAAGATCTTGGGTTTCAGCGCCAGTTCGTCAGTGACGGCTATAGTATAGTCTCGCGCATTTGCAGGGCGACGATAGTTTGTACGCGCATATACGTGGTCACCCGGCTGGAAGGGAGAGTCTGTTGGTCCAGAAATGACCGTGCCCGAGACGTCTGGACAGGGTACCAGCTCACGCGGGCTTGGTGGAGGAAAGTACTTTGGCCAGAGGAGCTCGCCGGCGCAGGGCGCGCAAGCGTGGACTCGAATCAGATGCTCCCCTGCAGATGTGTCGGCAGTGGGAAGGGATCTCGTCTCAAGAGAGAGATTCTTGGACTCTGCACTTGGTTGGATAAGAGCGCGCATGGCTGTTGAGTATGGTCTTGCAACTTTGGTAAGGAAGGCTCTAAAGATTGACATCTGTTTTTCTTGATCCAGTATAGATAAACGTATCGATCAGGAGGAGATGACTTTATATACTTTATGCCTTCTGCCGGAACCATTGACGTAGACTGGTAGCGATGTCCGGCGGATAGGCTATCATGATATCGCCGCATTGGGTAATTTCCGGATACATCCTGAATAGCCTATTGACGATTCGCCTTCCAGCCACACGCCCCGGAAAGCATCCCAGAATTGAAAATTCGACTTTTTTGAGACAATTACTTGTAGCTATGGCCGATGGCAGCTTCGTTTTCATATATTAAGATTTGACACAAAGCCTAAAGGCTGCCCTGACCACGCGGGGGTTGGAAGTCAGTGCGCTATCAGCACGACACGCGTACATGTGCAATGGAGCAGCTTTCTAATGATTCTCCCAAAGATAAAAATAACATTCTTGTTCTGGGCCACAAGGCATTGCGTATAGTATATGATGAGAGCGGAATAGTCGATGTGGAAAGACTATGTACTCTGTATGTACTCTGCGGCTATAGGGCTTCGCAGTAACACAGACCCACCGGGATCTCGTGGTCGGAGCCTCACCGCCTCACCGCCTGTCAGATGATGGCTCACTTTCTGCCACGGGTTCCGCAATGCATGTTTGCTATGTTTGCATCCAGTTTCGGAAACGACTGGCTAATTCAAAAGCGGTTTAGCGTTACGGACATATCAATGTTGCATTTCATTGGCCATGGTTGCATGGTTAGCGCCGGCTTATGATGCCATCGGGCATCTGCACGGAATGATCTATCACATGCTGAGTACGCTCCAACAATAATGATATCAGCAGCAAAATGCATGTTGATTCCGTTTTGTACAGGTCATGATCACGATAATCTTACCAGTCCGATATTGTTTACGAATTGCACAAGAGATTAGCTTGAGCCGGCTCTGGACGCCGCAATGCCGCGCGTTCCGTTCCTGGGTAGGCTCTTTTGGTACGCCACAGCTTCAACCCAGAATGCTCATTCGAGCACACGAGGATGATAGATGGGTCAATGATTAACTTGTTTAAAAGGGCCGAGTATCTATCTTTGTTTACATCATTACTGTTGGTATCCGTCGAGGGATTATTGCGTCTAATCACACTATGTCTTCGTATGTCGCACTCTCCGAATTGGATTAAGAGCTCGAGCTAACGTTGCTGTCCTCACAGCCGATCCCATTATTCGATTCTGCTACCAGCAATCTAAATCTATATTCAACACCCTATCCTCCCCCCAGAATAGGAGTAACGGAAGGACCCAGACCAAGCAGAGGACCCTAGCCGAGTCGATAGCGCAGACTACCGATTTCTCCGAGCTATGCGAACTTTACGGCTACGAGACAGAAGAACATATCGTCCAGACCGGTGATGGCTACCTGCTTGGTCTACACCGGCTTCCTTACCGCCGTGGAGAAGAAGAAGAGCACGTCAACGCGGGAAAAAACGGGGTGCGGAAGAAAGTCGTCTACCTTCATCACGGGCTGTTGATGAACAGTGAAGTGTGGGTATGCCTCACAGACGAACAGCGCTGCCTGCCTTTTCAGCTTGTCGAAAGAGGATATGATGTCTGGCTCGGCAATAACCGTGGGAACAAGTACTCTAAGAAGTCGACTCGGTTCTCGCCTTCATCTACCGACTTCTGGGATTTTTCCATTGACGAGTTTGCATTTCATGACATCCCCAACAGTATCGAATACATCCTGGGCGTCACTGGGCAGCCGTCTTTGTCCTACATTGGGTTCTCTCAAGGGACTGCGCAGGCGTTTGCAGCCTTGTCCATCCATCCTACTCTGAACCAGCGAGTTGATGTTTTTGTTGCCCTCGCCCCAGCCATGTCACCGGCCGGATTGTACAATGGCATCGTGGACTCGCTGATGAAAGCTTCTCCGCAAGTCGTGTTTCTGGCGTTTGGTCGGAAGAGCATTCTGAGCTCGACGACGATGTGGCAAGCCATTCTTTATCCTCCCATCTTCGTACGAATCATCGACATTTCGTTGAGGACGCTCTTCAACTGGACGGGCGAGAACATTAGCCAGCCTCAGAAACTGGCCGCTTATCCCCATTTGTATTCGTTCACCAGCACAAAGTCTGTTGTCCACTGGTTTCAGATCATCCGCAACAGGGCTTTTCAAATGTACGATGACGAAGTCGGTGGGCCACTGGCCGTCGGCACGAACAGCCGCTACTATAAGCCAGTGCGATATCCAACGAAAAATATCAGATCGCCGATTGTGCTCATCTATGGCGGCAGCGATAGTCTCGTGGATATCACCGTTATGCAGCGTGAGCTTCCGCGGAAAACCATTGTTAGAGAGATCCCGAAATACGAACATCTCGACTTCCTATGGGCTACCGATGTTGACGAACAAGTCTTTCATCATGTGTACGAAGCGCTTGACCAACACGCCAGCGGCGAGTCTACTGTGACACGCTCGACGAGGCTGTTGCTCGAACACAAGACAAACGGGTACCGGGAGGGTGACTCTGTTGCCCCTGCAGTTTCCAGCGGGAACAATTGAGAGGTAGTTCTTGCCAAACTCGGGGAGATGGTTTGGCAAGACGCCGTGGGCGTTAGCTTGTATGAAACTTGCAGCCCTTTGGACATAGTAGCAGATAAAACAGGAACATGGCGCCCCTGTTACAGATTTCACGCCGTTCATATGTACACATTTTCTCAACTGTTTTATTGGAGCCCATATATATGCATGTACATTTTGTCTATACGCAGTTCGATCCTTAATTTACATGTACAGATATCTGCAGTCTTCTCAACCAACCCCACTCCACTTCAGGACCTTTTCGTCTTGCCCGTATCCATCACTCGAGGCACTATCATCGTTATAGATGCAGTCTTCGAGTCAATGATGCTTGCTGACACAGCGATACTTGCTCGACGTTGCACCCGCACTTCCGCCGGGCTGGTGATGCAGATGAGGGTCGTAGTTGTTGGTAGCAGCCGATCGGTTCGGCGGGCTGGGACGACGCTGAGCAGCTCTCTGCTCTTCTTCTTGTTGGCGGACGGTGTTCTCAAAGTCGTCAACAGGGCGGTTGTCGTCGAGGACGCGGCCAAAGGCTCGTTTGGGGACCGGTCCGTATTCTCTGTAGGTGTGTCTGGGCATGATGAGTGGAACGGTTATTTGATCTAGGTAGTGGCCCTTTACTTTGATTGGTCTTTCACTTTTGTTGTTATTGACCCTTTCTGCGGACGATCCTAATTGACAAGCTTTTTATATGGGGGCGGATGGCCTTTCTTTTACTGCTGTGGCGTCAGATCATGGTAAACCATCCAGCACATTATGATGTAACAACTACACGTAAATACCGAATCTCACTTCACAGTTGCAGACCATTATTGGCTGCATAGAAACTACTAGAAGAGCTCCCACGTTGGTCAAGCTTGCAAGATTATCATCCTTGTATGGTCAACACAGCCCTAAGCGGCGTGAGGCTATAGCCGTTGAGCTTCAAATCCCGGCATATTGCCGCTAATCTCCATAAGAGGAATAACCAGTATCAACCTGATGATATCATGGATGACTTCTTCATCTACAAGAGAAATCACCTAAAAGTATATACGGTTATTTTCGGGGATCTCTACGTGGTTGTATAATGTAACCGGCAACACGGAAGAGATGATGCCGATAGCTAAACCTAATAGTAATAATAGATAGTTTGAACACAGAGTCCTTCTGCAGGCGATATCGATTACCACGATGAGCAAAAAGTCATTGGGCCGTCACAATCGGAAGTATTGTTGACTCAGACCCTCGCTTAGAAGCATGATGCATACAAAGCTGCTGGAGAATTACGCAAAACGGCAATTTTCTACCCACAGGCAATCGGCCGCCCAATGAGGGAAAACACACACTCACAAACACACCTAACACCAGCCTCGTATGCGTGATTTACTCATATATTCTCAGAACCGAGTCTCAACCGCCTGATAAGGCAGGATCATGACTGGCCCTGCTGGTTTGCAGGCAAGGGAGGGGCTCCATGCCGCAGGACGCAGCAGAGCATTCAACAGGCTGCGATTGGCGCCGATTTGCATGTTTCCGCTGTACAAAGCTCGGCGAATTGGAGCAGCGCATCCTGCACGTGCCCACAAAGGAATGCCATTGCATTGGACATTGTGGCGGTTGATCAGAAAATAATGTGTTGCCGGTCCTGAAGAGAAGATGATTGACGACTAAAGTCTAGGTTCCCTTGGTCTTTCATCTCCACTGGTGTGAGAGAACAAGGTCTTGGCGCAGCGCTAAATGAGCGACTGGACTTGGTCACAGCGAAGTCTACCTTAGTGTTTAGCTTAGTCGGTATAGTTATCGTCCAGTGTCGAGCTATGACGCCGGTCTTTCCTCTTCCTGGCTCTGCCCACAATTTTCTTCGCTTCACTCTTCCCTTCTGTTTTATTCCTTCAACTTTCCCCCTGCACCGCTGTGCGATGCCTGTTTCACCGAGCGGTGATGATGTGTTTCGCCGGTGACTCTTATGACTGGGTCAGACACTGTGAATTAGGCTTTTAAAAGTTATCTTGTGAATCGCTCGCGATGAAGTTTGCCAAGTGTGTCATTGCCTTTCCCGATTGTTGCCTCCAAAGCAGGCGACAGACTGACCATTCTGTGGCAGAGAACTAAACGAGGAACTGGTCCCGGAGTGGCGCCTCAAATACTTGGATTACAAGGTACGGTTTCCGGAAACAGAAGAAACGAGAGGAAAAAAAAAAAAAAAAAAAAAAAAAGGAAGCCCATCAATTCTGACGAAACGATTTGACTAGCTCGGCAAGAAGAAGATCAAGGCCATCCAGCGAGCGCTGCACAAAGCCAACCGCACGCCGGTACGTCGCCAGGATTCCTACCTTGGTACAACGTCGCAAGGTTTTCCTCCCAATGCCTCTACGTCGGCTGCTCGTTTCCCGCTGGATTATAATGGATCACCATCGCGCAACAATGCCCCGCGCACGGCCGAGCAGCGCCCACTGCGAACACCGGGCTCGCGCTTTGCCAACACTATAGGGAGTTATGGCAGCATTGTCTCCGAGCCTGATGCCCAGGATTTCACGCGGGTGCCTACTCTGCAATTGCCCGATCCTGCTCTTGAGCCGGACAGTCCCACAGCGATGCGCCGGGTGCCCTCTGGAAACGCGAACGAGTATTCTTCGCAACCCCCCTCGTACTCGCTGGTCACAAAGAAAGGCATGTCCGCGGGCCATGTCCACTCGAAAACAACCAGGTTCTTCAGGAGCGTCTTCACCGCGGCTGATCTGGAATCGCCGGGAAGGAGCTATCAGAGCACGATGTCAAACGAGATTACGCACAAGGAGGACGAGTTTTTCGACTTTTTGGACTCGGAATTGCACAAGGTCGAAACGTTCTACCGGGAAAAGGAGGTAGAAGCTACCCAACGCCTTCAGACCCTTCGTCAGCAGTTACACATGATGCGTGACCAGAGAACGGCAGAAATCCACAAAGCCAGGCGGATGAAAGCACCCGAGAGAGACGGAGAACGCAACGGCTACCTCAATGTGATCCCAAACACCAAATGGGCACATGCGATTGTTGGGAAGCCTCACTTTGGCAAAAATTCGCGTGCTCTTGCCAGCTTGGACACTCCGCAAGCCCCCAGGCCAATTGATCCGCAGTCAGTTCTCGGTCGACGGGACTTTACGCAGCGCACGGAAGCGGTGCAAGTGCCCTACCGCACTGCTAAGAAGAAGCTGAAGCTTGCAATGCAGGAGTTTTATCGTGGCTTGGAGCTCTTGAAGTCTTATGCTTACCTCAACCGTAAAGCGTTTCGCAAAATCAACAAGAAGTTTGACAAGTCGGTTCATATGCGGCCAACGCTGCAATACCTCTCCGATAAAGTCAACAAAGCGTATTTTGTTCAGAGCGATGTGATCGAAGCGCACCTGGCCGTGGTAGAAGACCTTTACGCTCGTTATTTCGAAGGCGGCAACAGGAAAATTGCCGTCACCAAATTACGTGGGAAGCATCGCTCGCACGATTACTCACCAAACACCTTTCGAATTGGCCTGTTGCTCTCTGCAGGACTGGTTGCCGCTATCCAGGGCTTGATCTTGGCCATTCGACTGCTCAACAGTGATGAAGATGACGGCGATAGCTCCGTGAAGTTGCACACCTCGTACCTGCTTCAGGTACGTTCCCCGACAAGCTCTTTTAAACTGCAGTAGAAAGTAACTCGGACAGATCTACGGAGGCTATTTCTTGGTGGTTTTTCATTCGATGATCTTTTGCCTGGACTGTATGGTATGGACTAGAGCCAAGATAAACTACGCATTCGTTTTTGAATTCGACACACGGCACGTTCTTGACTGGCGGCAGCTGGCAGAGGTTCGTCCAGCCCAATGTCACAAGCCTAGTGTCAGATTGCATGTTGCTGACCCTCACAGATCCCGTCCTTTTTCTTTCTTCTGTTGGGTCTCTTTATGTGGATTAATTTTTCTTGGGTCAACGACATGTTTATATACTATCCTGTGGTACTTATTGGTGTCACTGTGCTGATACTTTTCTTTCCGTTCCGCGTCTTTTACCACCACTCTCGGGCTTGGTGGGCTTTTTCGAACGTGAGTGACTCGTAAGCATCAAGAAGTAATTCCCGGAACATACTAATACCCTCCAGTGGCGACTCTTACTTGCCGGTCTTTATCCTGTTGAATTTCGAGACTTTTTCCTCGGCGATATGTACTGTTCGCAGACGTATGCTATGGGAGTAAGTAGTTGCGTGCATTATACAAGCTGTTGAGTGACTGACTATTTGCCTATTTTGAAGAATGTTGAGCTATTTTTCTGTTTATACGCCACGGGGTGGAACAACCCGCCGACTTGCAACTCATCAAATTCCAGACTCCTCGGTTTCTTCAGCACCCTTCCCGCGATTTGGCGTGGCCTACAGTGCCTCCGTCGTTACCGCGATACGAAGAACCTTTTCCCTCACGTGGTCAATTTTGGAAAGTACATGGGCAGCATCCTTTTTTATATGTGCCTGAGCATGTACCGCATCGACAAAGTCACCCGCTTTCAGGTTCCATTCATTGTCTTTGGTGTGATAAATGCGGTCTACAGTTCGCTTTGGGATGTTGTCATGGATTGGAGTCTCGGCAATCTCTACGCGCCGCAGCCTGGTTTGCGTGATGTTCTTGCCTTTCGGAAAGTTTGGATTTACTACGTTGCCATTGTGCTGGATGTTGTCATCCGATTCAACTGGATATTCTACGCCATATTCATCAACGACATCCAACACTCGGCCTTTTTGAGCTTCATCATTAGCCTGACGGAGATCTGCCGCAGAGGCGTCTGGACAATATTCCGTGTCGAAAACGAACACTGTACCAACGTGTACATGGTCCGCGCGCTTCGAGACATCCCGCTGCCATATAAGACAGAAGAGGAACTGGAAGAAACACCGGCGGCAGCTCTGGACGGAGAACGCAGTGACGATGAGGAACGTGCGCCCCAAGCTCGGCCCACGCCGCCTCGTCCCGCTGCCGAGGTGGACTTGGAATCAGCAGCAGGCAAGACGCCGACGCTGCGTGCGCGCCGCCCAACGATATCCGGCCGGGCAATGAGTCGCGTTGGTACGCTCGTGGCCACCGCTCATTCCCAAGACTTCCAACGCAAGCGGCCTGCAGACACTCTTGTCGGGTCACCTCGCGGAGCTGTGCTGGGTGACATAGACGATAGCACAAGTGACGACGAAGACGAGAAGGAGGCTGAAGCAGGTCAGCCTGACCTCTCCGAGGGCCCTGAGATGCCAGGTCCTGTCGCGAATCGCGCGGGCACGCCGAATCGCGGCACTTGATGTTCGCTTTAACATGTCTGTTTGTTATGTTTACTTTCATGCATATATATAATATATTCGTTTTCGGCGTATTGATAGAGCCATAGATATTGATCTGGACCCTTTTTTGTTTCTTTTCACTTCTTCTTATTTTTTTTTTTTTTTTTCTGTTAGGGGCGCTAACTCAAAGACTAGCAGCGAATGATTCGCATTTGCATGACTACAGGTGTGATAGTATTTGATGAAAGCTAGTGTTCTCATTTTCCAAACAAGAAATAACTTTTGCCTTTCACGTATATCAAAAGATAATGCTAGCTTCGGAATCGCCGCCACGCATGACGCGCCATGACCCCATCCTTAGCGCCAAAGTATCACGTATCACGGCTCTTGACTCCACGTGACCGACCCGCCACTGCCTGCTGACAGCCTGATTACTCTAGAACTATCTATCCATCGCCGCATCCATTATTATTTCCTTCTTTCAACAACTTGTATCGGACAGCGAGAGAAGGACCAACGCAGTAGTTATCACGATGGCTGCAAATACTCGCTACCAGCCCGCGCCGCAGCGCGACTCCCTCGAAGAACCGCGTTACCCGCAAGCTCCGCCCGCCTATGGCTCCTACGACTCGGCTGAACCGCGATCGGAGGACGACAATGTTCCGGACGACTTCAAGGTGTGTTTTCGTAACCGTTGGTCGGATGCTTGAATGTGTTGAAGAGAGTGCTAATTGTCGCGAAGTTCGGTGGCACGGTTGCCGAAGGGACCCTCCCTATCCGGATGCAGTTCATCCGCAAAGTATACTCGATCTTGTGAGTGCAACTATTTGTCGTACAACGTACAAACGATGTTGATGTTAGTTCTAACCTTTGGTCTCATCGTACAGAACTGTGCAGCTGCTCTTGACCACCGTCCTCAGCAGCATATCTTTCTTCAGTGATTCCTACCGTACCTGGATCAAGAGCAATTCCTGGTTGATGATCCTGTCTCTCGTCGGCGCATTTGTATTCATGGGGTTGACATTTTGGAAGCGCAAGAGCTACCCAACCAACCTGTTGTTCCTATCCGGGTTCACCGCTACGGAAGCATATGCGGTCAGCGTGGTGACTTCATTTTTCGACGCGCGCGTTGTCGTGCAGGCGCTGGTCATCACGCTGGCCATCTTCGTCGCGCTGACTATTTTCGCATGCCAGACCAAGTACGACTTTACGCACTGGCTGCCGTATTTGTTTGGCGCGCTCTGGCTGCTGATCATCTTTGGCTTTATGGCCGCATTTTTCCCGTATAGTAGCACCGTTGAGTTGGTCTATGGAGGTGTTGGCGCGCTGGTTTTCTCGGCCTATGTCCTAGTCGACACACAGCTGATCATGCGCCATTACCATGTTGAGGAGGAGATCGCCGCGGCGATCTCCCTGTATTTGGATATTATCAATCTGTTCCTTAGTATCCTGCGCATTCTGAACTCGCAGCAGAATAACTAGAGAGAAAAAATCAAGACGAAACGGGTTCAGGTGCTGCTGATATCAGCTACGGATTGCCGAAGCCGAGCCGGGACCTTTTACTTCAATCTCCACCCCTACACTCTTCTTGCGCGTCTAGTCCGATCTTCATATTTCTATGCTTTTCAGTCTTATCGTCCGTTTCTGTCGTCTAGCCATCTGTCTAGCAACCTATATGTAGTTCGTTTCCATGTCTAGTGAACACTTGAGAATTGAGATACAAGGAAAGCAGCAATGCCAACAGTGAAGTCTTCCATCCGACGACAAAATAGGGCAATCCATTGACTATATTAAGAACACAAGCGTAAACTGAAATGAAAATCAACCATTTTTCTTCCCTCTGAAGGCGTGGGATTAGTCAAAGAGAAGAATGAGAATTAGTATATACATGCTTTCGTCATGATACGGAACGTCGTTATGCAATCAAAACCAAAAAGAATATTGAAAAGGAAAAAGAAGACCGAAAAGAAAAGAAAAGGGGAAAGCTCGAGCTTGAAAAGAAAGAAGGAAAGTTGAGAAAGAAAAATGGGACACGAACAAAACCGAAGAAACAGAGAGTATAATAATGTCTTATGATTCCTTGGATACGTGGAAGAATATGTTCATCGCTAGACAGACTACCATGACGACGACACCGTAAACGCTCAAAGCAAGACTGAGTCGGCGGAGGAGGCTCTTTCGCCAGTGGCGACTGCCGCCCAGAAGACCACTGGATGAAAGCAGGCCGCTGCCGCTGAGCAGCCCCTGGTGATCCTCGCCCGTGGCACCATCGTCGGACAGGACGTCGTCGTCGGCTTCGTCGTCTTCTTTCATCAGTTGTTGGTGGGCGGCAGATTCGGGAGAGGAGATTTTGTAGTAGAATAGCCCGGGAAGGATGAAGCTGATACTTGTGCTGCCGGTGCTTCCGACGTACGCAAGCACTGCCTCCAGGGACGTCACTGTCATGGCGGTGATGAAGCTGAGAACGATGATACCAGTGGTAACGGCTGCGAACCGAACGTCGCTCATAGGCTCGGGTCCGCGGTTCGCTCGCGGAAGAAGAGGGAATCGATGAGGTGAGACGTCGTTTCCATTGGACGACCTCGGCGCAGGGCGCCATTTCAACACGGCATCGATAGACGCGCGGCATGGGTGAACCTGCAGCGGATAGGAAAACATGACCAGCACGACGATTGCAGCGCGGCCGATGGTAGCGGAAGCGGATGTCGGGTACAAGCCAACAATGTTTCCTCCGATGTTGTTTCCAAATGATAAGTAGCCAGTAATAGCCACAAGAATGTATATAGAGGCGGCGCCTCCGATGCTAGCAAACACGACGCTGGTGGTCTGGAAATGGCTGTTGTCTTTGATCTCGTTTAGAATAGAAAACATCTACGACTGTCAGTAACAACCCGAGTATTCGAAACAAAGAGAATATCATACGTTTTGGTGGCATGTATAAGCGAATACTATAACCGGAAAACTGCTGAGCGCAGGAGCGATGCCAGCCCATTGTATAATGCGGATTGGGCCACGATCGACCATGGTATCTCCCTTTGCAAAATGATAAACAACGAGTATGACCAGGTATCCAATCGAAATCAAAGCAATGACACTGGTATATTTGAGCGAGTCGAGGCGCCGGAGGAAAGACAAGGGGATGACAATAAGCCTTTGATACTAGATTAGCATTGCAAGATCAAAACCACCACGGCAAACCCACATAAAAGCAGTTATCCAGAAACGTCGATCAACGAGGAATTCGCTCTCCGGTGTTCCGCCGACGAAGCCCTCGACGACACCAGGCATTAGATCTCCGATAATAATGAGATAGCTCACACCAACGCCGAAGCATTTGATCGCAATGGCAGTGTCAAAGATGACAGCTGCATTAGGATACGTAATCTGAGAAAGAGCAAAGAAGGACGCAGAGCCTCGGTCGAGATACTGTGCACATCGGGACTGGAGATACAGCCCAAAACCTGCAACCATTCCGGACCAGACGATCACCAGAATTCCAAGTACGATACCCATATGAGCCATAGCAAGGGGCATGGCCAGGACGCCGGCACCGACAACTAAGTGACCGTCGTACTTAGAATCATACAGCCAACCGAAAATTTTTGGGGGTCGATGCTGCACTCACTCGTGTTGACCAGATTTATCACGCTGCTTATCCAGGTAGCCGACCCTTGGAAGACATCTCGCTTTCCTCGCCGTCTAGAAAACAGAGAATCAGCCTCGGAAGAACGTAAAGGATCTTGAACTTGGCCCTACCTTCGTCCTCTCAGGGCCCCCGGCGCCGCTGAGCCAGCAGCGACAACCTCACCGTCCATCGTCATTGTGCAACTGCAACGTCACCAAGACCAACCAGTGCCCGCAGACACTCAAGACATAATACACCTACAAAAAAAGGTGAAGCAGATGTCGAAAAACAGTACGGCCGAGAGCGTACTGCTGAGAGCGAATATGCAGCACAAGAGGGCGGTATGAGGATGCAGGGCCGAGAGGTGATGATGATGTTGGTTCGCGTGAGAACAAAAAAGGACCGAATTGCGACAGATAACAAGCGGACTCGATCAATCGGATCGCCGAACGGGGGCGGGCGCTAGTGCTCGGCCGTGCGGACGAACACCGCCACAAGGTACCCTTTTCCGTTTTTATTTTTATTTTGAATTTTTTTTTTTTTTTAAGAATGGGTTATTCAAGTGTTTATAGTTTCATCAATCACTCCGTATCACTGTTTCCTACTCATCTTGAGTATTTACGATGTCGTACAATTCATGCCACTAACGACGCCGCAAGGTGCGTCTTCATTAGCCCGCTTTGCCCCAACCAGGTTGAGACAGCAGATTGCATATCTCCTCTTCCACCACGCCTACATCTGCGACTGTGTTACCAGCGCGATTCAGGGGCCCAGGATCGTTGAAAGCCTCTACTTGGCGTACCGTCTTGGACACTTCAAGAATGGTGCCGCCTTGCACGCGATAGAGCGTGCCTCGCCTGTCCTTATCCCCAATGATATTACTGACTTCGTCCTGCTGAAGGAGTGCGAGCATGACTTCGCCCACCTCCTCGGCGGTAACCCACTCGTCCTCTCCTTCTCTGACCATCTTTAGCTTCTCCGGATGTTCCAGCCAGAGCGGCGTCTTGATCACACCGGGCGCCACGGCTGTCACCCGGATCCCAAACCGCTCGTCGAGGCTGTCTAGAGATCTGACAAGGCCGTTGATGGCGTGCTTCGTCGCAACGTAGATGGGAGCAGCCATGGATTTCACCTGACCAGCAATGCTAGATATATGGATGATGTGCTTGCGGCTCGAATCCTTCCGGTGACTCAAGAAATGTGAAATGGCCAGCTGAGTTACGCGAATTGGGTGTGTCAGGTTGATGTCCAGCAGAGCATATCGACCGCCCAGCCGCGTGTCCCGACTTTCGGCTGTACCCGGCGGTCGCCAGAAGTTGCTCCAGTGCTGATATCGACCAGGCAATGTCAGTTTTTATCATCCCCTTGAAACGTAATTGGTACCTGCGACGAGTACACACCTCTTCATACACACCAGCCCCCGGACAAACAATATCGACCTCGCCAAACTCTCTCTCTGCAACGGCAAACATTTCCTCCAACTGCGCCCAGTCGATGACATCGGTTTTCTGGAAAATGGCCCTCGCCGAACCGGAGCGACCAGAGTGCTTGTCTACAACGGCCTTGGCCTCGGGGCGCAATGCCAGATCTGCGAAGAGCACATTGCATCCGTTTTCCAGCAGGAGGGTCGCAAACGCCAGGTTGATTCCTATTCCAAGTAAGCTAGATGTATCTACTTCACAGTAAAGCGCGCGGCACATGTTACCTGAGCCTGCACCGGTGACAATGGCCGATTTTCCCTGGACCGAGTGTGTGACGGACATGGTTTGAGAGCTGCGATAAAACCAACACAACAGTAATGATTTGAATGATGATGTTATAAGACAGATTACCGTGGAGGGCTCGACTGGGGTCTATATACCAAGTTGCCCGCCTGCGGAAACTGGGCCGAAACGCGGGGGAGTACAGCGTCTCTGGTTCGTTACGGCAAGTTATCCGAGCGGGTCAGCGCACGCGTTTCCTACGTAGAATGTCGGTTCAGTCTGCTATACATAATGGAATATCAGAAGATAGCTAGAATGCTGCTTAGGATTTGGGGCGGTTTACAAGCTTATTGATGCGTGAGCGCCTGACCATAGAACGGCAGTGGGAAGTGATATTGCATCGCATAGGCTTAGTCTTCTTGCTCTATAAAAGCTGTTCATTGGCTTAAGGCATCAATCAACATGGAGATCATTATATACGATAAGACACCCTTATAAGTCTATATACACTTGAGGCAAGCCATGTGGCACGGCGTTGAAGGAATCTCATAGGAAGTCTGTTGTTAATCCTGTCATCAAATCGATCAGAGTTAGCGTCAATCTTGTTGGTCATGCTAGTAAATGTATCTGAAGATGATTAGGAAACCTTCTAAATCGAATCTGATACTTTCTCTTGCGTATATAATATCTAGCTTAGTACAACTAAAACTTGATTGAAGCTCCAGAAGGATAACACCGAGATCGACAAGACTACCTAAGAAAGGGATTGGGTGACTAGCTTCTTGTCGACCAGCATCCCGGCAATATCCATGCTATTATAAACTTTTCAATACATTTTGCGGGTAAGGATTGCAATTACGTCCAACATTGGTTATGGCATTATTCTTGACTTTGATGCCGTTCTGTGTGCTCCCGAACACTATATTATCGAAGCTGTTTTCTATAGGCAGTATATATAGCCTATCAGCCTCAACCAATCAATCTCAAATGGATCAACATGAAAGATAAATAAAACCCTTCATTTAACTTTCAATACGTCATTATACAACATTTTACCCCAAAGAAGACATTTCCGTTCCCTTGATCAGAGTATCTCCTTTTAGGCCCATGTCGGGAGAACTTCTCAATAGGGAAGGTAGCCTAACCCGAACAGGCAAAAACGCGACAGTATACTCGCCACTTCCACATATAAATTCGCATATCCCTTGTGTCTTGATACATTCATGCATCCAAAAGATAATCTAAACCCCTAACTGTTTATACTCTGTGCCCTGAGGGAGAACCTCAGTCGACATGTCTGCTTCTAGGCTTCTCTCTAAAAGTCTCGCACGGAAAATGGCTACCACGACGACGTCATCATCGCCAGCGACCAAAGCAGCTGGCGACATCTCATCAGTGTTTCCTAGCCTTCGCCCGGACTACAAGCCAGAGCCACTGCCGCCTAGATTCAAGCATCTCAAGCAGCGCCTGTTCCAAGGGAATGACGAGGCCTTGAAAGACAGCTGGCACAGGCTGCTACCGAGTCTGAAAAAGGAAGTGGAAAAGATTCGAGAGCTTGGTTCCGATGTACGAGTTTCCTGATTCGTGGACTACGAGAACGGCTATAAACTAATGCCTATTCAGATAATCCCTTCGGTCTCATATGCTGATCTTGTGTCTGGCAAAGTTTCCGAACAAACCGTAGCCGACATCAAACGCCGCGGCTCAGTAGTGATTCGCAATGTGGTACCGCGATCAACAGCTCTCGAGTGGAAAAGCAGAACGCAACAATACATTGCGGCGAACCAAGACAAGGTGAAAGCATTTCCTCCAGACTCACCTGCCGTCTATGAGCTCTACTGGGCCCCAGCCCAGACAGAGGCTAGAGCACATCCCAACATGCTGCAGACACAGCGCTTCCTTCAACAACTATGGCACTCATCCAACCCAGACACCCGATTGAGCGTGAGAAACCCACTCTCATACGCAGACAGGCTACGGATCAGACAACCGGGGGACTCCAAATTCACACTGGGTCCTCACATTGACGGTGGCTCGCTCGAGCGCTGGGAAGACGCCGAATATGCCCGCGTCTACACCAAGATCCTCCAGGGCAAATGGGAAGAATATGACGCATACGACGCTAAGCACCGCGTCAAAGCCCAGATGGATCTGTATAATGGCGCCGGCGCCTGCTCTATGCTCCGCTTCTTCCAGGGTTGGCTGGCCATGTCGGACACCGGGCCTGGGGAGGGTACGCTGCATGTGTGCCCGATGATCACGCATAGCACGGCATACACTATCCTGCGTCCGTTCTTTGATATCGACTCGTTACAGCCTGCTATCGATGATGCGGCCTTCCCCGGATCTGTACCCGGAGCGTGTCAGGAGTATAACCCGGTGACGCATCCGCACCTGGAGCTGTTGACGACCATGGTTTCCGTGCCGCGTGTCGAGCCGGGAGATTATGTGGCCTGGCATTGCGACTCGTTGCACTCGGTAGATAAGGAGCATAATGGCTCTGGGGATTCAAGCGTGCTTTATGTGCCGGCGACACCGCTGTGTGATATGAATGTCGAGTATCTCGTGAAACAGCGAAACGCGGCTCTGCAGTATTCGCCGCCATGGGACTTTCCCGGTGCTGGCGGCCCGGGCGAGAGCGGGTTCGAGGGTGCTGTGGACTGGCGTTCATTGCCTCCCGAGGGTAAACGAGCGATGGGGCTAGGTTCATTGAAGTGGGAAGTCACAGATGATATGAGTCAAGGAGAAAGAGAGGCAATCTCCAGGGCGAATACAGTCTGTTTCGAAAGATGAGTTTGAGATAAGAGTTACGTATTCAAAGTGGTGTCGTTATCAGACGTCCAGAGTGTAAGGAGTCGTTTCTGTCTTTTAGCATTAAGACTAATGGAAAAAAAATAATAAATAAGTCTACATTGCAAAGTAAAGCCTGTGTATAAAGCATTATAAGGCACACTGCTACCTCTTCCACAACAAGTTGATCTGTTTCCGTCGAACCTGTGACACAATTCGTTAGACAATGACAGAACAACGACCACCATTCCATACACAAAAGTGAAAAAACTTACCATCGGAGCCAAGAACCAAACACCAACGGCAAGAGCAACCACAGTAGCCAAAAGCTGCAGTTTGGAAAAGCTCCGTCCGAGAATATCAAACGCCTGACTGGGTGTCACCCTTGTACCGAAGATATCGCCTCCAAAAGCGAAAACCAAGCTGGTACTTTCTAACAGTGTAGGCGATGATATCACTTTCTGGATGTTGGCGACGTCGCGGGAATGCGTGAGGTACCATCGGCCGTCAAACTCGAGGTAGGGGTTGTACTTGAATAATCCTTCCTCGGCCTCCCCGGCAGTAGCATCCCGCCCGACAGGTCGGCGGGGGTCGAGAACGTTTCGTGGAATGCCAATGATGGCATTTGAAGATGGCAGCGTGCAAATCAGTTGGCGGACGGTGATTCCCTGTCGGGTCTGGGTCACGGCCATGTGTGAAATCGGCTCTGGTATGATGAAGGACTGAGACACAACGAATGGTCGCGATAGAGTGTTTGGGCCGGCGACACTCGAATAATTTGTGGCAGATCCTAATGGTCCGCGGTCGTTAGGTACCGAGGACTCATAAAGCTCAGACACAACGAGCTGGTAGCCCTTGGATTCGGACTGCTCGGTCAAATCAGCCCAGAACGAGCAGGCAAACCAATTCTCTGAGATGACAGAGGTGATTGGTTGAGTAGTATCAACACCGTCGTGTGTACTGGAGTATAGGATAGTTCCAGAAACGGCATCAAGTAGGTAAAGGGTAGCAGAAGTTTGTCCCACCGCAGTGATGAGAGCGAGGTTCGGGTTCAGGTATTTGTAAAGCACGGAGCGATTTCCAAGTACCTTGCCAATGGATGCGACGGGGTCATGCGAAGGACGTGAAGTCGCGTGGACTACACGCTCTCCATGAGATGGCGAGAATTGCCACACGGGAATCTTGTTTTCCCCGGAAGCCCAGCCAAGGACTCGCCCATCGTCACTGACAGTAACGAGGTAGCCTGGCCCTCGAAGAGGCTCCGTTGGGGTACCGTTTTCTGCTATGGCGATAGCAATAGATTTTGTGCCAGATTCATCCGGAACAAAAGCAACAGAATGGGCGTTAGATTCACGCTTTTGCTGAGCCACGATCTCCCCAGACGTCACGTTGATATTCACAATATTTCCATCTTCAGAATAGATAGTAGCAATTCCGGACTCTGTCTTGATCCCCTTGACTTTCCAGTCATTTGTATCTGTGACTTTTGTGTTCCAGGACACAGCACCATGGTTCCCAGTGTCAACCGCGATGACACGTCCACGTTTCGTCGCTACAAGAACCAATTTGCGGACACCAAAGCTGTCCAGATTGGTCACTTCAGCTGATACGAAGCTTGTGAGGATACGCTTCGGCAATTCCTGTAACCACTCGGGCAGATGCTGGAGATCCCTTGCATGACGCTTGACACGATGGATGTAAGCGGCGAGTATATCCTCATGACCTTCTAGTTCGAGCTCGTGAACGAGCTCTTCGCTGTTGGCTGGCTCGGCCCAGGCGGCGGCAACAGCTCCAGAAAGAGATTCGAATCTAGTCCACTCGGCCTTGCCGTTCCTGTTCAGATGGAAGTCACCTGAATCCAAGACATAGGCAAATCTAACGGCTGCCGAGTCTCCTTTGCTGACGACTTCTGAAACAGCATTCCGTAGGTTCTCGTGGCTGGGCTTATTAAACGGCCATCTGCCTAGAATTCCGTGAGATGCTGATGAAACAACGGAGACTTCGATTTCGGTGACTCGAGTGAAGAAGACATTGGCATCCCTGCGACTAACTGCAAAGACAGAGTTCCCTGCAAGACGCGGCAACTGGTAAGCCTTTGAAATCGACGAGACCTTCAGATCAATATGATAGACCTCGGCCCAGGATTCTGAATCCGTTTGATAATGGACCAAAAAGTGCGGAAGACAAGTCAAGCCCTGAGGTGCATGGACCG